>VDFB02000015.1:233140009-233245982 GCA_007258455.2 Sequoia sempervirens
AATGAAGCATACAAATTTACATACTACAAATGTTTGGTTTGAGTTTTGGTGAAGCTAATAAATCAAGCTCTGAACCTTCTATTAGACTCTGCACTTTGCTTCTACTATATCACCAAATCCTCTTTTGTACCAGCAAAATTCTCATAGCTGATCTTTTGATATTCGCACAACCAACTTCTCTTCCCTACAACTACTCTTATATATCTCATGTACACAAAATGAATTGCCGAAACTCGCATAAATACCTACTGGCAAGAATTCAAACACTATATCTTGGCTTCACACAAAATATAGTATTATCTACATGTCTACGTCAAATCATAAATAATTTTTGATGTGTTCCCACACATGTCAGCCAAACCATAGATAGGACCCACAACAAAATTCTCAAATATAGAAACAATAAACAATCATCCTTTATACATCTGCAACATGCTTGACTGATTAGGTCAAAAATAATGAACAAATAGACAAAAAATCATTATGTCAGATTTCTTTACTCATACATGGATTAATGCAACATCACAAAACTTACCAATAGGGTACCATACATGCTTAACAACTTGTCCTTGGGATCCAAAACACAATATGATGATCCAATGAATCATACAGATTGAAATACTAACCAGATACCATGTTTATCATGTTCTCTGTCGGTAATACATTGTACTTGACTTTAGCTGCTGGTATGAACAGGTTCAGATATTTGGACCACAATAGTGACTTTAGTTGCCATCAATGAAAACACTAGAAATCATACCAATAAGCTCCCTAATCCATATGCCAATAGAAGGATGTATTAAAAGTTGTGGTTGTTGGATTTTTTTCATTTTGTTGTGAGGGTTGGATTGTGCTATCTGGTGGTGGGTCAAGGGAAAGAGGGTGGTCATCTATTCCTTCTGTCAAAGGTGGAGGTTGGTTTTCTTTGTTATTTTCTTCCATGCAAGATTGACGAGCAAGGAAATGACAATGAAACCTATGCTCCCTAGCACCGTGGTTGTGTTTAATTTTATTTTGAATTTGTTGAGGTGTAAGAGCAGATTGATCCATTATAGGTTCATTTTCATCTAGAGGGGGAAGAATGAAACAAATAGAAGAAAATGGGCCAATAAATTTCTCTTTGGCTTTGTATAGTTGTTTAATGTGAGGGGGGATGACAAGATTGCTTTCATTTTCCCTTGATCATTTAAACGATGGTGGGGAAGTGTCTAAGGGTGGTTGTTCATGTGGTTGTATGGTTTTTTTTATGTCAGACTCGAGATAAAGCATGGTTTCATCTAGGATAGGAGGAGTGGAAGTGGATGGGGACATGTTATGAAGAGAAAATTCAGTTATACGTTTGGCTTTGAACTTTTGATAGGTAATGAAAAAATAAATCTTTACAGTGGGTGATGGGTTCAATAGGTGTAGGCCAAAAGGCTTGTAAGGAAAAATTACCTTTAGATGATAATGGATTAAAGCCACTATGGTGTATGGTAAATATTTCATTTCCATGTGGAAACTTCAAACATTTGTGAATAGCTGAAGGGACCACTTTCATTGAGCGAAGCCAAGGGTGGCCTAGCCGCAAATGAAATTGATCCAATTGTGGAATGATAGAAAATGTTACCTCCAAATTTTTGGGTCCTATGTGTAAGGGTAGTAAAATCAATCCAATCGTAGGGAACAAAAAACTAGTATGTGTTTTAATCCATGTAGTTGGTTTGATATAATCATCTTGATATAGATCGTGTAATACTAGAAGTTCTTTTGTGATCACATTCTCACCACTGGTGGGATATATTAATATCTAATTGGTGGGCTTATCATAGATTCTGTCAGTTATGTAAAGAAGACCATCAAGAGGTTTTTGAAGTATATCTTTAGAAGAAAAAGATATATCAAGAAAAGAATTTGGTTGGGTCCTTACGAGGGATGACGTCTATCGCACCCACAAGTTCATTCATAGGATTAACTTGAGTAACATTTGGAGTTATATCAGATTGTTCATTATTTGTATCGATGTTGATGACTTGAGGTTTTGAAGGTTCACTAACCTTGACAAATGAAACATTGTGTTTAGGCATGGGATTGGTAAATATTTGTAAATTATGGTTAGGAAGTGCAATGGACTTATTTCCTTGATCATTGACACCCGCAATGGAAAAACAACCTGAATCAATGAGGTCTTGAACTAAGTGTTTGAGACGCTTACATTGTTCAAGGTATGTGTAGGATCATCATGGAAAAAACAGGCCCTTAAGTGGCAAAAAAATTAGAAAAATTAGAGTTAGGAAACTTGACATAAAAGTTTGAATAAGTTATCTATATTATTTCAAAAATATGTAAGAATAGAATCCGTAGCAAATTGAATGTAGTTTCTAAACTACTAGATTTGTTTAAAAAAAAAAAACTATTTCATGAAAATTTGAAATTTCTATGCAGTAGTACTTAAATTTTAGGGAAAAAATAAGAAGTAGGTGTCCGTCTGACCACCCTAACCACAATAAAATGATAATATTTTTTTATAAGATTTTAGATATAAGTAGAGGACTCATTTCCTTATGTGATGCATATTTTTTTGTTTCTTTTTTTCCAAGTAAATAGTTATTTATCAATTTTTTATTACAACGTTTATAAATATTAAAAATTCATATGTCTGACCACCTTAACTTGGTCAAAACTTCATGAAATTAAATTTTTCTTTTTTAAATATTATAGTATGCAAAGGATAAAATGTGACACATTTTTTGGATTCAAAAAATGTGATACTGTTTGAAAGCTATAGATGTTTTTCAATCAGTCTATCAATCAGGACTATAGTGGTACTTTGAATAGAAAATGAATAATTACTTATTAAATTCAAAGTAAAGTATAATTTATATTGGTGGAAAGTTGAGAATCTCCTTTAAAAACCCTATTTGTTTCATCAATTTTGGGTAAAAACAAGTTGTCAGCCACATACCCATCATATAGCCACTTTTTGGCCCATTAAGATTCTGCACATACCCTTCAATGTCATGGCCATTTTGGCAATGAAAATGGAAGTAAGCATTAGGTTTAAAGGTGGGTGGTAAAGGTTTGGTGGTATCAAGCGGTTTTTATAGTAGGCAAGGTGATCCTTTATTGCTGGAGCAATTGGTTCATTGTATTAATGAGGGTATCAGCTAGGGAAGTAAATTTTCTCTTCGGGTCCCCATAGGTGTAAGGCACCGCTACTTTAACAGCTGCCACTTGACTTGGAATAGGTTGGGTTTGTGGTTGAGGAGGTCGATTGAACTGTAAAAGGCCTCTATTTGGTTTGCAAAATTTTGTGTGTTGCTTTGATGGTTTTGCTCACACTTCTCAGCTTGGTTAGAAGTGGATTTTGAATCACGACTTGAAACCGAGTTATGATATTCACATAGGGTTGTGCATAAGTGCATGAACAAATGGAATTTCATCATCATTAACTTATCCTAAAGGTTTGTGTGCAAGTTTTTGATAAACATCTACTACAAATGTGAATCAGAAATTTTGACATCAACTTGAGCATACAATGACTGATAATTTGAAATGAAATCATTTACTTTTTCATCGACATTTTGTCTACAATGCATTAAGTCAACCATTGTCTTTTTAGGGGTCATATGAAATTGTAAGTGACTTATGAAGGAATCTACAAGCTCATTAAATTATAGAATGGAATGATTAGGAAGGTTTCAAAACTAGTCTAAGGTAATATTTTTCAGGGTTCAAGGAAAAAATTTAGTTAATATTTTATCATCAAGGAGAAAATCACTGCATAAAGCTGTGTAAGCATTGACATGGTTAATAGGGTCTCCTTTACCTCTGTATTTCTCAAACCTAGGTATTTCAATTCCTTGTGGCATCTGGGTGCATAAGATGTCTAAGGATAAGGGGCTACTATAAACATGATATGTGGGTGGAGCGGTTTGACCTTGGCTAATGGTTGAAATTTGTTGTTGCATGGATGAAATAGTATTAAGGAGTTGTGTAATGATGGGGTTAGGGTAAGTGGTTTGAGGTGGAAGAGAAAATTGTGATGGAGTGTATGAAATGTGAGGGGAAGTGAAAGGAACACTAAGAGGGGTGAAGGTGGTAGAGGGGACTTGTGATGCCACAATAAAACTAGGAATGCTAGATGAAATTTTGAAAGAAGGAGCCACATGACTAACCTAGTGCATAGTGGTTGTAACATGCAGAGTGGTATAAGTTTCTATGGATGCTATGGTTGAAGGGAGAAGAATGTGAGGTCCTCCTTGGTTTGGAAATATGTTTGCTGATTGGGAATTAGAAGAAGCATGTTTATTGTAAATCTTAACAACTCTTTTCATAAATTTTAAGCCATCATCACTTTCAATCAAATGATGAATTTTTTCTATGGCTTGTATGGCAATGGTGAAAATGTTTTCAAGGGACAAGTCATGTTGTAAGTGTGCAAAATCCTCATGAATATTAATGACCTTTTCTTGTGAGATGGAATTTTTTGGTGTTTTAACATTGATTGGATGGAAAGGTGAAGGCATAGAAGTGGTATTGTCTATGCCTAATGCACCATTATCCATACTAGGAGTAGAAAATCTTGAGATCCCAAGGTCCACAATGAAAGTGATATCAAGGGAAGCCATGAGTCTAGAACTTCATCTCACTAAAGCATTATCAATGGGGCACCAAACACTCATACAAGTACTGGGTGATCCCATAATAGTGGTTTATAATTTTTGGCCAAACTAGACACTGAAATAATTTTTTTTAACTAAATCTTCACTTTCGGGCACCTATAGCAGCTAAACCATGAGGAATTTGGAGATGATGTAAACTAAAGTTTCATGAAATTTTATCTATAGATTCTAAATATATTTTTTTCAAAATTTTTGGAATCAGATTACACTTCTTTTTTTATCTCCCTCAAAAACTAGTTTTTTTCATAAAACAACATTTTAAAAAGTGACGCTCACCGTATAATGCATAACTTTTTTTCCATGAAGGATAAAATTCTAATTCTTTTGAATTTAGATTTATAACTCTAATATCTAGTGCTTCCACTTGGTTAGATAGTTTTTAATTGAATATTTTTTCTTTAATCAAGTTTTGAATTCAAACCAATTATAATTCAGACATAGCGCAACTGTATAACACAACTTTTTTTGTATGTATCAAAATTCAAATTTTTTTATTTGTTGGATTAAGGACTTCAATATATAGTCCACTAATATTTTTAATTTTTTTTTAAAATAATCTGCTATTTCTCCACATGTGCAGAACAGAGAGCTTAATTTTCAATGAAAAACCTACATTCACAAGAAATAAAAAATAAATATAATAATAAAATTAAATTTATTTAAAATTATACTTTTTGGGAAGCTTATAATAAGGACTACATACTTGAAAAATATAAAATAAAATGAATTAATTTGATCCCCCAAAGGTAAAATCAAAAGTGGTTTTTATCAACATTTTGATAGGTGTAAAGGAGACTCTGTTATAGGTATGGTTTAAAACTAGAGGGGTTCTATCCAAGGGGGTTTGATTTAAGGTAGTTTTATCAAACCCTCTTCAATTGGAATTCTTTAAATGGAACCTTTTAAGGCTTAAATCATTATATTTTTTTAAAATATGTGATTTCAGCAAAAATCAATTCCTCCCAAAAATTGTAAACCAGCTTTGTGGGATCACCCACCACACAAGATGGGTGAATGTAAATGTAAGGTAATCTAGGAGTGCAAAATGCAAAGAACAAAAATTTTGCTAACTGAAACAACAAAGTAACTATAGAGAATAGAAATGTAGAAAAATGCTAGAAAATGCCTAAAAATGCAATTTGAAATGTATAGGTGGACTAATTTTCCCAGGGTGGTGAATGAGTCCCAGTATGAGATTTTTTTTTTTCTTCAGAAAATTTAAATTGATTCTAATGATTTTTAGATGCCAATTAAGAATTCAAATGTATATTCTCAGTTTTTTCAATGATATGTAATGCAAAAATGAAATCTAAATGAGTCTTTCACAAATGCAAGTTAAGAAACCCTAGGATGCAAAAACATAACAATACCCTAATTGAATGTTAATGAAAATGAAGTCTAGGATGCAAGATGAAATTGAAATTAGAAATGTAAAGTGTTCAATATGCAAGTTCACCAAAATGAACCATAGATTTTTGGCACCCTAAACCTTTCTAGCACTTCTAGGGTTTTTCACCTAAAAGGAGAAAGTGGGGCCAAAAGTCTAGCTAGTTTCAATTAAATTATGTAATGTATGATGTTATTTGAACTAAATGGAATGATCTAAGTGAAATTATATGAACTAATTGACTGATTATGTATGAAAAACCTATATTTATCAAATGTTGGAAAACACAATTATGTTTGCAAATATTGAACTATGAATGAACAAATGCAAAACAAAATAGAAAGAGACTAAAATAGAGTGCACCTGGGCATAGATTGGAGAATTTGGAATATTCTAAATTGTCTAAAATCATAGAAAATTTCCAGTAGGAATCGTTCACCATTGATGGTGAATCAGTCCTATTTCTGATGAAAACTGTCAGAAATAGGTTTTTGAGTGTTGGGAACCTGAATTTGACAAAATCTAGATTTCTAGCCTAAAGGTGGGACTCATTCACCACTAATTATGAATCAGTCCTCTCCCAAAATTTTGAGAAATTAGGGGACAATTTTGTAGCACAAAATCAAAGGTTGTCTACTTGTCGGGTTGTCAAAGTTGAATCTACAGAAAATGGATAGAATGTCTTCTCCAAGCTTGGAATAAGATGTTGTTGACTTGAAAAACTTTTTTGACTTCTTGTCCACTTTTCAACACCTAAATTCTTGTCAAATTTTCATACACAATTATGTAAACACACATGCAAAAGGGGAAAAATGGTTAAAGGTTATGATATAGGGATTTTCCTTTGTAAAATCACACTTTGGTAATCAAACCCTTAATGAAAGAATGAAATGAAGGAGAATGATAAAAAATAACATGCAAATGCTATAAACTTAGCAAACCCTTGTTGAAGAAAAGCTAAAGATATGTCAATGGTTGATCTTGAATGCTTGATAGATAATTGATTATACGATGCAAAGTGCTCAAATGCTAGTTGAATTCTTAAATGAGGAGAAAAACACTTATTTATACACACTTGTGCCTTATTAACCCAATGATACCTCATCACAAGCTGACATCAAGTAATTTTGAATAAAAACCTAAAATGAAATTTGAAATATTTTGAATTTAGAGCCAAGAGGGACTCATTCGCCACCCATGGAAAATGGGTACCACCTTGGGCTTATAATTGGGTGCCAAGAATTAACTTGGATTTAATGTTATTTGTCGGGTTTACATTCAAAAGTGCACTTAATTAAGCCTTATAATGGCATAAAGAGGTAAAATAAAACATAAGAAAGGTTTAAATAGTGAAATTATGCCTAGAAAAGCATGAAATCTTGTTACAAGACTTTACAACACTTCAAAATAGGACTTGATAAGTGATGAAAAGATAATTTTTAGGTGAATTGCAATGAATAGAGTTTAGAAAAGTGTAGAAATATTTTACAACACTTCACAAAACCTTCAAAAGATGTCATTATTTGAATTTTAAGGACCTAAATTTGCATATACAAGCCATATCACATTGATAAATCAAAGAAAAATAGACCAAAGATTGTGAAGAAAGGCCTAAAAGACCATGAAAATGTCAAGCAGCCATTTTTCTACAATGCACTAAGTTTTTATTTTTCATTATACTTTTAGAACAATAGAGTTTCCTTTTTCATCATTTATTTCCTTATAGCCTTCATCTCCCATTTCTTTTTTTTTGGTTTGGCTTAGATTATTCTACATTTTTTTAAATAAACATTCTAAATTTCCCTTATCCATTTACCTCATATGAACCTCCCCCAACTCTAGACTCTTGTTTGATTGTTTCATTAAAATTTAGATTTGAATTAGAGCAGCACCCTTGTCCCTACCTAATTACCTCCTTATAAGTATCTTTAAGACCTAACAATTGATAAATTTGCTTAAGTATCTTATTAAAATTAGATATGTGGGAATACCTTGAATGTGATACATATTTTAAGTCATTCTTGAACTTTGATCCTTGACCCTTCAAATTTTTATTCTCTCTTTATGACTTATTTTTAGACTTAAATCCATATTCCTACCATAAATATATGCCTTACTTGGTACTCCCAATCCTCAAAACCTAACCCAGATCCCTAATGAAGCTTTGAGTCATGATATATACTTAAAACCAAAAGTTAAACAATGAGATATAGATAAATAATTATTGTGTAATACAAATTAATATAACAAAACTAAAAGTAAAAAGAATGGGTAAAAACATAAAAAAAAGGGAAGAAAGGAAAGGAAAGGAAAGGAAGAGGTCAATCAAAGAAAATTAAGGTTCAAGCATACTTAAAAGAAACCTAAAAAGTAAGATGAAAGAGCAAAGTGACAGAGACAAAGGATAGGAGAACGGGAGAACAAAACTCAAGGATTGGGGAAGGATATAGGTGGGAGGATGGGAGGGGTTTTGAGGTTGGTTAAAAGTGAATTCCAAGAGAAATTCAAATTTCAACAAATATCATGGTTACATTTGGAGGGATAGTGGTTGATTTGGATAGATTCTTTCAATTTTATATTAAAGGTTTTTTTTGTTTACTAATATTTGGGTGTCTTTTGAGGGGATGTGGTGTTTGGTTGGGTAAGAATGTTTTGCGAGAGCTGATTTGTGGATTCATGAATGTCTTATGTCAAGGTTGTTCTTATTAATCCTTTTGGTAATAGACTATCCTATTTCACCATTATATGGTGTTCTATGAGAGAAAGTGATCTTGTAGAAACCAACATAGTGGATGGAATCATGGGGAACTTTAGGGAGAGAAAATGATGATAGAGAATATGAATTATTTTATAAGTGTAGTGAAGGCCTCCCTTTTCAATAATCTTAGGAATTTTGTAAGAGAAGCCTTCAATGAAGGGGAAGGAGGTGATTGGGAGGTCTGGAAGGAAATTTTCTTTAGTCTTAGGAATAAAATTGGATCGAATTTCCTTAGAACATTTATGATATGCCTTTTCTTATATACATTTATTTTCAAGATAGTTTCAAGGTGGTTGATCTCTTGGCCAATGTTGTCATGATCACATATCATCAAGGCTCTATTAACCAAATTTTGAAGGATCCTAATATTTTGGGCTAGGCGATGATGGGAGGAGGCATGAAGATAGAGGTATGTATGGGTGGATATATAGAAAACCTAGAAAGATAAGGAAACATTAGGGTTCTAGGTGAGAAAAATATCAAGGAAGGGGAGTTGGTTGTTTGATTCTAATTATTTGGTAAAGAGAAAGCAATGAGATATAATTTTAAAGGAACAATGAAATTATTTTAATTTATCAAGACCATGGGATCAATAAATGTTGGTATCATCAACATAATTATTCCACCACTTAGGTTTAAGGGGAAAGGATTTGAGAGAAATCCCTCTAAAATTTTCCATGTAAAGATTGGCCACAATGAGGGATAGGGGTGAGCCCATGCAAAACCCCTCTACTTTCTCATTAAAACACCATTGAAGATGAAGAAATTAGATGTAAGAAATAATTCAAACAATGATGCAATTTCACTATTAATTTTACATTTAAATATCTCAATGGAATCTACAATTGGTACCTTAGTTAAGAGATACCCTACATCAAATATGACAAGGAGATCATTTCTATATAAAATTTTATCACTAATGAATTCAAAAAAATGGGTTGAATTCTTGATAAAGGAGATGGAGTTACTGGGGAGGGGGGAAAGGTGTTTGGCAAGGTAAGAGGCTAGTTGATAGGTTGGGGAGCCAGAGGTGGCAACAATGGGTCTAAGGGGGGTGCAAACTTTCTAGATTTTGGGAACACCATAAATTTGGGGGGTAACCTCTCTAGAGAGGGTGACTCATTTTTTGGTTGATTCATCCAAGGAAGAATGAGAGATGGCTTATTTGAAATTTTAGTTATTAGTGAGACTGGTTTATGAGTTAATACTATGTAGCTACTGTTATCAAAAAGAAGATCAAGAATTTTGGAATTATAGTCTTGTCTATTTAAAACAATAGAAAGAATATTCTAAAGGATATCAAGAAATAAAAATCCAATATTATTCCTAAACTTAAAGAATCTTTTCTATACAAATCTCTTAAACACCTCCCCCCCATTCATTGAATACCTCTCTTAGAAAAATTCTAAGATTCTTGAAAAATGAGGCCTTCACTACACCTTTTAACCCATTTGTACACTCAAAAATTATTTACCCCCACCCAAAGGCCCCCATAACCTTCTCCATTGTGTTGATGTATTCAAAATTACTTGCTCCTATGACACACCATACATTGTTGAAACACGTCAATCCACTAGCACAAGGATTATAGGGCACACCACCAACATAAGATATAGAAGAATCCAAAAATTAACACTTGTGAAACATTATTCCCTAACCAAACACCAGATCCACTTAGAAGAAACCCAAATCTTAGTCAAGGAGAAAAACTTATTTAAGAGAAAATTGAAAGAAGCCATTGAAATCAACCACCATCCCTCTAACCTTAATTGTGACATTGGTTGGAATTTGAGTTTCTCATGGAATCCCTTGTTAGCGTGCCTCAAAACCCTTGATATCCTTCCACCTAGATCCTTTTCCAATCTTTCATCTTCATTCCAATCCTTTATCATCTCCTTTAGCTTCATCGCTTTGTTGGTTTAGATTATTTCTAGGCCTCTTTTAAGTGTGTTTTATTAACTTTCTTGATTTTTTTTCCTTATCTTTCCCTATCTTTCCTTCTTTTTGTTTCTTTTGTACTAGAATTTCTTTTTAATTTTAGTTTCTTCATATTAATTCATATTATTCAATAATTATTTATCTATATATCAATTTTTGCCTATTTTATAACAAAATACATTTTTTTTAATTAGACATGTAATTTTTATATAATTAACAGTTTATTTTCTTATACTAGAACATAAAACTATAATTAATCATACATTATTATACTCACATATATTAAAAATAATTATATATATGTTTTTTAATATTTTTCATCTAGTTATTTATAATTTTTATAATTATATATATAAATAATATGCTATTTCCTTTATATTTTGGTTTTCCTTCAAGATTTATTCAAATATGTATAATTATTTTTAGTTATTTTTATATTTAATCATTTCCATTAAATAAAACTATAAAATAATATTTATAATGAAATGATTGATATGTATATATATAGTTTATAATTAATTTTATTCTTGTAATTCAATGTATTATTATTTAAATTATATACAATCATTTTAGAAAAAATATATAATTATTTATATTTAAATATATAAAATATTTTTCAATATATAAATAATGTTTTTTGTCTTTCTTTCATTCAATTCTTGGTTATGCACCTAATAACTTCCTCACCTCTTTCTACTTTTATCTTGCTTGGTCTAATAGAAATCATAGAATTCTACTCTCGTCTTGTTATCTTTGTGATGATGGCTATCTTCTTGATGATGAATCATGGAGTTTCATCCTAAATGTTTAGGAAATGAAAAATTCACACAATCAATAGTAGAAACTACACACTATAATATTATAGACCGTGGAAATCATATGTCAAGAACAAATTGATATAAATATGTCATCAAATTCAACTTATAGTAATTTAAAAAATGATAATACACTAAAATTTTAATTTAAAAAACAACACATCTTATTAATTTACATTATTTCAAAGCTAAAAAAAAACTTAATAAAAAATAGAAAATATTTTCTTAACATTACAATACTACTAATTTAAATAAAATATTAATATTATGTGTAATTTTTCAGTTAATAAAATTTACAAAGTACGTTTGCTAGTGAACCAAGGCTTAACTACATAATAAATATATGTAGACAATGAACTCTACATAGTATTTATGGTAAATACTATTAGGTTAAGGATTGTCCAAATTGCTTGAGTCATTGCATGGGAGGTCATCATGACTCACAACCACAACTCTATATTTGTATGGTATTCACACACCAGAAAAATAAATGTAAATAAATCAATATGCTTGTTTATCTTAGCTCAGCTCAGCTCTACTCCTTCAATAACAAAAAATGACAGAGAATATTTTCAAGAAAAAGGATTGAACATACAGTAAAGGAGGCCTATGCATTGTCAAGTGTCATATTCTCAAACATCGAGTTCACTACATTATAAATGTCACAATTTTTGGTGTACGTGGACTAATTATGTAGTCCAATCCTTTATTATTGTGTAACGACTTGTCAGGCCACTATCTCCTCTCTTTTTCCTTCAACCATTACATGCCTCTTTCTTCCATGATGAGGTTATTGTTGTCGTCTATTCTTAGACTTGGTATGGCATGTATTTCGTTGCTATAGGAAGAGGAAAATTGTCATTGTATTGTATAGTTGCAAATCAACATATGAGTTTCCTATCTTTTGAAATATACAAAGAGAAATCCCTTGTTCAATGTGGATGTAGTCAATTGGTGAACCATTGATGAGCTCAAAATATGCTCATAATTTGAATATTATGATGTATTTTTAATACCCTTACTCTTATTGTTGATGGTTGTTTTAACTCTTTGATTAAAGACTTTTTATCTAAAATTAGGTAGTATTCTGTAGTAACACATTCCTATATTCATGCAGCTTAACATCTCTATGTGTCTGTATTAATTACCCTATTTGACCTCCCGAATGACTGATATAATGCATGTGGTTTTTGGATAATGAAATGGATAAATAATATGTGATTAATGAATGTGTATCATGTTATTTTCCATGCATGCTTTCTTTCATTTTTGTTGCCATGAGCATCACAGGTTGTTGAAGGAAACATGAACGAGTCAAAGTACAATAGATCTCGGCCTTGGAGTAAAGTCCATTTCCAGCATGACATCAAGGAATTTTTTCTAGCGAAGACTCTCTGACTGGGTCATTGGGAAGAAATCTAAATGATCATTAATCTAGGAAGAGTGGAATACTAAATTCTCTCTTAATTGTGCTGAACATATATGCCTTCATTTTTGAGAAATATGTTCCTCAATTTTAGGATGCATTTATGTCCACATCTTTCTCTGTTAGAGTTAGGTAGTTAGTTTCTTTTCTAATATAAATAAGTGTTCCTCCTATGTGAATGAACCAGAATAGAGTGTGTAAAAGTTAGTATTATAATGAGAATCAGTGTTTCATGTTAGTTTTCTTACAAGCAGAACAATCAATGTATATGATTCTAAGTTTATGAATAAAAGCTGATGAAGTTTTGAGTTCAATTCTTGCATATTTGGTTGATGCTTGCTAAGGGGGCCCACTTAGTGAGTACCTGTAGTTAGTTATTTTCTATTGATCATAAGTTAGATTTCATTCTTAAAGGTTTCAGCACAAACTTAGCCTTATATTGTTCCTGTAGCATCGGGAATCAATCCCTGTGTTTGTTCCTACAGCATAAGGCTAGTTCATAGTTTGTTTCTTAGTAATGGTTGTCATGATTTTTGCTTTGATTAAGTTATGCTTAAGTTAAGAAGACTTTACATTACATTCCTATAGCATAAGTAGAATTCCTTCCAAGCACTTATTTCTAGTAAATTGTGATTGAAACTGGTTCTTAGTGCCCATATAGTGACATGCCATTTCAAGTATACGTTCCTTGGTCTAACAATGTAAATGAATGACCATAAGAAGATGTTAGTCACCTACTAGAATGTCCAATTCCCAGGTTAGGATTTTCCATGACTTTTATATCCTTTTGTGGGTGCGACCTTTTTTGGCACCATTGTCGTGGATGGTGTCAAGCTAAGAACCTACCATAGTCATTGTTAACCATAGTTTAGTGTGCTTTATTCAACCATTTTCAAAATTCCTTCAATTTATGGTTAATTCTATTGCATGCATAGAAGAAGAGACACTCTCGAAAGATTCCTCCCTAACCTTCCATTCATTGATAACAATTTTGAATCAGTTTATAATCTATTTGAGGAAGGAGGAGACCAAGATATCAATCCATTTTCTAAAAACCTACTTGTTGAATTGGCATTTGACCCAGCTGACGAAGAACCTCAAAAAAATCCATTTTATTTGATACTCCATCAAGCTAATATGGCACGAAATCCACCTAATCAACCTCCTACTTTTGAATTCCCCATCATTGCTCAGCAAGATAATGATAACCTTAAAAATATTCCTTCTTCATTACTTCCCAAGTTCTATGGACCAGTTACAGAGGACCCAAAAACTTTCTTGTTTGAGTTTTACATCCTCTATCGCGGCTATGATTACACTTCAGATGCTCACAGGCTCAAGTTGTTTCCTGCTACTTTGAAGGAGGGAGCTCTTAGATGGTTTATGAGTTTGGGAAGGGGTTTTGTTGATAGTTGGGCAGCTATGCAAACAAAATTTCTTGAAAAATACAAGGAATATTGTAAGAGTGGTAGTAAGGGTGATGATATATTCAGAATTCAACAAAAGGAGGATGAAAGCCTAGAAGACTATATCTCAAGATTCTTGTTTTCCCTGAAAAAGAATTCAGACCATACTCTCAATGAAGAATCTCATAAACTACTTTTTCTAAGGGGAATCAGTGACACCTGTATAGATGCCCTTGATCTAATAGGAGGAGGAGATATAACCCAAGTTCCTTGGGATGATATCAAGAAAATATGTCACAACTACTCTCAAGAAATTGTTAAGAATGGTAGAGGTCATCAAGCCACAGTGGGAAAGTCTTCTACTAATGGAGTTTCACGGATGGAGATCACACATTTATTGTCTGATTTCAAGCAGGATATCATAAACAACATGGCTACACAATTGGATACTATGCAAACTTGGAAGAAACGTGAGGAAGCTTAAGCAATCTTGGCTAAGTTTTGTCCACATTGCAGATAGAAGAAATGTGACTGTGAATGTAAGATGGTGGATAACCTAGAGGCTAAGCAATTACCTACTGATTTTAAGATAGTAGAGGGTGATGATGACCAAGTATTCTTTGTTGCACAAAGAAAACCATGGGCTCAAAGACAAGGTATGCCTCAAGACCCTTTGACTTTTGGTAATCCTTATTTTAATTACAATAACCAATGGCAACCTACATATGGCCCATCACCACCTTGGAATACTTCTCAACCACACTAGCCTAACTATCAGAGTCCTCAATGGAAATCTCCTCAAAGAGGTTGATAGCAGCCACAAGGACAATGGATTCCACCCCAAGGTAATTGGCAGAAGAATCCTCAATGGAGAGGTTCTCAGCAATGGTAGAACCAACCCCTTGGATCCCTACAGCCACAATAGCCACAACGTCTAGCCCTCATGCCACCTCCTGTAGCACCTATAGCAAATATTGGCCCTCCAAAAAACATGCCTATGCCTACTCAACCATTGCCAAATCCTAATAACAAGCAGCAACAACAACAACAACCTATGTATTTTGCAAAAGCCAATCAGTACCCAACATATGCCCTAAATATTAATGATATCCATCTCAGGTCTGGAACCACTCTCCCTGCTCCACAACCGCCTATAATTATAGAGATTTCAGACTCTGCATTTGAACACCCTATTGATCCTGTAGAACAAATACATGTATCAGATACTATCTATAAGGAGCCTGTCCTCTAGCATCATGTCAAACCACCTTTTCCTTAGAGATTGAAAATTACTACATCCAAGTCTATGGAAGAGTCTACCTTTGATATTTTAGATCAGCTAAAGAATGTACACATTCAAATTCCCCTTTTCCAAGCCATTAAAGATGTCCCAATTTATGGAAAAGCCACTAGGGAGGCATGTTTAAAGAAGCCAGGAAGAAAGAAAAAGGATCCCCAAACTATCCATGTTTTAGGACAGTTTGCAGTTATTATGTTAGGGAAGGTAGTCATTCCAAAATATACTGACCCTGGGAGTCCTATGGTACAAATAAATATTAATGGCCAAATAGTAAAGAATGTTTTGATTGACCTTAGTGTAGCCATCAATGTAATGACCAAGCATACTATGGATTATTTGAATCTCCTAACCATTCAGTCTACACCTACCATCCCGCAACTTGCTGATAGTTCCACAGTAACACCTGATGGAGTGGTAGAAGATTTCATTGTCATCCTTGAGTCTTGGGAATACCCAATAGATTTCACCATATTGTCCACTAAGGAAACTTTAGGAGGATATCCTATCATCCTATATAGACCATGATTAGCCACAACTGATGCTTTTATAGCATGTCGCTAAGGAGATATGACAATTTATGATGGTCAGTTAAGAAAGAAATTGGCTCTATACCCACCTGCCCAGCCTCAACCAGACTTATCTCAACCAATTTGGCCAGATTTAGGAGAGGAAACTGAAGAAGTGAATTCATTGGCTCAACTAATGATGCTACAAACTAATCCATTTTCCCAACTTTAGAGTGAAGATGGCCTACTTTTACACATTTTACAGTCCAACTATGATCTGAGTAGACCATCCATACCAGATAGTTGTCTTCAGCAGTGTTTCTTACAGCAATTGAATCCTGAGAGCTTGCCACCTAAATTTCCTGTAGTTTATGACAATTTTCTTCCACATGAAATACAAAAACCACCTTTATCAGCAGCCTCCATGAATGATCTTACCAGACAAGTAGAAGTGTCTCCAGGCCATTGTTTGAACATCAATAATAAGTTGCCGCAATCTCAACAAATTGCCCTTGTCACAATGTTGCAAGATCAACACAAAGCTTTTGCATGGGACTATGGGGATATGAAGGGAATAGATCCGCAACTCTATACTCATAGGATCTACATTAAGGAAGATTGTTCCCCTGTTAGGCAGCCTCAAAGAAGGATAAACCTAGCACTCAGGGAAATAGTTAAAAGTGAGCTCCAAAAATTGCTTGATGCCAGTTTTATCTACCCCATTTCAGATAGTCAATGGGTATCTCCATTGGTGATTGTTCCTAAAAAAGGTGGAAAATGGAGAGTTTGTGTAGACTACAGGGAGCTGAACAAAACAATTAAAAAGGATCACTTTCCATTGCCATTTTTTGACCAAGTGCTAGACTCATTGTCTGGTAAAAAGTATTTCTTTTTTTTAGATGGATATAGTGGATATAATAAAATTAGAATTTCCCTTGAGGATCAAGAAAAAAAAACTTTTACTAGTCCATGGGGCACTTTTTCCTACTTTGTTTTACCTTTTGGTCTGTGTAATGCACATGAAACATTTCAAAGGGAAATGATCAATATTTTTGTTGACATTTCTCATGATTCTATGGAGATCTACATGGATGACTTCACCACTTATGGAGTTACTTATGAAGAAGCATTAGAAAATTTGGAGAAAGTGTTGAAAAGATGTAAGGAGAAAAATTTGTCTTTGAATAGTGAGAAGTGTTTTATGATGATGCAAGAATGAATTTTTTTAGGCCATCATATCTCTCAAGCAAGAATTCAAGTTGATCCTACAAAAATAGAAGTCATTCTGACTTTGCAAACACCTATGAAACAAAAGGATGTTAGAAGCTTCATAGGACTTGCTAGATATTATAGAAGATTTATCAAAGATTTTAGTAAAATAGCTAGTACATTATATGCCTTATTGACAAAGGATTCTAAATTTAACTGGACTGAGGCCTGTGATAAATCTTTCCTGCAACTTAAGAATTTACTTACTCAGGCACCTGTTCTTCAAGGACCAAAGTGGAGTTTACCCTTTCATATACACACAGATGCTTCTGATTATGCCATAGGGGCATCTTTAGGACAGAAAGAGAATTCCATAGAGCATTGCATATATTTCATTAGAAAAAACCTTCAAGGCCCTGAATTAAACTATATTGTCACAAAGAAAGAATTGCTAGTAGTTGTGTATGCCCTAAACAAGTTTCGACATTATGTCACTAGTTACCAAATATTTGTCCATACAGATCATGCAACAATAAGGTACCTCATGAATAAGCTTGCCATATCTAGCAGATTAACAAGATGGCTCCTATTGTTGTAGGAATTTGATATCACAGTTATTGATAAGCTAGGTTGGGCTAATGTGGTGGCTGATTTCTTGTCAAGACTTCAAACAACTACACTTGCCACCCCAGAGGTAATTGATGATAGCTTTCCCAATGAACATCTATTTTCTATTGCTACTCAAACTCCATTGTATGTAGATATTGCAAATTATTTGGCAGCCAACAAGATCCTAGCCCACTTCTCACTAAAGGAAAGACAATTGTTGGTAGAGAAAAGTTTTAACTTTTCATGGATGGAAGACTGTTTATTTTATACAGGACTTGACCAAGTCATGACAAGGTGTGTTAGGGAAGACAAGACCTATGAAATTTTGCATGCCTATCATGATGAGCCATGTGATGGGCACTTTGCAGCTAAGAGAATATTTATGAAAGTGCTTACTATAGAATACTATTGGCCCACACTACATAAAGATGCAGTAGCCTACACCAGAAAATGTGATAGATGTCAACGCATAGGGAGACCAACAATGTCTGATGAAATGCCCTTGTATCCTCAAGTGGTAGTCAGTCCTTTTGACAAGTGGGGCATGGATTTTCTTGGGCCTATTGATCCTCCATTCAATGGGAAATCATACATTTTTGTCTACACTGATTATGTAACCAAGTGGGTGGAAATGAAAGCAATGACACATGCCCGTGATAATAAAGTTATTGAGTTCCTGTATGAGCAGATTTTTAATCGGTTTAGAGTCCCAAGGGAAATTTTTACTAATCAAGGATCTCAGTTTACATCAAAATTAATCACTACGTTGATGAATTATTATAAGATCAAGCACAAAAATTCTAGCCCCTATCACCCTCAAGCTAATGGTTAGGCAGAAGTTACCAACAGAGAAATTGAGGCAATCCTTACTAAGATAGTACAATTAAACAAGAAGGATTAGAGCAGTCACCTTCCTAAAGTAGTCTGGGCCTATAGGACAACATGGAAAACAACTACAAGGTTCACTCCTTTTGAGTTACTCTATGATAAAACTGCCATGTTTCCAATAGAGTTTGAGCATAAGACCTTAAGGACTACTCTCCAGCTTAACATTGATATTTCAGAAGCTCAAAAGGAATGCCCCCTATAGTTGAATGCATTGGATGAGATGAGGAAATCTACCCTGCAACATATTGAAGCTATCCAGCAGTAAAAAAGATGGCATGACCACCATATCAAAACTAAGTAATTCTCTGCTAGTGATTGGGCACTGCTCTATGATTCCAGGTATAAGGAAAATCAAGGTAAACTCACCACAAGATGGCTTGGTCTTTATGAAATAGAAAATGTGTTTGATAATGGTTCAGTTCAGTTAGCTACAATTGATCCTGTCTGATTCAAGCTACTGGTTAATGGACATCGTCTTAGGTTGTATCATAAGTGAGCATCCAAAGAAGAATTTATGAAGAAATTTGTTTTGGATGTGGCCACTGATCTTCCTATAGCAAAAGGCTTCGGCCTTTCTCCTATAGCATCTCTTTAAAATTCTATGTTGCATGCCAAAAATAAAGGTTTCCTTTTTTTTAAGGAAGCCACTTTCTTTGTTTTTCATCCATCACCACCATTCATTCCCTCTTCTTCCATGTCACCCATCCATGTCATCCATCCTACCATACCGCCCTCATTTATCATTTCTATTCCAGCCATCATTTCATGATGAGTTGTGATCTTTCCCAACATGTACAAGCACTTATTACAAAGTATGCAATATATTTTATTCTCATATTATTTATTTATTTCATTTATTCATTAATTTCTATGTACATATCAGTCATTATTTCCTATTCTTTACCTATCCTTTCGCACATGTGTGGACACATGCCAAAATTTTAGTAGGGGGTGGGGATAATACATTTGAACTTTTTCTTATGTGGCTATCACACTTGTTAAGATAGTTTTATTTTCTTGTACTTACCAAGTATGACTGTAGGATTTTATCCTAAAAAACAATTAATTGCTTGATTTGGGTAGTTTTTAACAATCATTTCATGTGATTATCCTTTGTGTCATTCTTGGAAAAGTAAAGAAAAGTGAATACATGGCAGAAAGAAGCAGGGAAAAAAGAAGAAAAAGTTTTTCGAATTTTCAAAAGAAGTTTGAATTTCAAGAATCTCAATAGGGATAATTTGTGAATATGGGTGGCCAATTAGTAAGACATGAACCTGTAGCTCATGAAATCTTGATGCAAAATCCTTAAACAGTTCAAGAATTTAGCAATTGCGGTTGGCTGAATTATTTTTTGAGGTTAGTTCCTATAATGAGGAAGTTGCAGGTAAGTTTTTGAGAACTCTTTTAGAGGGAGAAGCTATAGTATGGGGTTTGATAGTAGCCATTACAGAAGAGTGGATTGCAGAAGTAACTGGGCTTCCAATGGTAGGATAAATTTTTTCTTCAGATGCTATCTTTGCTAGGGCAGAATTCACAATACCAACAGATGGACCCTTGGAGGTTTCCAAACAAGGATGCAAATGGGTGTCACTACCTCCTCCATACTTATTATATGTGTCCTTCATAATCAATTAATTGACTTGTGAGGGATGTTTTTCCTATTTGCATTCCTATCATTTTAAACTATTGAGTCATATGAGGCAAGGTTTAGCTATCAATGTTCCAAATTTTTTGTTAAACCTTTTGAACATTATGCCCATGAAACCTAGAGGGGTAAGGAAAAATCTATTACCCATCATGCCCTCATTAAAATCTTGATCGAGCGTTCCCTGAGGGATGTATGACCCCTTCCTTGGCAAGAATTTGTGTCCCAGAAGGGTCTGCAACCTCCAGAGCCTCCTCGAGCACTCCCTGCATGGCACAAGAAAAAGAAAAAGAGAATAGAAACTACAAGAAGGGAAGCAGAGCAAGAATCATCTGCTCCTGCAACACATAGTCATGTAGCCTCCACACCAGAGCCCTCTACCCATGTAAAAACTAGGTTTACCAATAGAAAAGAAAAAGGGAAAACAAAGGTAGGAGAGCCATCTAGGGCAAAAGAAACCCCAAAATCCGACCCTCATGTTAAAAAGTGAAAACGTTCTACTCCATGCTTTCCTATAGCATCTTCCCCTATAGCAGTTTCTCTTGCAACAACACCTACTGCCACTACAATTTCACTATCATCTTCTCCTATTGAGTCTGAATCCTCTAGGAAGGTTAGAAAAAGGAAAGCCACGAAAGTGTCTCCTGCAATTGTTACTTTAGAAACATTGCCAAGAAGAGTTTCATCAAGGAAACATCGTAAAGTTACATCAACCTCTGTTCAACCTGAAATTATATTAATTTCTGAGGAATTTTAGGAATTCAGTCATGTTTCTCAGAATGTATCTGAGAATGTTCCACAAAGTCCATCTGTTATTCTTGCGGAAGCACAATAGGGTAGTGGTAATAAAAGGGGGATGCCAAGTCTTGATGACTTGGCTGAAGTAGCTAGGAAAGTTTTAGAAGAAACACAATATCCTCTTGGGCAGCGACAAGAGTCTATCCTGCAGCAAGAGGAAGAACAATTTGAATAATCTGAACTATCCAATGAAAATCCATTACCCCCTAAAACTTGTCGGGCATTGGTTGTTTATAAAAGGACATTATTGATTGAATATTTGGAATATCTTAGGACTACATGGAGGCCTGTTACATTTCAAACTTTGAATTTCTGCCATTTAGCCATAACTAAAATTCAACAAAGCCTTTGGGAAGAAGAAAAGAAGAAATTGAAAAGAGAAATTGAAAGACAAAAACAGAAAATTCAAGAAATGAAAGAGAAAATAGATGAAATGGTGAAGATAACTGGTAAAATTATAGAATGTAGACCACCATCTAGGGTATATGCTCTGTGCATTAAAGAGTAATTTCTTTGGTTTCAAATGATGAGAATTTCAAGAAATTTAGACCATGTCATTCACACAGCTAAGGAATTTTATGATGCATATCAAGTAGCACCTAATTGGCTGAAAAATTCTTTATGTGAGTTTTATTTGCATGGTTTGCTAATTCCCTCTGAAATAGAGTGGAATCTGCTTCTCTACATTGGTGACATTCATTTGAGGTCACTCATGTCTTGGGTAGCCAATGAAACTAACTATGGAAGAAAATTACAGGCTTATGAAGAGGCTGAAAGGAATGAACCTATTACATTGTGACCTGAAAGCTCAGATCCCCACACAATTCTGAGAACTTGGCTCACTATTGTGTATGGATTGAATGATCAGACAAAAAGAATGAAAATATTTGATATCAGGAAGCAAGTGTATAATGAGTCCAAAGACCAAACATATCTGATTTGGAAGCTTTCATCTTCCAGAATTGAAACAAGAAGGGAAAATTGATTGTTGGTCTCAGGAAATCTGAGTCTCATATCCCTCTGAACTTTAAGGCAGCCATCTGAAGGACAAAGAAGTATATACAAATTGGTCTCCAGAAAAGGTTTGAGTTATGGTTACCATTGACATTTCGACCTCTAGTTTTGATGTGGCCACTTTACCTTTATAGGGCTACAAATGTTGATGAGGATGCAGAAACCTCCAGGTATGAGAGATGGCAAAGTTTCAGAGGTTTCTACTACAAATTTAGAACTTCATTACAAGGCCATGCTACTCCTACTGATTTTAGAGAAACAACTAGAAATATTAATGCTGGAGGACCATCATTAGGATAAGGAGGGGGGAAATGATGAGCTCAAAATATGCTCATAATTTAAATATTATGATGAATTTTTAATACCCTTACTCTTATTGCTGATGGTTGTTTTAACTCTTTGATTAAATACTTTTTATCTAAAATCAAGTAGTATTATGCAGTAACACATTCATATATTCATGCAGCTTAACATCTCTATGTGCCTGTATTAATTACCCTGTTTGACCTCCCAAATGACTGATATAATGCATGTCTTTTGGCTAATGAAATGGATTTAATATGTGATTAATCAATGTGTATCATGTTATTTTCCACGCATGCTTTCTTTCATTTCTGTTGCCATGAGCATCGCAGGTTGTTGAATTCCTTCCAAGCATTTATTTCTGGTAAATTGTGACTAAAACTAGTTCTTAGTGCACATATAGTGCCACTCCATTTCAAGTATGCATTCCCTAGTTTGACAATGTAAATGAATGATCACAAGAAGATGTAAGTCACCTACTAGAATGTCCAATTACCAAGTTAGGATTTGCCATGACTTTTATATCCTTTTGTGGGTGCAACCAACCACATTAAAATTTTGTGTCTTTCTCTTCTACATGTACTCTGATTTTAATTTTTGTATTTGTTTTATTGTTGTTTGTTCTGGATTTATCAATTCTTCACTCAACAATTGGTTTCAGAGCTCTGGTTAAGAAGTTTCGAGAAACAACTCAGTGGTGAACAATTTTGAGAAGAATGGACAAAGCAAACAAATGGAAAATCAAAAAGTTCTTAGGGCACAATTTCAGATTGTGGAAGGTTTAGATGGAATCACTATTGATAAAGCAAGATATCTTCAAAGCATTGCTTGGAAAAACCAAGGGAAAAGGTTCCATGTTAGACAAAGATTGGGAGAGTTTGGATATGAAAGTGAGGGAAACTATGTTTATTTCACTGTCCAATAATGTGTTATTTAATGTTTTAGTAGAGAAGACTACACAAGCGTTGTGGGATAAACTTTCCAATATGTACGAGTTCTCATCAATATCCAACAAGGTATTCATTATGAAAAAATTATATAATTTGAACATGAAAGGAGGTAACATCATTTGGAGATGTTAATTACTTTGTCTCTTTTATTGATGATTATACTCAAAAAGTATGGGTATACATGATGTATAGTAAATCAAAAGTTTTTTCAGAATTCAAAATTTTCAAAGTGCTGGTGGAAAATCAATCACGGCATAAAATCAAATGCTTGCAAACTGACAATGGGGGAGAGTATTGTTCTTTGGAGTTTGATGGTTTTTGTGCAGATCAAGGCATTAAAAGAATAAAATTAGTACCATACACTCCTCAAGAAAATGGCACAACCAAGAGATTGAATAGAACCATTCCTTAGAGGGCTTGATGCATGTTGTCCAATGTATGCCTAAGTAAGGAGT
Source organism: Sequoia sempervirens (assembly GCA_007258455.2). Classification (NCBI taxonomy): domain Eukaryota; kingdom Viridiplantae; phylum Streptophyta; class Pinopsida; order Cupressales; family Cupressaceae; genus Sequoia; species Sequoia sempervirens. The sequence continues at coordinate 233,164,081 of VDFB02000015.1, forward strand.
TTTGGGCAGAGGTGATTAACACAACCGTATATCTCATCAATCAGACCTCCTCATCTAGTGCAGATTTTGATATCCCAAAAAGAATTTTGGTTGGGAAAATGGATTTCATATTCTCATCTTCAAATCTTTGGCTATGAAGCATTCTCCCTTGTCCCCAAAGAAAAATGCACAAAGTTGGATTCCAAGACACATTGTTGCATATTTTCCAGCTATGGTGAAGATCAATTTGGTTTCAGGCTATGGGATCCCATTGCCGAAAAGATTTTTCACAGTTGGGATGTTGTCTTCAACGAAAAATTCTTCCCATGTTTGTAGAAACAAAGCTTCCCTCTAAAATAATGTATTGATGTTGATTTGTTTGACAATGGCACTACTTGTGAAACCTTTGCTTCATTTTCCCAACCTTGAATAATCTCTTTCACAACCATCTAGTGTAAGCTCTTAGCCTTCAATTATTTGTTTAGTGCCTCCAATCAAAAACTCTGCCCAAACTTCAATAGCTTACATGCAACCTAGAATGGGTTCATTAAATCCATTATAGCCTAAACATGGTCACTCCCTGCCATCTAATATTAGCATGGAACCTTCAATTACCTCATCACACTCCATGTAACCTTCAAATATATTTGAGACACCATCAAATGTGTCCTTGCTTCCTTCTAGGGATGAAACATCGCCATCTTTACCTTTCCACAGGTAACTCTTTGAATTTTCAACATCCCCTCATTATGTGACTACGCCCTCTACATGTAGACCCCTACATATGCTATCAAACATTGAAACACAACCTCATACTATTGAAACACAACCTTTACAGATTTCATCAATGCTTGATTGTGTTCATGCGCTACCCTCTCAATGTTCAGTGTAGCCTGGTCTATGTTCATAGTTGCCTCTTCAAAATTAGACATAGCCCTTACAAGTTATTCCACATACTATGTCATCACAACCAGTGACAACTATTAATTATGTGCTAGGAAATTCATAGAATTTCACACAAGGAAATGAACAACAAACCACTCTCCTAGTATAGGGCACTTTATTGCCACAAACGACTAGAGGACAGAGGCAGAGTATTGAAGTAAATTTACAAGAAAGGGGAAATCTACACTCTAAGATTGATGATGTTCAAAGAATGAATTTGTAGGATTCTAATTTTCAAGACTAGGCTCCTCCCTTAAGGAGGTCTACCCGAGAGAAGAGGCACCTGTCTAAACTTGATGACTATGAACTTTTATTTGCCGATTAGCCAGAGCTGACGACATTTAAAGAGGCCTGCAAAGATGAATATTTAGTGCAATGGAGTCTTTGAGAGTGAATGATACTTGGGATTTGGTTAATCTTCTACCAAATCGAACACCTCTAAAAAAGAAATGGGTGTACCGGCTAAAAGAAGAAGATAGTGGTCATCAATGATATAGGGCTAGATTGGTTGTGAATGGTTTTTCTCAACAAAAGGCATTGATTTTAATGAAATCTTTTCACCAGTTGTGAAGATGCAAACAATTCATGTTGTTTTGGGCAGTGTAGTTTTTTGGAATCTCGAGCTTGAGCAACTTGATGTTAAAACAACATTTCTTCATGGAGATATTCAAGAGGATTTGTATATGGAGCAGCTTGAACGTTTTGTATAGCAAGTTCAAGAGCATTTATATTGCAAGCATTTATATTGCAAGCTAAAGCGCAGTTTATATGGGCTCAAAAAAGCCCCAAGACAATGGTATCATAAGTTTGATACCATCATGGTTGAGGAAAAATTCATTCACTGTGAATTTGATCTATGTCTCTATTACAAGTGGCTTGTAGGTGGTGATTATGTCATACTTTTACTTTATGTTGATGATATGCCAGTCACCGATAGCAACATGAGATTTGTTAGAGAATTGAAACATCATTTAGCTCCATGATTTTCCATGAAAGATTTAGGGGAAGCCAAGAGGATTCATGGCATGATAATAATCAAGGATAGATATAATTGACAAATGAGATTGTCTCAAGTGAAGTACATTGAAAAAATATTGGATAGATTCAATATGAAGAATGCAATATCTGTTTGTACACTCTTGGATGATCACTTTAGGTTTTCATCAGCTATGTGTCCTACAACTAAAGAGGACCTTACACATATATAGAATGTTTCATATTCATCTACAATTAGTAGTCTTATGTATGCCATGGTTTGCACTCATCCAGATATTTCCAAAGTAGTGGTAGTTGTGAACAGATTTCAAAGCAATCTAAGCAAACCTCATTGGCAGGCGGTTCAGTGGATTTTCAGGTATCTCAGAGGTACTTCAAATTATGCTTTATTCTTTGGATGATAGGATACTCAGCTGTGGGGGTATGTTGACTCTGATATAGCTGGAGACATGGCCAAATAGAGGTCTACAATAGGGTATGTGTTTACTTTTTTTGTGGCTGCAATTAGTTGGATTTCATGTTTCCACAAGTAAGTTCACTCTCTTCCACTGAGGCTAAATACATTTCTCTCACTGAGGGAGCAAAAGAGATTATATGGATATAGCAGTTATTGGGAAAATTGCAATGTAATAAAAATGTTTCTTCTTTGTTTTGTGATAGCAATAGTGCTATTCACTTGGAAAAGAACTCCACCTTTCATAATCACACAAAACATATTGAGTTGAGATATCATTTCATTAGGCATGCACTTCAAGAGGGAAAGTTACAGGTAAAGAATATTGACACCAAAGTGAACCTGACAGATGCTTTGATGAATATTATTCCAAGGGAGAAGTTCAAGTTCTATAGGACTTCTCTTGGCCTTATCAAGCTCTAACAATAAGCCTATAAAAATGGGGAATTTCTTTGTGTAGCTCTCCTGTAGCCCGGATTGGACTTCAAGTAGGATATTATTCATGTACATGGACTAAATTTGGAGTCCAATCCTTTATTATTGTGTAACAGCTTGTCAGCGCACTATCTCCTCTCTTTTGGCTTCAACCATTGGATGCCTCTTTCTTCAATGATGAGGTTAATACTATGGTCTATTCTTAGACTTGGCATGGTGTGTATTTTGTTGTTGTAGGAAGAAGAAGATTTTCATTGTATTGTATAGTTGCATATCGATCTATTAGTTTCCTATCTTCTAAAATATACAGAGAGAAATCCCTTGCTCAATGTGGATGTAGCGAATTGGTGAACCACATTAAAAAATATTGTCTCTTTCTTTTGCGTGTACTTTGATTTTAATTTTTGTGTTTGTTTTATTATTGTTTGTTCTGGCTTTATAAATTATTTGCTTGAAAACAATCATAGTTTTCCCCTACATATTGCATTGTCTTTTTTGTCACCATTTTCTTGTATTCAATTAGGCATCCCATTCAGGCACTTTCATAGAGTTAGCTATTATTTGGATGAATAGTGGGGTTGGAGGGGCCCATGTCAATTTTATTGCAGAGCTCAGTGGGAACAACATCTCACCGTTTTCTGAAAATAACTTCTCATGGGTGTGTACAACTCAATTGTTGACAGTGAAATTTGAAGGTGAAATTTTGTAACAGACAGTGATCTAAATACTTTGATCACTAATGCCAACTCAAAAAATTTTGTATTAGTGACTCATGGATAAGGCTTCTCTTAAGTTGTGGTTTCTCCAGTTCAGTCTTTCTTTGAAGAATTTCTCTGTGTTTTTGATTTGCATTAGATTTCTATTATCCTTTTATAATTAGAAATTTAGTGAGAAAGTGTATTTTACTCATTTTTAAAATGATTTCTTATTTTCCCTCCACTTTTGCACATTATATTACATGGATATTTGTCAGTGTCTATATAAAAGGATTAATTTTCATGTTTAAGATGAGCTTTGAAATAAACCCATGGGTTATTAAGTGTAGGATTTTAGATGTGCATATTTCTTTAGTCTATGTTATGTGGTGGTTGTTTGTTTGACTTAAATATATTTTGAGCCTCTTAAATAGTGTAATGATATTGATTCTTGAATTTTAATTATTTTAGATTTATTTATATCCCTTGCTAGGAATTCTCCTTCTCTCAAAGTATTGAAGAAGATTCACATGTCTCCTTTTCTTTACCACACTGATTGATACTACTATGAGAAGTTTGAATGGTCATATCAAAGTATAGAGTGGTCTAGTACAATCAGTGCTAGTATTTGTTAGTGGTTAAAGTGTCTTCATGAGTTAATGTGTCGTGCAATCTTTGGTCAATTTACATGAAATTTAATTAAGTTCAACAATGAAATTGCTTATTGGTTATGGGTAAGTTTGATGTATTTTTTAGCCCAATCAATGGGTTTATTGAAAACTAAATTTTGGTAGCTATTTAAAGAGTTATACTTGTCTGGATTCTAGTATATATGGTGTAATCTAAACTGAAGCATATTCATATTAAGGGAAATAACTAGTGTTATATACTTTATTACATGCAAAATCTATTTTTCAACTTATGTTTAGAGTTATTAAGGTCATGCATTCTAGTAAGTATGCATAAATAGTACTTAGTGAAAAAAAAATAAGGTACTTATGTAGATAGGGTATGACTTATTTGTTAAAAAGAGTGTCTCAACCTTGCATCCTAATGCTAAGAACTAAAAAGTTCAATTTTTTGGGCTTTAGAATACAAAAAGAAATGATTTCTAGAGGTCATCTTTGGCCCCAAAAATACATTTGGGCAAGGTAAAATTAGTTCATGGGTGCCCAACATATTAACCCCTTTGAAACCTATGATTAAAAAAAATAAGACTTAATCAACTTTCCAAATGAAAACTTGTGACCTTCAAAAGTTGGTCCCCCCACATTGGAAATGTAAAAATATCTATGAGCTATTAGAGGGAGCTATACTTGTTAGCCAACTTATGACATGTGTTATGACACCTAATCGGGGATCTTTGAATTTATATAATGGAGCCAAAATGGACCGCAGGCAAGATGGCGAATGGATTATTATGAGATTATGATTGATGGAAGGAATATGTTAGTTTTACCTTATGGACTCATCTTGTGATTTGGGCATATTGGGATTCAATCATAAAACACATAATTCTACATTGAGTCTCAATTTCTTTATAGAGATAGGCATTATTTTTTCCATAGAATATAATTCATATGACAAATTTTGTTTAAGTATATTGTTATCAAAAATCCCCTTGGTTTCATTCTATATGTGCCCCAATGATGTTAAAATTTCTAACGATAAAAAGAAACCTAACTCTAGGTATTTGTTGTAAAATATTTAAGTTTGTATTTGTTGCTAGACTTTCAAAATCTTGGAGTTTCCCTTGTCATCGTATCTTTCCTTATAGCCTTGATCTCCTACTCTTTTTCTTTTGGTCTATCTTAAAATCTTCTATGTCCTTTCAAACAAGCATTCTATTTTCCTATATCAATATACCTCGCATGAACCTCCCCCAACTCTGGACTCTTGACTCACCATTTCACTAAAATTTTGATTAGAGTTAGAGTGCCACCCTTACATCTACCTAAATACTTCCTTATAATTATCTCAAAACCCCAACACCTAATAATTTTCTTTCAAGTATCTTATCAAAATTAGAGCTGTTGGCATACCTCAAATGTGGTGCATATTATGAGTCATCCTTAAACTTTGATCCTTTCACACATCAAAGTTTTGTTCTCTCCTTATGTCTTATTGTTTAAACTTCAATCTATCTTCCTAGATGGCTTCCTTGATACTCCCAACCCCTTAACCTAACCCCTAATGAAGCTATGAGTCATGAAGTATGCTTGAACCCGAAAGTCTAAAAATTCTTACGCTTTCTTTTTTCAGTCTCGCCAACTCTCATGAACAACCCAAACAACCGTTAACGAGCTATGAATTTCCTCCAACAACCCCTTTTTTTTCACCCATAAATGATTGTTTATTCCTCATAGAATTCATTCCGAGTGAATAGAATGAAAAGTAGCCCATGACCTAATTAATTTAATTGCTAAAATTGATCTAATTAGTTTGATTATTAAGATTTCAAAGCCCAATGTTGTCACACAATCTCTAGGCCACTATCTCAATGGATGTCATGGGCACTGTCTCAACGGTTCTATAGTGCTGAGCAAGCCGCCAAACCATCGAATTTTTTTATTCCAAGCGATGAAAACAATTGTATTGAGAAAAACAGTTAAAAGGAATGAATTTTTTATATAGAATGCATACAACCAGGATAAAATGATGAATATTATATTATGAAATATTTCATTTAATGTAATTTATGAAGTTGGCTCGCTAGCGAACCCACTCCATAATAGATATATGTCTGACTAGACAGAGTACTCTATATATGTAGTAAATTCTATATTGGGGTCTTCATTGTGCCCAGCGTAGCCAGAAGAAAAATTCCAAAAGACTGTTTCCATATAGAAAGATTTGGAATAATTTTCCGGCGCAGTTACATTGTGATAGGTACCCGCAGAGCATATCGGATTCTTCTGACTCGCAGAGCTCACCAACAAGCATAAACAGGAGGGCCACGCATTTAACGCCGGCAAGCACAAGCAAGAGGGCCACGATTTTCTCACGGCTAACCATGGATTTCTTTTGTATTCTAAGCGATGAAAAGAAGTGTAGTGAGGAGAACAGTGAGGGGAATGGGTTTTTATACAGAAGGTATACAGCCAGGATAACGCCCGCCACCACAGGAGACGTGCGTGGTTGAGAATATTTGGCCTTTGGCGTTTCGAAAGGATAAGGGAAAAAGAAATGTGGAAATGTGGAAATGAAGTAAAACAAAGTGCCGTATTTAGATGGTCCCGTTTCTGAGGCTCTGTTCTTTGTCTTGACGGTGCCGTTTCAATGAAGACAGTTGTCTTTCGGCTTCTGTTTTGTCTCCTTTCCTCGTGTTCATAGAGTTAGCTGTTATTTGGAAGAACATTGGGGTTGGAGGGACCACTGCCAGATTTACTACGAAGCTCGGTGGGAATAACGTCTTGTTCTTTTATGAAAATAACATCAAGCATGGGCGTGTATGTGCACAAACACTCGACTCAAGTATTGACAGTGAAATGGAGGAGATCAACGACGAAAGGGTATGTGGTCTTTCGTATAGCTGGATCAGTTGAGTCAGAAAAGTAATTTTTTAGTGTAAAGCTTTCAGTGATATTTTTTTAATGTAGAGCTTCTTTTGTGAAGTAGGTGGTTAAATGTTCTATTCTTTAGATGGACCTTGAAGTATTTGAGGAGGATCATCATTTATAAATGATGTTCATATGTAAGTTCCACCTGTTTTCGTAGAGACATAGTGATCTAAATACTTTTGTCATTTAAACTAACTTAAAAAAGATAATCTTAGTAATCATGTGGAAAAGACATTTGGATTAAGTTGTCGTTTTTTGCCGGTACGGGTAGTAAAGTTTGTTTGGGTCATGGTTTGCTTTCCATTGGTTTCATGTTCAACTCCACTCCTGGGTTTATCCAGTTGAGATTGACTTGCCAGCTGTTGGGTCCCCCCGTAGGGGACTAGTCTCGCCCCCGCTTGCCCTAGGTACCCAAGATACAAGCTGTTGGACTGTTGGGCTGGGTCGCGGGGATACCTTTAAAGTTAAATCCTTCTTTGGAAACTTTTTCTATGTCATCAATTTGTAATAGGCCTTCTAATATCGTTTTATATTTAGAGTTGTTTTAGGAAAGTGTATTTTCCTTGTTTCTAAAGTGATTTTTTTTCTCTCTCCACTTTTGGACTTTATATTGAAATGGATTTTTGTGAGGATCTATTTAAGGACATTAGTTTTAATGTTTAAAATCAAGCTTGAAATCAACCTTTAGGTTTTTAAGTGTTTGGCTTCCAAATGCAATTTTTTCTTTAGTCTATGTTACATGGTGAATGTTTTTTGTGACTTAAACATATTTTAGTCCTCTTAAATAGTGTAATGATGTTGATCTCTGAATTTCACTTATTTTTGTTTTCTTTATGTCTTCATTATGTCTTGTAAGGGCTTCTCCTTATTCTCTCAAAATCTTTAATATGATTCGTGTGCCTCCCTTGCTTTAGTACAATGATTGATTACTAACCACTATAATCATAGTGACAAGCTTGGGTGGTCATATCAAGTATATAGTGGTCAGTACAATCCATGCTAGTATTTGTTAGTGGTATAAGTGTTATCGTGAGTTAATATGTCATTCAATCTTTGGTCAATTTATTCAAAAATTAATGGAGGTCTAGATGGAAATTGTTTATTCGTTATGACTAAGCTAAATGTTATTTTAAGCTCAATCGATCAATTTATCGAAAGATAAATTTTGGTAGCTATTTAGAGGGTTATACTTATCTAGATTCTAGTTTTTATATGATGTAAGGTAAACTTGAGGGAACAAATTATTGTTATATCTTTCTTTGCATGTTCAATATAATTTTCATCTTCTATTTAGAATTATTAAGGTCATACATTATAGTAAGCGAACTTTAAAAATACTTAGTTAAAAATATTTAAGGTACTTATGTATAAAGGATATGACTAGTATATAAGGAAAAGTGTTTTAACCTTCGATCCTAATGCTAAGAATTTAAAAACTCAATTTTTTGGGCTTTAGGATAGGAAAAATATTGTTTTTGTGTCTAGAGGTCATCTTTGGCCCCAAAAGTGCATTCGAGTAGGGTAAAATTTGTTCCTATATTCCCTAGATATGGACCTCTTTGAAACATATGATTAAAAAAGGTCTCAGTCAGCTTCCCAAATAAAAATTTATGGGCTCCAAAATTTGGTCCTCCCACATTGGAAATTTAATAACATCTATGAACTATTATAGGGAGCTACGCTTCTTACCCAATTTTTTGAAATGTGTTATGGAACATCATTAGTCATCTTAGGCTAGAGATAATGGATCCAAAATAAACCACCCAGGATGGTGAATCAATTATGATCAAGTTATGGTAGGTGGAAGGAAATTTTTATTTTTACCATATTGAATCATCTTAGGAATTGAGCATATTGGGATTCAATCCTATAATTTTAAATTAAACTTTGAATCATAATTTATTTGTGGACTTAGTTTTTATTTTTTCCATATAACATAATTGAGATGATAAGTTTTGTATGGGTATTCATTTTTCAAATATTCCATTAATTTCATTCATCATGTCCTCCTTTGGTGTTAAAATTTATAAAAAATGTACCCAAACTATTTGTAACTATGGAAATTTTCCTAGAGTTAGCAAATTAAAGCATAAACACAAAAACCCAAAGTAATAATGTAGTGCAAAGGAATAAAATGGAAAAAAATGAAACAATCTCACCAAATGTCTTCATTCTCAATGGCTAACCTCCATTACACCTTCTCAACTTGCTGAAAATATGATGTTTCCTTCAGATTTAATGTGAGCAATCTAATGACTATGACAAACCCTAAGAAAATGTTGAAAGATTTGAAATGACTACATGTGCAATACTATGCTATTATGCAACTAGTAAGCATCATAACTATGTCTAAATTATGCCAAATGAAATGTAAATATGCCTATGACAAAATAACAAGAATGCAAGAATAGGAGATGACAAGATTGCCTAAGATTGAAAGAGTATGAGGTGACAAAAATGAGAGAAAATTTGTCATTTTATAGAAAATGCAATTTCGAGTGAATGGCCAAGATTAAAAGTTGACAAGTGCCCTAGAATCAATGGACAAGATTCAATTTGACAACCCACAATTAGGGTTAGGGCAACATTAGGTCAAATTTGAAATGAGCTACTAAGATTTAATTTTAGAAAAATCAAATCAAGGGACAAGGTGACAAGGAGATAAGAATGGCACGGAAAAAGAAAAATCTAGAAAATCAAATAAGAATAGAAATTATTTGATTTAAAACTGAGTTGTCATTTTGAATTAAAAAATAATTTAATTCAAAAGTTGGATCACATGACAGTGAATAATTATTTCAAATTATTTACTTGGAGAGAAATTAGAAAGTGCACAATTTTAAATAAATGACTTTATTTAAAATTGAAAAAAGTAGGAATGGAGAATAATTAAATAAATCAAAGAGATTTATTTAATTATAGAAAGACATAAATTAGAAAAAGCCAAAGTGGATAATAATTAAACAAATCAAAGAGATTTATTTAATTATAGAAACACATGGGGAATTAATGGCGTATTTAAATAAATAAATAAAGTTTATTTATTTAAATAATCATAAGGAAATGGTGGACAATTAATAATTAAATTATTGATGGACATAGGAAATTAGTGATGCATTTAAATAAAATAAATATAATTTATTTATTTAAATGGTTAGGAAGAATAAAAGACATGAATTAATTAAATAATTAAATTAATAGTTGAAATTGGACTATAGACAAAATATGATAAGACATAGAAAAATGTGGTTTATGGGTCCAAGACATTTTTATGTGTCTATATTTTTCCCATCTTTGTTATAATGCAGCATGTCACATTGTGACAAAGAAAATAAGTCAAAAATATGCCCCGGTGAAGAGTAGGATGAGGAAGAATGACGAGGAGGTAGAAATATGCCCCCTTCAGAGGACAAATAGGTTCATAGAACATGAGTGTGCTCTTGAAATGGATGAGAAGACTAGAAGATGATGGAACAAAGAAGTGTTAGCGCGAAAGATACTATTGAAAATGATGTAGACTAGACAAAATGTTAGAGGGAAAAAGAAGAAGGGTGGGACAGGAAAGAAACCTTCAACATTTTCCAAAGTACTAATAGATGTTGGTTGAATCATCATTGGGCGATAAAATGACACAAATAGACAGCAAACACTAGGGTATGACATAGACCAAGGTGTGCAAGGTCATCCACTTACAAAGCAAATAGTCACAGACAAGGAATGTCCTAACTCATACTAAGGGAAAAGTTTCCCTTATTTTTTTGTCAAGACAATCCACAGACAACAAAAAAAGAAAAACAAAATAGGTCATGAGATGTCATTTCACCTCTAAATCCTTCATGGGACATCCTTGAGGTAGCTATTAACATGAGCAAAAGACAAGTCAATAAAAAGATAAGACAAAATAGACAAACTAGTCAAAAGATAAGACAAAATAGACCAGAAATATTAATAGCCATTTAATTATGTTTGTTAATGTTTGTCAACAATTGATTGCTTGATGGTTTGACAAGTTGACATTTTTTATGTTTGGATGGTTTGACAGGGCCTATTACTAGGAAGGACACTTCCTAAAAAAGGAAAATGACATTTTGATAAGGTCCAAACCCAAGAAGGACACATCTGGGAGAGAACCAAAGAGTAACGAGATTGACATTTTGACTAATGTTTTGGCAATTTGACTGATGTTTTTGAAAAGGAAAAAATAGGTTTTACAGGGACCTAAAACCACAGAGTTTAAACAACAAAAGATAACAAAATAAGTCCAAACAAACAAACGGCTGTCCCAAAAAGGAAACGATAGCACAAAGAGACAACAGGGCCCAAAAAAGGACCGCCCAAAAAATCATAAACAAACATCGCCGCACTACTCCATGGTGTTCAATAACTCCTCAGCCTCCTTTTCAACATCCTTCATATCCTGTAACCCCTGCTTGAGGATTTGAGCCGTATGTGATGAAGTTAGGGTTTTCCTCTTAGTGTTAGCCCGAGTACAAGTCAAAATCCCTTCATCAGTAGATTTGCAGCCTCCTCTATCCGCATCCAAATCCACGACCAGCGAACCCTTTTGGTTTTTTTTTAGCTTTTCCACCATTGCATTAATGATAATGGTGTTATGCCTTGCAATTTTGTGATTGTTCGCCACAATGGCCCTAATATTTTGGCCTATCTTGGACATAGTGTACTCGATACTAGTCAATCTTTCCTCCTATGATTGTTGTCTTTTCCTTGGTGAGGGAGTTTCCTGTCCTTCATTCTCTCTACTAATCCAGCTAATCTTTTGCTCCAAATCCATGACTCTATTGCTAAGATCATTATTACAGCCTTTCAAATCACATACTTCCTTTTGGGTCCACTTGAGAATAGTGAAAAGGCCATCCATAATTTTTTCCGCCACACTCACAATGTCCTAAAGCTTGAGCTTATTCAGGGCTGAGTTAATTTCATCTTGAATAGGGGAGTCATAAGGGCCATTCCCAAATCTTCCAGACGCAGGGGCACTAGGGGCCGATTCCTTACTAACCATGGGTGGTTTTATCAGAAAGAATTTCCATGGAATTCCCAGAATACGAAACAAGTTTCGTAACAAAGGTACCTTTAAAACCAGAGACCAAACCCAGAGTAGGGCATCTAGGAGGCGGCTGGGAATTAAGACAGGGCGGTGAGGCAAAACCCGGGCTAGGGCACTGATGCAGAGGCTACAACTTAGGACATGACAGTGGAGAAAAATCCTTAAGGGCTTTCCGACAAGACGGGGACAGGGGAGCGATGGTTTTAGGACCAACAAGAGCACAAGCAAAGGGGGCCCAGGGATCGTTCTCCCTACTACTTTCTATCTCCTCATCATCCAAATCTCTAATTTCAACAGTTTTAGGCAAAGCAAGTAAATTTTGATAATGCTCAAATATGAGCCTGACAAGACCAAGGTGAATAATAGCAGTCCTCCTAGGGTTTCTTTCAACTTCATCAAGGCAATTCTTCAAAGAAGAGAATAAGTAAAAAGGCAGAGAGATACGAACCTTGTGACGGAAGTGGTTCAGAATGGAAAAGTGGTAACCATATACTCTGGTGAAGTGCCCGTCAACCATGATATATTCCATTATAACTCTTAAAAATTTCCTCCAGATAGATTTGATGGACTCCACATCAAAGTAGCTATTAGCAACCTTAACCATCTTAGCCTTCTCCTTGTCTTTTTTAGGAAATTTAATGACCGCTTCATCAAAGAAACAACGGTCCCGATAAAATTTCACGCCCTCTGTCGAAAGACCAGTTATCTCACCAATTAACTCCTCATTCAGCTTAACATTCTTGCCAAACAACACAATCTCACCATTTTTCCATTTTTCTACAAAATAGTCTAGCATCCCCTCATCAGTACCATGGAGCTTTTCCATATACGGGACTAAGCCTCCCTTTTCAATTCTTTCCCAAGCTTTGGCGTTCTTTCTATGCTCCTGAAAACTACTTGGTTCCACATGTTTTCTTTCTCCCCCCATATTCAAAGCTCTGTTAAACAATACTCTACAGCTGCTCTAGGTCCTATTTAGGCAAATTTTAACAAACACCTAGAAAGCATGCTGGAGACTTCTTGGAAAATAAAATGACATCGGTCCCATCAAATCTAATGAAATCAATGTACCTAATCTTTATCTGTTTCATCATGTCGAAGACAGACTTCTCTTCCATGCACTGAATCATAATAATTTAGCGCTTTCACATCAGGATGGAGGTAGTCATTCTTCCTCCACGTGTTTTCCCTGCCCTTCTTAACCCCTTCATTGGTGAAGTAATCCACCACCTTATTGGCTTCTCTATAGGCGTGGGACACTTTCACTTTATCAAATTTATTTAGTAAGATTTTAGTATCTTCGATCCACTTTTTGATGGTCCACGAGGGAGGGGTAAGCCCAAGAATGCAATTTATTATATTCATTGAATCACCCTCCAACCAAAGACATTTCGTGTTCACCTTGAGGGCTAAGCTAACCACATGAAAAGCCCCAACAGGGTGATCCCATAATAGTGGTTTACAATTTTTGGCCAAACTGGACACTGAAATTATTATTTTTAACTGAATCTTCACATTCGAGCACCTATAGCGGCTAAACTATGAGGAATTTGAAGATGGTGCAAACTAGAGTCTCATCATATTTTGTCTCTAGATTCTAAAAATATTTTTTTCAAAATTTTTGGAATCAAATTGCACGTCTTTTTCCATCTCCCACGAAAATTGATTTTTTTCAAAAACAACATTTTTAAAAAGTGACGCACACCGTATAACGCATAAATTTTTTTCCATGAATGATAAAATTCTAATTATTTCAAATTTAGATTTGTAACTCTGATATCTAGTGCTTCAACTTGGTTAGATAGTTTTTTATTGAATATTTTTTCTTTAGTCAAGTTTCAAAGTCAAACAAATTACAATTCAGACACAATTATAATGAGTAACTTTTTTGTATGTCAAAATTTTATTTTATTTTTTTGTTGGATCAAGGACTTCAATATCTGGTGCACTCATATTTTTCATTTTTTTGATAATCTTCTTTTTCCACATGTGAAGAACAAAGAAATTCATTTTCGATGAAAAACCTATGTTTAATAAAACTTAAAAAAAAATACATAACAAAACCAAAACATATTAAAATTATATTCATTGGATAGCTTGTTCGAGGAATACCATAATCATTTGAAATAAATTTTAAATGAATTCATTTGATCCCCCAAAAGCTAAATCAAAAGTGATTTTTTATCAGCATTTTGATAGGTGTAAAGGAGACGCATTTATAGGTATGGTTTAAAACTAGCGAGGTTCTATCCAAGGGGGTTTGATCTAAGGTGATTTAATCAAACCCTCTTCAATTGGAATCCTTAAAATGGAACTTTTTAAGGCTTAAATCATTATATTTTCTAAAAATATGTGATTTCAGCTAAAATTCGTTCCTCTCAGGAATTGTAAACCACTATTATGACAGCACCCAACAGCTTCCGCAACATGATTAGTTTGAGTTCCGATGTCCACAGCAAAAGCCACAATAAAAGCCCCTGAATTGTCCCTTAAAACACACCCACTGCCAGCTTTCCCAGGATTGCTTTTAGCTGCACCATAAAAATTGGCTTTCACCCAACCCAAAGGCGGCAAAGACCAACTAGCATTCTCTCTCCCACAAACAACAAGTTTGAGGATATATGACCCAACTAATTTTGAATTCCACTTTTCGGCCATAGCAATATCGAGAGGAGACCAATTGGCTTTCTCAACCATTTTTCTTGGAATTAAAGATAAGTTTTCCTTTATAGCCCTAACGATTTTAGTGAGCAAGTCCCCTTCCAACATCTCTTTATCCCTAAACACTCTGTTGTTCCTTTCCTTCCAAATATTCCAAGACACAAAAGGAAGAACAAAAGACCATAGCTTTCGAACAAAAGGATTTTTTCAAGGAGCTTTCCATTGCATGAAGAAATCTTCGACAGAGGCAAGGGAAACCCAAACCACATCAAGAAGTGCAAAAATTTTACCCCAGATATTCGAAACAAAAGGGCAATGAATAAAAAGATGGTTAACAGTCTCGGCTTCATTCCTACACATATAACATATGTTTGGTAATTGAATTCCTCTTTTTCCAAGATTGTCCAAAGTGAGAATCTTATTCTGTAGCATTATCCAGTAGAAAATATTAATTTTAGGAGTCAGGTGATTAATCCAAGCCTTAGCCCAGAAGGGAGGAGGCCCCATCGGACTAACCAACAAAGATGTGGCAGAAGAAACTAAAAAAATATCAGACGGGTTGTCTAACCAGAGAGCAAGATCCTCCACCTAGTGTTGAGCTGGCCTTAAGGCTTTGAAAGTCGCCTGAACAGGGCTAAGATCCTGATTGATGGTATTCAAATCAACCCAACCCCCATTCCTCCAATAATCTTTAACCAAGACTCCAAATTCCCTTTTACAATCATTCATCCATTTACTGAATTTCTCAATTCTGATCAAAGGGTCTTTAAAAAGCCACCTATCTTCCCAAAACCTAACATTATTTCCTTTTCCAATCAGCCAACCAATTCCCATTTCCAACAACTTTCTTCCTCTACCCATATCATTCTAGCAAACAGACCCTCGAGGTAAAGAAGAAGAATTTAAAATCTCATTAAAAGAATCAAAGTTATTAAAATATTTGGCTTTTAAGGTATCACGCCATTCTCCATTCAAAGTAAGAGTTCTCCAAAACTGTTTAGCAAGAAGAGACAGATTCAAAACTTTAATTTTCCTTAAGCCTAGGCCCCCCCTCGATTTGGGTGTACAAACTAGATCCCATCCAACAAGTGGCAATCTCTTCTTGTCCTCCACACCAGACCAAAGAAACCTTTTCTGAATTTTTTCAATGGCCTCAGCATATTTAGCAAGAATTTAAATATATTGAGAGCATAAATAGGAAGATTTTGCAGAGAAGCCTTGAGGAGCTGGATTTTTCCAGCTTGACTGTGAAGAGCTCCTTTCCACCCCGAAAGCTTCTTATTGAATTTTTCAACCAGAGAAATCCAGAATGAGTCTGAAGGTTTAGAGGAAAGAGGTAAACCAAGATAGGTTGATGGAAGAGGCTCAATTCAACATCCAAGAATCTGAGCAAGTTTAAATTGTCTATACTCCAGAGTATTGAGGAAGAAAATTGAACTCTTAGCCCTATTAACAACTTGCCCAGAAGCAAATTCATAGAGATTCAAATTTTTTTTGAAAATCTTCACTTCAACCACAATAGATCTTCCCATGAGAATGGTGTCATCAACAAATTGTTGGTGGGAACAGGTTAGAAGAGAAGAGGAAGGTCTTAAGCCAGTAAGGGATCTTTGATCAATAAGCTTTTTAATATTTCTTTCCAGACTCAGCCAAAATTGTAAACAGAATAGGAGAAATGGGATCTCTCTGTGTGAGGCCTCTAGAGGTCTGAAAAATTCTCGAAGGTGATCCATTCACAATGACAGAAGAGGTAACTGTCGAAACAAGCTGGTTCACCAACTGAATGACTCTATTATTAAAGCCAAACTTGTCTAGGATTTTAAACAAGAAATCCCAATCAACTCAATCATAGGCTTTAGAAATATCCAATTTAAGAATAAACCCTTCAGTTTTTGACACCATTAACGAATGTAAGTTCTCATGGATAGTAACAACAGTGTCCAGAATGTACCTACCTGGCACAAAACCATTCTACTGTAGAGCAATCATTTGAGGAAGCATAGAAAGCATTCTTGTAGTTAACACCTTCGAAATAATTTTATAAATAGAATTACACAGGCTGATTGGTCGAAAAGCTTGAAACTCTGAAGCCCCAGGTTTTTTTGGAATAAGGACAACAAAAGTAGCATTCAATTCTTTCAACAGACATCTTGATCCAAAGAATTCCTTGACAGCATTCACAACAGATCCAGCTCAACAATTTCCCAAAACACTTGGAAGAAGAATAATGGAAAACCATCAGGTCCAGGAGCTTTGTTACCATCAAAAGAGAAAACAAATTTCCTTATTTCAACTTTGGAAGGAATAGCAATGATCAAAGAATTTTTATTATGACCAATCACCTAAGGTATAGCCTCAATTAAGGAATCTTGAGCTTCAGTAACAATCTCTCCATTACAAGAAAGAAGGTTGCTAAAGAAAAGGATAGCTTGTTCCCTGATATCATCTTCCTCCTCAAACCTCATTCCATTAACATCAATATGAGCAATTATATTAGTAGCCCTATTTTTAGAAGCAACCAGATGAAAGAATCTGGTATTCCTATCTCCCTTAGTCAACCAAGACACCCTGGATCTTTGCCTCCAAAAAACTTCCTCTTTAGCAATAATGTCATGCAATTGAATGAGAAGTTCATTTTCCTTTTCTCTGTAATTTTCAATGTACCCCCATTTCTGGATTTTACTTTGGATCTCCTGAATTTTGCCCTGAATTTCTGTCTTAGTACCAAAAATATTCCCAAAGGCATCCTTTTTCCACCTTCTCACATTAGTTTTCACTTCCTTTAATTTTTTAGCAATCCTGAACATCGCTGTGCCAGTAATATCTATATTCCACCATCTACAAATTTCCTCAAAAATTTGAGGATAAGAAAGCTAGAATTTTTCAAATCTGAAAGGGAAGTTCTTTTTCACCTTAGTAGGATCCGCCAAAAGACAAATGGGAAAATGATCAGATCCCACCCTTGACAAGGCTCTCAAAGCACAAAAATAGTCTATAAATCATTGACCAGAAACAAGGGCCCTATCAAGTCTCACTTGTATCAAATCAGGCCCTAGTCTCCTATTAGTCCAAGTATAAGAAGCCCCTTGTAGATCTAGGTCTATCAAGGCATTACTGTTTATGAAGTTGGATAGGCCTGATTTACTATCCCAGCTGATTTGAGAACCCCCAAATTTCTCATCATTCAGGAGAGGAGTATTGAAGTCTCCCATGACCGGCCAGTGTTCATTAACAAAACATCTTCAAAAACTAGATAACTCAGACCAAAAGGAATTTCTAGCATTCTTACAATTCAGGGCATAAATATTGGATTGAATCCAGCAAAAATTGTCTCTTATGTGGGTAAATCTAGTGGCCACTAAATTACCATTCTCCATTAAGGGCTCACCTTTAATAAACATCTTGTTCCAAAAAGTAACAATTCCCCTCGACACACCCACAGAACTATTTCCATGAGCCCCACAGTTCTAAATTTTTTTAAGGCTTTCAACTTTATCTTTAGGCATTTTAGTTACTTGAACAAGAAGAATATCAGGTTTTTGATCCCTAACAAAATTATGCAAAACATCCTTTTTATGATGGCTATTCAGCCCTCTTATATTCCAAGACAATTTTTATTTCTTACCTGGGGATTGGAGTATCTCTGGGATGGTCATTTGGATCCCATCCGCAATATCCTAAAGGTTGCCTTGCTCCCTTTGCCATTTTTCTGATTTCCTTCCCAGGCAAGGCTTAGTACTCCCACAATCCGCCTTGGCTCTAGTTCTGGTGACCATACCACTTGAAGTTTCCTTCTTCTTCTTCTTTTCCTTCTATGAATTTGAGTGTGAAATAACCTCCTCCCACTCAGTTTCATCTTGGCTTTCCATTTCTCTACCTGATTCCCCATCCTTCTCAGAGAACAATCTCTGGTCCCAAGGGAGGGTATCCATTAAGCCATTCTTGGCTTATGAAGTATTGACATTAGGTGTTTTCAAATTCATGCTTTAGGTCTCATAAGTATCCTTCACCACTTCCAAAGTGGCAATCTCCTGAGCCTGTACCCCTTTAGAGCAAGGGTTATTAGAAGGAGAATGAAAGGGGACAAGAATTCCTATCTCCAGGGACAAACCCTTAATGGGTATTTCCTCCAGACCAGGTACATTCATACAGCCAGCCATAATCAGAGGTGAGGACGAAACAAAACTCATATCTTCATTTCTAGTTTTAGCCTTCTTCAGAATATCCCGGGCTCCCCCCACTGAATGATTTTCTTCCTTTTTATCCACAAGTGGTGAAATCAAGTATTTAGGATCCTTAGGAACTCAAGAGAAAGTGCAATCTAACTCAAGGCACACATCCTTATGCAAGCATTTATGGTTCTCCTTGAGATCTTGAGGAAAAGTGTGTCTTTCAAGGTTCTCCTTCGCTTCTAGGATAGGCATATGCTTCTCCTCCTCTGATTTTTTTTCTAGACAGTCTTAGGGTTGGCTACTTTCTCCTTTTCACTTTTATTATTAAGCAGGCACTTTTTCGCCCAATGTCCAGACTTTCGGCATTTGAAGCAAACAAAGGGTGTGGTCTCAAGTTCAATAGCTTGCTTCCACACCCCCAGCTTGGATTGGATGTCAATCGAAGAGGGGAGATCAGCATTTTGAGAAACCCCAACACAGATTCTAGCAAAGACCAAATGCTTTCTAGCCGCAGTCATTGAGTCAATGGACAAAAGTTCTCCAAAAGAACTAGCAATCCTGTTGAAGATATCCAAATTCCAATACTCCAAGGGGAGACCAGGCAATCTGGCCCATACCGGCACCATTTCAAAGATTGAATCAGATAGATCTACCCTAGAAGACCATTTCTTCAGGGCCAAGGAAGACTTTCCGATAATCCAAGGGCCACCACTCCGGACAACCCTTGAATCCTCTTTACAAGTGAACTGAAAAGCAAAGAAACCTCTAGGAAGCACCGCCACCGAAACCAGACTGATTGGACTATGTTGTTTGATTTTGGTTCACGATTCAAATGTTGATTTTTGAAATGACTGACTTATGTCTGTGTTTGACTATGTCTGACTCATTTGACCAATGCAACTATGTTTGATAGGACTGACATTGTTGGACTTATGCGACATTGTTGGATTTTTGACATTTTATGATTTTTTTTGGATTTTTCCCCTCTTTGTTATAATGCAGCTTGTCGCATTGTGACAAAGAAAATAAGTCAAAAATATGCCCTAATGAAGAGTAGGATGAGGAAGAATGACGAGGAGGTAGCAATATTCCCCCTCGAGAGGACAGATCGGTTCCAAGAACACAAGTGTTCTCTCAAAATGGATGAGAAGACTAGAAGACAATGAAACAAAGGAGTGTTAGTGTGAAAGATACTGATGATGAGTGCGCCTTGCCTACATTTTAGTCACAGAAACAACGTAGTTCGAAAATGAAAAAGACTGATAGGATTGACATGACGAAATTTCACTATGCTTTTGAGATTTTTTATAGTTATTTGAATGTGTTTTTGTGTTTTTGACATTTTATGATTTTTTATGGATATTTGACATTTTATGATTTTTTTTGGATTTTTGAAATTTTATGTTTTTTTTTTTTTTATGATTTTTGGATTTTGATATTTTATGATTTTATTTTTTGGATTTTAACAATTTATATATATATATATTGGATTTGACATTTTATGATTTTTTTTGGATTTTTGACATTTTATGATTTTTTTGGATTTTTGACATTTTAAGATTTTTTTGGATTTTTTACATTTTATGAGGATTGCGACAAATACATGTGAATGATGCCTACACATGAGAATCTAAGGACAAACATGATTGTGCCCCTAGTCAAGTTGAATACCAATTGATAGGTCATGATGGTGATGACGACATTTCATGTGGTTGGCATGGGAAGATTGTATGGATTAGGCACATTGCATTTGGAATGACGTCTTTTCAAGACTAAAAGGGGTGATGGGGTATGCCTAGACCATTTGAAAAGGTAAATCCAAAATATTTGGTAGACATGAAAGTATGATAGGTAGTCTTGGTAAAAGATAGGAGACATGAGACTAGAGGAATTGGCATATGATCTTCAATGATTGTGTCATATAGGGATAATGATTTTATGATGGTAATGACATGATGTTTCATGAATAGTTTGTCACCAAAGGATTGACATGTCAAGAGTTTTCCCCAAAGCATGATTTATGTATGCATGTTTTGTGTCAAGACCAAGGTAGGTGGATAAATGGATGGGGAATGATATGGATTAAATGGACGGATGTCAATGTCATAAAGAAGGCATGGGAAATGAGATGAATTTCCCCCAAGTGTAGATGTCCACATAGACAATTTATTTTACACATGATTCCTATTTGCTAGGTTTTCATCATGGTACTTATCCAAGGTCCCTGTTTCCCAGGTTTTCACCATTGCATGAATTATTTATCTTTACTATTTTCTTAACTTTTTTTTATTTTTCAATTTTTTTGTATTTTATGTGGATGGGACGTCTTGTATGCTCATTAACTATTCTAAAACTATTGACGATGTCGATGTTAAAACCGGTGCCATGACATGCCAATAATGACCTTTCTGGCGTAGTTTCCTTGTCAGGATCGTAGCACTTGCATACAACTGATTGATGTCATTATGATCCTTTCTAATACTAGAGTTGACCTTATAAGAATACATTCATCGCGATAGTGTGCCATGAGAGTCCTTATGATAAAGAGTTGCTGCCAAGATGTGATGGATTTGTGACATGGGATTTTTGGACTTTAGACAAGATGTAGGATTATGACGGGTGATGGTAGACATGGATAGATTGTTTGGACATTTGGATGAATCACTTTTTATTTTCCAAACTTGGGATGGTGGATGACGAATTTTGGAGGGACCGTGTTTAGAACCAACATTTTTATATGCCTTGCTTGATGACCATTTTGAACGAGGTGGACATTTGTTGTATGTAGGAGTCCTCTTGTCTTATGGCTCCACATTCTGATTAACTTTTTCTCTTGATATATTTTATTTGCTTGATGCTTTTTTCTTTGGTATCCATTTTAATTTCATTTGTCCACTTGTCTTTTTGTTTGATTTAATGGCCTTTGACATTTGATTTTTGACATTGTAAGACATTTTTTTTGTTGGTTCTAAAGCGAAGGTTTAAGATGTTGAGAATGACAGTTTATGATGTGGGTGGACAAGATGTTGGCAACCACCTTCTGACAAGGACTACTCATGGACTCCATTTTTATGTTTGTATCTGATGAGGTTTATCCCAGTATCGAGGAGGAATCACTAACATTGTTTGATTTGCTAACTGAAGAATAGCCAAGACCTTGATGTCTGTAATTTTCCTGGAGTTGTATTGGTTCTTGAATGCCTTGCTCATGTATGCCTAGTCCTTTGCCTTGATATTGCATGCTTTGATAGATTATGTTTGTGATTGGGTATGCATTGTTTTGAAAGCAAGATGCTAACCCATCATGATGTATGTGGACATTGTTACTTAGAATGTTTTTGTCTGGAAGGAAGCCTGCTCTGATAAAAGTAGATGATCCTAATTGATAGGATGTCTTAGCTTCATTGACATGTTTTATAGCTTTTTTATTGATATCTTGGGTCAAATCTTGTGATGTGTTAGCTCCAGATGATTCTATTGATTCTACCAAGTCAATGGAAAAACAATCTTTATGGTCGTTGTCATAGAGTTTAGTGAATTCGACTATAGCTTGATCATTTGCAAATATGTCCATGGTAGAAGACTCTTGTTCTTGAGGTAGATCATCTATATTTCCTACAGAGGAAAGCATCTCATTTTGGATAGTATCATAATTTGGAGCTTGGGTAGGGTTGTCATCAAGTGTTTGATCAAGAATGGCATAAAGGTCAAGGAGTGGATCATTTTGGTCAATGGTAGTGTCTTGGTCAAAGATGGGATTGTCTTGGATGACATGAGTGGGAGTAGAATCTTTGTATAGGATGGGTGTATTTTGGATGCCATTTTTATTTAGGAGGAATTCTTGAATGGACTTAAAGATGGGGTCATGGGATGGACTACCTTGATCTTGACATGAAGGTGAAGTTGTGATGTCATCCCTTAGGTTTTGGTCTTGACATATATCCTCAAGTGTTGATAATGGGATGTGACTTTGGACAAGGATAAAATTTTCATGAATATATGTACATTGGAATGGGGTGACTTGGAAAGGATTAGTGACTATAGGACTAGGATAGCATGTGGAGACTTTGAAGGTATTAGTGGATGACATGGAGACTTGGGTTGGAATAATGGATGAAGGACTATGATAGGACATGGAGGATTGGAAGGGATTAATGTAAATTTTGCTTCCCTTGTCAAGGTTAGGATAAGGGTGATTAATGGATTTTTGTTGTGGACTAATGTCATGGATGGTGTTAAGTTACTTTTGGTAGTGAGGGTAGACTGACAGAGGACTAGGACTCATGGATTGTTGGTAGGAAGGGTATGTAGGTGATTGACCATGCGTTGCGGTTGATTTGGATTTGGATTGGAGATAATGTCTTTTGAAGTCTATGGCTAGTTGAGTATGACCATTATGGATAAATTGGTATTCAATTTGATGAGCAAGCATGTCAAGGTGACTTGAAGACATGATGGTGGATGCCATGAGACTATGACTATGTTTTTGGATTTCTGGAATGTTGCCTAAAAGAAATGACTAATGCAAGGTGACAAGGTTGTCTAAAAGGGATGTCAATGCAAGGATGACAATGATGACTAGTGTGATAATGCCAAGTTGACTAAAGGGAATGTCCAGATGCAAAATGAGGACTAGGATGAAAGGTATGACAATATTTTTGGAGTTTTAGCAATAAGATATGCAAAATGATGACTAAAATGACTAATGGTCTAAGTTATGCAAATGCAAAAGGTCAAAGTGATTTGGAGGAAGGTTACTCAAGCCCTCCTCAACTTGATCTATGTCTTAATTTTGGAATATCAAAGGACTTATTTAAAGGACTAAAAGGATAATGACAAGATGACTATGTGAGTTTTCCTAACTTGACTTGTGAGTTGGAAAATCTCACAAAAAGGACAATGACTAAAGGATATAATTATGATTAAGTCCACTAATAACCTACTCTTGAGGGAAATGATTTTGGAAAGTATGGTAAGGTTTCCTAATCCAAAATATGCAGCTAAAATGAGGACCTAAGGACTAGTCTATGACTAAAAATTAAGATAATTAAGTTCAAGGATGCAACTAAATTTTGTAAGGATGAATCTATGGGTAAATGAAAACTAATGGATGCAAATTATGAAAAATTTGAGCAATTTATGATTTGGGTTTTGACAAAATATTTTGGAAAAAGATGTTTGATGATAGTTTGGATAAATTTGAATTTAGTTTTTGGTCTGTGAAAGATTTTTTATTTTTTTCAAACAAATGCATTGTTTTAGGTCATAGATGTGTCACAATATGGCAGATGTGGTTTAGTTTTAGCAAATGTGGCTCTACATAAAGTAATTGTGGCTTAGTATTGCGAATGGGATTTTGTGAAAAGAAAATGCGGTTTGACACAGAAAAATGCATCTCTAGAAATGGAAAATGTGGCTTAGTAGAGCGATTGTGATGTAGGAAATGTCAAATGCGGTGCAGTAAAATAAATGTGTTTTAGAAAGCAGAAAAGTGTTATCGTAGTGCAAATTCAAATGTGGTTCAGCTAAGCACATGCCGTTCAAAAAGTAGCAAATGCGTTGCAATAGAGTGAATGTAGAACAAAACAATACATATGTGTTTTGACAAAGCGACTATGACACATAAAGCTTCAAATGTGTTTCAACAAAGAAAAATATGTTGCAGAAAAAATGAGTACTTAGTTTGTTTGCAAGTTTGACCAAATTTTGAAGTTGTCTCAAGTTGAAAGTGTGTTTCCAGATTTGTGTAATGATGTTTTTCTATTTGAATGTTTCAGAAAACACATGGAAAACACAATATTTTTTCTTTGATTAAGTGCAATAAAGACAAGCACAATCCTAGGTTAGGCAAGGACAATATTCACTAGATTTCATGTGGGTTTCCCCAACCACACTTATTCTTAGCATGTGAATCCAGAAGCTTGGCCGCATGGGCTCCCCCTTACATTTCACTCACTTCTTAGGCCAACCAAGCTTCCAAACCCCATAAAACTCCCATGGTAGGTTGATCACCTCTACTAAGAACTATGAGAATGTGGATGCCTTCACAACAACCGTTGTGCTAGAAAATAGAAGGATTTTGGCTACTACACAAAGGTGTTTAGTTCAGGACCCCTATTTGAGTGGCCACACATGGGGAAAAGATTAAGCTTTGTTAAAGGAGAAATTCCATCCTGAAGAGGTTACACTCAACAAGGTTATGGGGAATTCTACTTTGTCTGTGTGACACATCCGCACTCATAATCCTAAGTTTTCCATTAGGATTCACATTTATATACCAGTCAAGGGTAGCTCGACCAAAGAGTTTTGTTTTTGGTCTAAGTCACCTTTGGGTGAGTACTTTTTCCCACCAAAGAAATCCCAATTCCTAGAGTCAATAACCATTTCTCTTACACCCAGGATCACACAAGTTGGAAAGCGAAGAAGATACTTCAATTATTAAATCGGGGTAAACATAAAAATGGATGGGTTTGGTTTTTTGATCACCTAGTTTGCACAAGGTGAGAACATAATCACCTACCACCCCAAACACAATCAAGAAAATGACAAGAAATGTTCTTTTTAATGCACCAATTGAAGTGTTTTATATTCTAAAAATAAACAAACACAATGTTTCAAAGTAGTAGCCTTGGACAATCAAACCTACAAAACCACTAGTTAGTAGTTTCAACAAGAAGATGTTTTGGACTCACAAAAGACTCAAAGCCCCATGCTACAACAACTCATTGGTAACCAGAAAATCACCTAAAGTAATAGATTACAAAAGGAAATCAAGAAAAATCTAGACAAACCTAAAAGAAAAAAGTTTACCAGACGAATGTGTCGCATCAAAGTGATTGCGTCACTCCGTACAACAAATGTAGCTCAATTATGTGCATTGGGATTTGATAGAAAAATGTGGTAACCTACAATTAAAATGTGTCATAGCCAAGCAAATGTGTCACTCTACAAGTCTTATGCATCTGGACAGAGCGTATGTGGTGTTCGAAGAAGCAAATGTGTCGTGAAATAATGGATGCATCGTTCTGTAGAGAAAATGTGTCACGACCGTACTTGTATCTACAAAACAAAAAATGCCATATGAAAAAAAAAAAATGCTTGATTTTGGCATCAAGTTCACCAATGTAACTATGGGAATTTTCCTAGGGTTAGCAAATTAAAGCAAAAACACAAAAACCCAAAGCAATAATGAAGTGCAAAGGAATAAAATGAAAACAAATGAAAAAATCTCACCAAATGTCTTCATTATCCATGGCTAACATCCATTACACCTTCTCAACTTGCTAAAAATTTGATGTTTCCCTCAGATTTGATGTGAGCAATCTAATGACTATGACAAGCCCTAAGCAAATGTTGAAGGATTTGAAATGACTATATGCAATACTATGCTATTATGCAACTAGTAAGCATCAAAACTATGTCTAAATTATGCCAAATGAAATGTAAATAAGCCTATGAAAAAATGACAAGAATGCAAGAGTAGAAGATGACAAGATTGCCTAAGATTCAAAGAGCATGAGGTGACAAAATGAGAGCAAAATTGACATTTTATAGAAAATGCAATTTTGAGTGAATGACCAAGATTAAAAGTTGGCAAGTGCCCTAGAATTAATGGACAAGATTCAATTTGAAAACCCACAATTAGGGTTGGGGAAACATTAGGTCAAATTTGAAATGAGTGACTAAGATTTCATTTTAGAAAAATTAGATCAAGGGAGAAGGTGACAAGGAGATAAGAATGGCATGGAAAAAGAAAAAACTGGAAAATCAAATAATAATAGAAATTATTTGATTTAAGACTAAGTTGTCATTTTGAATCAAAAATTAATTTAATTCAAAAGTGGGGTCACATGACAACAAAGAATTAATTCAAATTATTTACTTCAAGAGAAATTAGAAAGTGGACAATTTTAGATAAATGATTTTATTTAAAATTAGAAAAAGTGGGAGTGGAGAATAATTAAATAAATCAAAGAGATTTATTTAATTATAGAAAGACATAAATTAGAAAAAGCCAAAGTGGATAATAATTAAACAAATGAAAGAGATTTATTTAATTATAGAAACACATGGGGAATTAATGATGTATTTAAATAAATAAATAAAGTTTATTTATTTAAATAATCAGAAGGAAATGGTGGACAAATAATAATTAAATAAGTTAAGGAATTTATTTAATTATTGATGGACATAGGAAATTAGCGACACATTTACATAAAATAAATATTATTTATTTATTTAAATTGTTAGGAAGAATAAAAGACATGAATTAATTAAATAATTAAAAATTATTTAATTAATAGTTGAAATTGGACTATAGATGAAATATGATAAGACATAGAAAAATGTGGTTTATGGGTCTAAGACATTTTTATGTGTCTACACTATCTATGTCTTAAGTTGTTTTTAGAGTTTCAAACCTTTGTGGTTTATTGTGTCATCATATCTATCTTTATGTCCCTAATCTCCCATTCCTTTAAGTTTGGTTTGGCTTAAATTGTTATGTCCTTTGGATAAAATAATTTAACTTTCCCTTATCCAATTACCTCATATGAGCCTCTTGCATGTCTTCACTCTTGACTTAATATTTCCATTAAATTATTTATTTCAATAAGATTTCCACCCTTACCCCTACTTAAGTACCTCTTTATAAGTATATGTAAGTCTTGTCACTTGATAACTCCCTTTATATATCCTATCAAAATTAGAGATGTGGGTACACCTTCAATGTTTTACTTATTTTAAGTCATCATTGAACTATGATCCTTGATATAGTTTCAAAGTTCCATTCTCTATAATTATGACCTATTGTTGATTCCAAACCCTAAACCATAACCACTAAGAAAGGTATTAGTCATGAAGTATCCTTGACCGATAAAGTTATAAATTCCTATGTTTTTCCCTTTTCATTCTCACCTATTATACCAAAACCCCCAACCAACAATTAATTATCTTAGAAACCCATGCAACTGTAACCAATAGTTTTTCACTAGTAAATGATTTTTTATTCCTAATAGAATTGATTTTGAGGGAAAAGAAAAAAACAAAACCTATGCCCTAATTAATTTCATTATTAAAATTTCAAATCTCAATGCTCTCACACAATATCTAGGCACTATATAGATGAGTTTCCTAGGAAATTCCTTTTCTTGTAAACTCATATTTAGATGTGATTAATGCTCAATATGATGGTGAATACAAACAAGGTGATTTCTCATGCCTCTATATATGTCTTCAAATCCAAATGGGGTGATTACTACATACAAAAAATTAAATAAATGATAATAGGGTATGTATTATATTTGTAATGCAAAATGACTATCTTTCTTCTCTTGGGATCACATAAGTAAGATAGATATCTATATATGCATTTTTATTATTCACTATAGTGGTTTTTCATTATAGGTTTTCATAGAATGAAAGTGTCAAGTATTCTAGAGTTTAAAATTTATTAGCTCATTTACCATTAAAATTATTCATTTTATATTATATGCAAATGACATAAATAAAATATTCATAAAATCTATCCTAGATCAAAACAAATACATGGAAACCTTGGAATGATAAAGTTCAATATGTTGATAGATTCATAGCTCTAATAGTTGCTCGTGATTCCAACAACATAATGATATGATCTATATCATTCAATAGAAATTTGGGTGGTATTACAATAGGATAAGAGTTGATTCATGCAAATGGGATGGAAGCCCTCTCATTTAGATAGATTTCATGAGAGAAATAAAGGGACAAGATGCATTGGTTAATGGAATGTTATGATTGATTAAGGGTTAGGGTTTGGATCAAAGGTTGTAGTCATTTGATAAGTTTCAATGATAGATAAGGGCTAGATTTAAGATGCGCATTAGGGAAAAACCTTTATTTGGATTGTTAGGATTAAGAGGCGGGATATCAAAAGAATGACTAAGATAGAAAGCTAGTTTGACTTTAAGGAAGTATCTAAGTTCAATGAATCTAGAAAAGGTTTTAGTTATTCATGTGAGAGGGACACATGTCACATGATGGCAAGTTAAGATTGTGATCCATGTGAATAGAATAAATGGATAAGATTAAATGAATAATGATAAAGGATAATGGTGAATTAAGTAATCGAGGAAAAGGTAATGAGAATTTATAAGCCTAAATTAATTAATTAATTAAAAACCAATTATTTAATTTAATTTAATTGGAAATTTTTGGGATAAGGCTAGAATTAATTAATTATAAAATTTATCTAATTAAAGGTGAGAAATAAGGGAAAACATTAAATTACTTAAATAGATAATAAATATTTGATTAATTATTTATTAGGATAGGTAGAGTCAAGTGTGGTTAGGCTAAGGTCACATTTGATGTGTCTACATTTTTCCCCTATTTGAGATGATGTTTCAACTAAGAGAAGTAACAATTTTTTAGAGAAGAATAAAAAATAGTGTGTAAGATGGGATGAGTACTAGTGGCATGATTCCCTAG
Source organism: Sequoia sempervirens (assembly GCA_007258455.2). Taxonomy (NCBI): domain Eukaryota; kingdom Viridiplantae; phylum Streptophyta; class Pinopsida; order Cupressales; family Cupressaceae; genus Sequoia; species Sequoia sempervirens. The sequence goes on from VDFB02000015.1 coordinate 233,193,516, forward strand.
TCACTAGCAAGGATGAGGAAGGATGATGATTGGCATGGTTCCCTAGTGACTTGCAAGGATGAGGAAGGATGACGAGAAGGTAGTGTTATGCCCCCTCAAGAGGACCTACAAGTCCAAATATCAAGGGTATTCTCTTAAAATGGTTGAGAGGACTAGAGGATAAAGGATGAAAGAAGGAAATGGAGGAAATTAGCTAAAGATAAAGAAGATATGGATGATGAAGATTTGGATGGAGAGGGAGGATGAATGATCATCATGTTACAATGGTATAAGCAACCTAGATTTGATATTGTACTTGATGTTATGCACTAAGGTATAAGGAACTACGATCACAATGTGCCTAGTACATGATCAAAAGGTGGAGTGTAAAAATATGCCTTCTAACACCAAAATATGAAAAAAATGTGATTCCCTTGTGAAAATATGATGTAAATACCATGATAATGCAAACAATAATAACATGCACATGAAAAAAGAAAGCATGCATAAAAATATAAAAGATGTGATCACCGAAAAAGTATACCTTTTCCTTTCTTGATTTTGGAATAATTAATAATAAATTGGACTCAATGTCACCTTGGTCTAGAGTGTTTTGAGGTGTTTTACACATCCACATTAGGTCTTGGGCCCATTTTAAGCTAAATTAACCTAGCTCTATTCTAATTTAATGTTGTAAATTATATTTATTTACATTTTCACATTAAATTCATGAGGATTGTAAATCAAGTGGACCTAATCTAGTGTTGTAATGTGTTTTTCACATTCACATATTATTTAGGTCCCTTCTAAGATAAATGGACTTAATTTTTCCTTAAATTCATGTTCTAAAGTCTATTTATTTACACTTTCACATTGGATTTTGGGCCCCATTGCATTTATGACTTTTATATCATCATTAATAGGCCCCTATGACCCCATATTTTGCATCCCAGGGCATATTTTGATTAAATACCTAACAATATCAACATATAGAATTAATTTTTACATTCCCCAATAGTTTAGCTAGCAAAATGCCCCCCTGTGGGACCCGTTCGCCACCTTGGGCGAATGAGTCCCATTTAGGTGGGACTCATTCATCTAGGATGGTGAATGAGTCCCATTTGAGCTATTTTCAAAGTTTAAGTAGGAAAAACTAGGTTTTAAGTTTAAATTTCTCCTATGTTGGCCTTGGTGATCAAATTAAAGGTCATGTGAATGGACTGCCTATATAAGAGAGCTTTCAAATAATCATTTCATCTAAGTATCATCAAGGCTACATGTTATTGAGTCAAGAAAGCTAGAGTTAAGCATTCCAAGTCTTCACAACATAGCTTTCAAGATCATTTCCAAGGCATTGAAGGGTAGATTCTTTATCATTTGTTGTAGCAATTCAAGATCCATCATCATGGAAAGGTTCTAATTGAATTTCTTCATGTTTATACTTCATTATCTTGTTTCATCATTTTTGTTTAATTACCTAAAAGGGGTTTGACCAAGGAAAACCCCTATTCCCTAACAATCAACATTTTCTCTCTCTTTGTGTGATTGCAGATCTAGGTGTTTTATAGTCTTGGATATCATGGAATATTAGCATTCAAAATTGTTGGAGTCATCTCCCTATTGGAAAGGTCAAAATCTTCACAACAAGTCACTTATAGTCCTAAAAATTAGAGTTTCAAATATGGACACTTGGAGGTACAGATTGAGTAGACCAAGAGCTACAGATTCCAATTTTGAGTTTCCAAAAAAGTCAAAGTGGACTCATTCACCAAGAGTGGTGAATAAGTGCAAATATACCTATTTTTTAGAGATTTTTTTAATTATTTGGATACCCATTTGGCTAAAACAGGGTCTAGTGCAATTTTCTAGAATCGAGATTGATTCACCTAGAATGGCGAATGAGTCCCACCAAGCTTAGAAATCAACATTTTTAGGATTTTAGAGTTGTTTCTAGTCTCTTCAAGGTTTCCAGGTGCACATCATTCACATCTTTACTTTTTTTTCTTCTTTATTTACATTTCTAGGGCATTCTTTAGGTCATTTAGCATTTGTTTGCATATCATACTATTTTTCCAATTATTTTATCTTTTCCAAGTTTACACTTGGTGATTAACCCTCTTTCTTTTCTCAATCATATCTGAGGATATCATATAGTCATATCCCACACATCCTTCATTGGGTTGAGATCTCTAAGGTGTCCTTGAATGTGCATATTGCAAAATCGGGTTCCTCTCCTTGTATCCATTTTGTGGACAAGGAAGTGAAGCATCCATTTTTGGTGTCCACAAAAGATAAACAGGACTATGCTCCAAATTAAGAAAAAAATTGATTGATTGATTTTTTGTTCGATTTATTGATGATGATGATGATGATGATGAGGATATCAAAGTTAATGATAAGAATAATCTATACCCAAGGATTGTGTTTCTAGTTATAATAACATCACTTGGATTGGGAATGATATATCCCTATGATGATCATTAGGCAAAGGATCAATAGATTATTAATTGATATGGATCAAAATGGTGGATCCATTTTGGATGATGATCTAGATTGCAAGATTTGATGGCATGGATTAAGATTCATTTCACTGGGTAGATTGGATGAGGATGGTTGGATTGGACAGATATATAGAGGATAGATAAATTAGATAGGATTGGAGTAGATGAAGTGGATCTAATGATTAAAAAATACCAAGGATTTGTAGAAGGATGGAAGGATTGAGGATACAAGGATATGATAAAAGAAATGGATGATGAACAATTATAAAAAGTGAAACCCAAGGAATGATAAGAGGATGCAAGGATAGGGGATTAAGTAGAATGATGGAACATTATGGTAGATAAGAGGAATAGAGGAGGAATCTCCAAGGACTACATTGTAAGGGAATGAGATTACCTAGATTATAGGTGGTACAATCATGGATTAAAGATGATGGGAAAAAATCCATGAGATTGAAGGATTATGAATAAAGGGATACAAATATTAGAGGAAGTAAGGCTTGCATTTCCAAAAGAATGAATGAATATTTTATCTCTAGCTCTCTATCAAGATCAATGGTGAAAAGTAGGATAGATAGGATAATAGATATGGGATGGAGGATATGGATAGGAAGATAAATTTGATATGATACGGATGCATGGATATTTAACTTATATGCTCCTCATAAAGGTCAAATATGGGAAGGGTGGATGGATTTGGATACGATGCGAGGAAGGAAATAGGATGGGATACGATGTGGTAGGTAGGATACATAATTTATGGGAAGATCCTTAGTCTTGTCAAGATCAAAAGAGGGAAGGGATGATGAACTTATATAGCATAATTGATAGGATATGAGGGATAGTCACAGATGTGGATAGGATGCAATATGAATTAATATTAAATATGGATGAAGCTTGCCTCAAAGTGTAGAGTGCAAGAGGATTACAAAAATTAAAAATGATGCTTGTTTCAAAAATTTTCATCATGGTACTTGTCCAAGGTGTCACAAGAATTGGTTTTCATGATTGGACAAATGATTTCTCTTAAGAGATATTTACAATTGTGTGGAAGAAGTTAAAATTCTATTGGAATTCTCTTTAAAATGGTTTAATTCTACAAGGAGAATAAATGACCAAATGGAATCAATATTCACAAATTTCTCAGCCCTCCAATTTTTATGATCCAGTAAGTGATGTAGATGGATAAACAAGGACAACTATTGAAAATTTGCATGGAAAGTTATTTCAACTGCAAGAGAAAAAAGAGAAATTCATTGTCCAATATAGTTAGCTCATAGAATTGGTAAGTGCAAGGATTACATCTCTAACTTGAGTTTTAGTTGATGTTGAACAGGTGTTGCAAAATAATTTGGTGCCTAGTTCTTCAGATGAATCAGAAGCCATCCTTATACAATTTGAGAGTTATTGTAGTTCTCTTCCCTTTTCCAAGAAGGATTGGGAGATAGGAAACAAGGACTAGGAGGCACACCTTCAAAAATTCAAGGTGTCTAATTAGGGTAGTCTACCTTGCTCAAGTTAAGATTTATATAGATAGTTTTCTTGATTGCAATGTACATATGTGGAAGTATTTGATGATGTTGTGGTATAAGCATTTCTCATTTTGGTAATGGATAAAATTTTTATGGGAAGTTTCATTGATGTAAATATATTTGTAAGGGAGAGTAGAGAAAATTAAAGAAATATCTTTTTGGCACCCTTTTCCCTTGATGTCAAAGGGGGAGTAGCTAGGTGTGTTGCCATCAATGACAAACAAGGAGATTGTTGGAATTTTTTTTGTCATTGAGTAAATTGTTGGAAGTTTTTTTTGTCATTGAGGAGATTGTTTTTGAAAGAGGAAAAAATAGGTATGGGGACCCGAAACCACAAATTTTACAAACAAAAGAAAAGATCATCAAAGACCCCATAAATAGAGAGGCTATAGAGAAGAAAACAAAATGACAAAGCCACAGCCACAGCCACCAAAAAAGCCAGCAAGGGCCACAGAAAAGACCCAAAAAGACCAGAAAAAATGCCAGTAGGGACTAAACTTGAGACTTTAACCTTTCTGCAGTATCAACTTCCATGTTGTTCATTTCCTGAACTCAATTCTTTAAGATCTAGACCATCTAGGTAGTAGGACATGCTTTCCTTTTAAGTTTGGCACGATTCCTTTTTGATATTCCTTTGTCCTCATTCTTTCTTTTATCATTGTCCTCTTCCAGATCAACAAATAGTGAGCCTTGTTGTGACTTTTCTAACTTTTCAGACATTACATTGATGATAATGGCATTGTGCCTTGCCATTCTATGGTTTTGTTCCACAATATTTTTCATGTTATTTTTATTTTAACAATTTAAGCTTCCAAAGTCTTATACTTGTCCTCAATGTCATCATCTCCTATTCTAGTATTATTCTATTTCCATTTTCCTTCTTCATTGCTAAGAGTGGAAAACTTCAATTCCAGTTCCTCCAACATGTTATTTAGAACCCTATTTTTGAGATTAAGATCATTAATTTCTTGATAGGCCCATTTCATAACCATAAAAATATCACCAACGCCACTTCTATCAAAGTCAAGGCTATCTCCAGACTGATCCTAGTCTAAAATGAGGTTAAAATCATCCAGGTTAGGGGAGCTATGAAATTTGGTACCATCATCTCTAAAAGAGGCATGAGGGGTATAGACATAGTTTATGCTAGCTTCAAGGTTCTGAGTTTTTTCCTCCAGAGAGTCTGCATAGTAGGAAACCAACTTATTGGTAGGGAAACCCTTGAGAGTGGGATTCTTTAAGGGAACTGAGTATTCGGGGTAGATCTCAAGGTTAGCTTTTGTGAGCTGGGGTTTACAAAGCTGAGTTTTCTTACTGGACAGAATAGGGGATGGGTGGGCTTCAACAATTCTCTCTAGGTTAAGCTTAGAATGATTCTCTGAACCACCACTATCTGTATCATAGTCCTCAAATTTCATGGAGGCAACCGGTTTGGATAAAGCCAAAAGGCTTTGATAATGTTCATATATTAACCTAATAAGACTAGGATGAGGAATAGGGTATCTCCTGGGATTTTTCTTGGGGTCCTCAAGGCTATTGGTCAACAAACAAAACAAATAATAAGGTAGAGAAATTCATACCTTATGGAGGAAGTGGTTAAGGATAGCAAAATGATGACAATAAACTTTGGTCAATCTCATGTCCAAGGTAATATACTCCATTATGACACAAAACACCTTTCTCCAAAGTTCCTTGATGGTGTCAATTTCAAAATGGCTGTTGGAAACATTGACCAGTTCATTTTCTCCTTTTCTTTCTTAGGGAATTTGATTACTGCCTCATTTGGAAACCTTTTGTCATGATAAAACTTCATGGCCTCAATGGATATTCCAGTCACCTCTCCTATGATTTGCTTATCTAGTTTCACCTTTCTCCAAAAGAGGATTATTTCTCCATTGTTCCAGTTCTTCTCAAAATAGTCAGTAGCCATAGGATCAAGCCCATGAAGTTTTTCCAAGAATGGAACCAAACCACCTCTCACAACCTGTTTCCAAACCTTAGCATTCCTCGTGTGCACTTCATAGATTTTTTGCTTAATTATTTTCTTGTCCCCCCCCATTTTCATATGCACCTCACTACAGACTCTACCAGCGCCAAAAAACTGTTGCAAATTTACGTAGCCATTCCAATGAACCCACAAAGCATGCCGCTTTTTCTTACCAACTAAGTTATTTGACACAACCCCATCAAATCTCTTAATTTTGATGTATACTTATCCCTTTTCCCTATCATCATTAAAGATATTTGCCTCTTTCCCATTTGTAACATCATAATCTAATAAGGCCCTAACTTCAGCTCTGAAGTCCCTAAATTTTTCCACATGTTCAAACCTTTCCTCTTAACCCCCTCATTTGTAAAGTAATCTACCACAATGTTAGCTTCCCTATAGACGTGTGATACTTTAACTTTACCGAACATGTCTAGAATATATTTTTCTTCATCAATCCAATTCTTTATAGACCAAGAGGGGGGGTCCTACCTAGGAGATAGTCAATGATGTTTTTGGAGTCCCCTTCAAGCCATAAATATTTTATATTTAGATTATGTGCTAAATTTAAAACTTGAAAAGCTCCTATAGCCTCTGCCACATGGTTGGTTTGATGACCTAGAAAAATGGATGCAACTACCATAAAGTTACCAGTTGAGTCCCTTAACACACCTCCACTTTCGGCCATCCCTGAATTTCCCTTCGTAGTGCCATCAAAGTTGGCTTTAGTCCAGCCATTTGGAGGAAAGGTCCAGCACACACCCTCCCTACTTTTCTTAGCTAGCTTGGATGCCTTAGAAAAATCCATTTTAATATTACAATCCTTGGCTATCATTAGATCATAGGGAGTGCACACCACAGCTTCAAGATTAAGAGCTTTTTGGGGAATAACATTGAAGTTTTCCTTTATAAGCCTATTTTTTTTGTTAAAAACATTAGTCTATGAAATCTCCTTATCCTTGAAAAGTCTGTTATTACATTCTTTCCACACTCCCTAAACAACAAAATGGAAAATAAAATCCCATAACCTTCGAATGAAAGGATTTTGAGATGGAGCTTTCCGATGTGAAAAGAAATCTTCAATGGACAATGGGAAGACCCAAGAAATATTCTAGAGGGCAAAAACATTTCCCTAGATTGTAGAAACAAATGGACATTGGAGAAACAAGTGGTTTCCTGACTCCACCTCACACTTGCAAAGGTAACATCTGTTGGGGATTTGAAATCCTATTTGAAAATATTATCCATAGTTAGCACCTTATTTTGAAGTAGAATCTAGAAGAAAATGTTGAATTTAGGAGTTAGGTGTTTAATCCACGCTTTAGACCAAAAAGGAGGGGGGATTGAGAAAGGGACAATAGAGAAACAACCGAATAAATAGAGTAGTTACCTGAAGGGTTGTCCATCCAGACAAGATTATCATCCAGCTGAATGTGTCTCAATCTAACAACTCTTAAGGAAGATTGAAGCTGAGCCAATCCACCCAATCTCCTTCATTCCAATAATCTTTAACATACTCTCCAAAATCTGCTTTGCAAAGCTTAACCCATCTATTGAATCTTTAAATTTTGATTAGGGGATCCTTAAAAAGCCATCTGTCCTCCCAATACCTGGCTTGATTGCTGCTTCTAATGTGCCATCCTACCCCAGATGCCAAGATCTTTCTACCAACAATCATATCATTCCAACAAGCTAAACCACAAGGAAAAATAGGAGAATCCATCAAAGCTTTGAGGGACACATAATCAGTCATATATTTACTTCTTAAAATATATTTCCATTCTCCAATAGACGAGAAGGATCTCCATATTTTTTTAGCAAGAAGAGTCTTATTAATCATTCTAATTTTCTAAGACCTAAACCCCTCAAGGTTTTTCATCTACAAACCAAATCCCATCCTATAAGAGGCATCCTCTTTCTCTCCTCCACACCAAACCAAAGGAATCTTTTTTGGATCTTTTCAATGGCCTCCACATATTTAGCAATAATTTTGAAAAGGTTTAAAGCATAAATTGGGAGATTCTAAAGAGAAGCTTTGAGAATTTGAATTTTTCTAGCTTGGCTCAAAAGAGCTCCTTTCCATCCTACCAACTTCTTACTAAACCTATCTGTGATAGGGAAAAAATACTTGTTAGAAAATGATCAACAACCAAAAGAGTGTAAATAACAAATATAAACATCCTACACCTCAAGATTAGCCTAGTTGGATTCAAAACAAAATAAAAACAACAAATAGAGTGGATTCACCTTGTCTTGAACCGATCCTTTTGTTGGCCCTTCGATCTTTGATGTTGTATGCTCCTTTGGTGGCAAGAGATGCAAGCTACGAGATGAGATGAGGATGGAAAATGAGTGAAAATGGATGCAAGTATGAGAATTTTTCTAAGTATGTCTCAAGAGAAAATTTTGCAAGAGTTTGGCTAGCATCAACGATCTCTCCCCAAAATAAGAGAAAAGAGGGGGTATTTATAGATAATTTTGCATTCTCTATGGAAATGGACGGTTGAGATTGAGCTACCAAGATCAAGATGTAGGGCTAAAGTGAGTTGAGAACTCACAAGCCCTCACATCTTGACATGTGGCATGTGAAGTGGCTTGAAAATGATGATGTGTAGATGAGTTGGAAGGAGAGTACATGACATGGAGGTACTTCATAGAACCTTGGGATTGGACAAGATCTCCTCATAAAGGAGGTCTTTGTCCCCATGTGGGTAATTAAAAATTCCTCAAATATCCTCATAGGAATAAGAGCAAAAAATTAAAATTCTTTGAGATGCACTAGGGGATTAAATGTGAATTAAAAATTCACATGTGGAATGGAGTGCCTTCTCCAAAAGGAGAAAGCCTTTAATAAGCTTGACTTGGGACACATTCCATAAAATGACATGAAGATTAGGTTGACCTAATTAAGAGATTAATATTGTACAATTAGTTGATTAGACAAATTAATAATAGATTAGAGGCAAGTGGGAAATTATGGAGGATGTGACATGTGACTTGATGTGAAAAGTCAAAGATCACATGGTTAGGTGGCTAAGAGAGATTAGATGCCAACTTGCAAAAGTTGGAGGATGTGACACATCCTAATCAAGGATTAGGGATGTGCACATCCCTAATAACGAGATTAGGAGAATAATTAGGATTAAGAGAGGGATGTGACATGTGAGGAATTAAATAAATGTCATATTTATTTAATTCATTTGATGAAAAGGAGGATTAAAGAGATAAGGTATTTATTTATTAATTAAATACCATAGGGCTTTGGAAGAATTAAGGATATTAATTAAATAATAGCGATATTACTTAATTAATGCAAATAAGAGGATGCTTAGACGAAAGGGGATAAATTTGGATAAATTAAGTATCCAAATTTAGGTCTCTACAGACTAACTCATTTGACTACAAAATTCGACAAAAAATGTCTAACGAAATATGTATAATTTAATGTATCGTTGGGTGCTTGTAAAATTTGATATGTAATTTTCAATTTTTTAAAAGTTTATCCCTGACGTTCATCGAAATTTTGACAAACCTGGGTTTCATCGAAATGCCGACTATCAGTTTCGTCAAAATTTTAGCAAACATGAAAAATAAGAAAAAAAATAAATTGTGGCCGACATAAAGAAAAGTGAGTTCGCTGATTTATTGTGATAGTGGTTTGCTCTACTTGAGACAGTTTGTGGAGAACTAAGGACAATTTTCTTGGGAAAAATAAGAAAAAATTCAAGAAGATATCACCAGGTTGAGGGTAGTCATTATCTTTTTGCATAATTTAGTTGTGAAGTCAAATTTGTAGTTCTATGTTTGAAAATCATATTTTAAAGCAACATCTCATCAGATTTCATTTTTAGAGGTTTAGGGTTTTGAGAATTTCATGTCCATATTTTGTTGTGTGGAATCACCATAAGATCACAACCAAGGAACAAATTCTTGTGACTATAATTATGTGATCCATAACTCTATTGGTCATATGGCACAGTTGTGCTATAACAAATACAGGATGCATTCATGGGTGACCCAATTTTAATGTGGCTATGTTGTGATAGAAATGGAGGCACTCATATAATGTAGTTAATTCAAGTTGTATAATGTAGGTGTTAATCATCATTAGGTGTATTCAGGTTGTCTCAAGTTTAACAGGTTAGGATGTAATTATAGCATGATCAAAGAGTTATTACCTCTTGTTGTAATAAAGAGCCTATAACTATGGTTGATATGTAGAGTGGTTGTGTTATATCAATTATGTAGTGCATTCAAGCACAACCCATGTTTAATGGGCTATTCTAGAGAGTGATCAAGATTTTCTAAACCTTATGAATGTTACTTAAAAGTGTATAGCTTAAACTACAAACCAAGTTTGTTACATACTTCAATGCAATCTTGGGTTACAACAAACTATAATAATGTGATCTATTAATAACCATTATGGAAATTATTAAAGAAAGACCCATGCTATATAGGATGCATTTCCCTAATCAGGTTTACATACCTTAATGATCAAACACAAGCTTCCCACACAATCTAGGATACAATCCAAGATCATACCATAAATTTTTCAAGACAACTAATTTTTTGACCCAAGATTTAAGGTTGTTTTTTAATACCAACAGAAGCATTGGTAAGAGCATGATTAGGGTACAAACCCTAGGCCTTTGTAGAAACATAAACAATAACTCTAGCGGATTAGTGAGGAAGCAATACTAGAAAGATTGAGACATTGTAGCTAATAACAAAATCTTGCAATCTAAATATTATAGCCAATAACAAGCACACTATGTAGCTTAGTGACATTTGTAAATGCAATCTATGGTAAGAAGAATGACAATCACTTGAGATGTGGTAGTCAAAAAGAGGCTGAGCAGTGACAAGATAATAAAGCTCAAAGCTTGCATAGTAAAGTGGATATTTTAATAGTGAGTTTCCTTACCCCCTTGCTGACCTTAAGGGTTTTTCAAATGATTTTGGTAGTGTTAGACAAGGAAAATTCTATTAGGGAATGACTGTCCAAATGAAGTAACAGTGGTAATGAGAGGTTCAATGTTTCTTCTTAGTCATTAATGAATAATGGAGGTAGTGGATTTCATGTTTGAGTAGTGTTTTGAGACTCATCAAAGATGGGAGAATAGTGAATAATACTTTGTGCACTGTGAAGTAGTGTCAATAAGGTTGAAGAATCTTAAGATCTACAATACCATGAAACAATGAGTCCCTTGTAGTAAGTAGGCAGTCTATAGGGCATAGTTTAATTTTATAGAAGGATGCTCATGAAAGGAATCTTCAAGTGATAGTGACTGAGTTGTTTGAGATTGCAGTTGAGGGTGCAATACCTAGTCTTAAACAAAGTTAGGAAAGCAGTAAATGTGCAAGAAAATAAAATCGTACACAACAAACAATTCACAATGTTATCTTGCATAATTCCTTGAGTTTGAAGACAAAAATATCATTGTATCTTGATGAAGTGGTGACCTTAATGGTCAATCATTGGCAACCATGATTTTAAATCATGCTATTGTGCTTATGGAGGAAACATTTTAAGCAAGGCAGTGAGTGGTGGTTTGGAACAATGGCAAGTATGAAGGACTTGCTTTATATGTATACTATGCAATCTAGCTTAAGACATCGTTCTTAGAAGAGATTGAAGGTGGATTATGGAACTCAAGGGTTACCATGAAAAGGATTAAAGCAAAGACTAAGATCTATTTAAAAGTCACGGTCATGAAGATATTAAAGATGTCACATGCAAAACCCTAGTAGCTGGAGTAATGAATATAGTGCCAAAGAGGATAGTGTGCTGGGGCAGATTTAGGAGATCTCCACATTATCTAATTATAGGGAAATACAACATTTTATTTTATTTTTAATTAAAAGAAATAATTCTAAACCCTATATAGGATACATTGATACTTCAAAAGCCTCTGAAGGAATTTGAGATTATGCAAATATATGTCAAGTAAATACCTAGATTACAAATAGTAGCGGGAACAATGTAATATTTGTTGAGCAGAGCAGGAATGAGATAAGCAGCAATGAATCCTATGCCTCCTTTCACGCTCCTCTCCATTCTCTATCATTCTTTACAGAAACAATTCTCCATTTTTGTGGTCTATGCTTCAAAATAATGTTTTGACGAAGGTTTTAGAGTATGTTTATTTAAATGAAAACTCCATTCTGGTGGGCTACGCCTGAAAATAGAATTTTGACAAAAGTTTTATGGTATGTTTATTAAAGTTTTAGAGTATTTTGGCAGGCTATATTCTTGATTCCTTAAATGATTTATTCAAATGTATTGTGACTAAATAAATTACTAACTATTTAGTCACTTTTATTTGTGTGACTAAATAATTTTTAATCAACGACCAAACTAGTAATTTATTTACTATTTTATAGCTGAGCTGCAAAAAATGAGCAAAATTTAGTCATTTTTAGTTGTTGTGACTAAAATTTTTAGTCACCTAGTAATTTATTTTCCAAATTCTACTAGTGTGTGCTTCATTGTGCGATTAGGGCACTCTCAATGTTGAGGGCCCTAGGGATGAACTCATCATAAGAAGTGACGCATTCCATCTTTAACTAAAAGGATAAATCTGTATTGACATTAGCAATGATGATTCTGACTTGTTGCTCCTTAGGAATGGGTCACTTGCTCTTACTAGCTTGCTATCTCCATCATTGTAGGAAGTTTGCGATCAAGTTCAATATTCTGATTTTAGGAGTCTTAACGATTGGAAATAATAGTATAATCAGAATTTAATAAGTTTTGGAATTAGCATTTTAAAGTGTTTTTTGGGGTCATTAACTTCAGACTATCTTCTCTTTTGCAGGGATGGTTACATGCCAAATTTTTTTGGTGTAAAATATCTGAATTATTAGATTTTGTTACCTGTCTATGAATAAAAATTATTGGAGTGTAAGTTTGATATTTTTTGAAGATCTAAATAGTTAAGCTTGGTAAAGAAAAATCATGTTAGATATTATTAGTCCAGATCAAAATGAAGAGACACTTGATAGATTGTGGGCTAGATTGAAAAGAAAGGGTGATGGGAAATTTTATTTTCCTTGCAATAATTTAAAGGGCTTAAAGACAAGACAACTTTTAATCACAACAGCTGAGAAACATTGTAGGCAACATGGTCACATTGTAGGGGCACATGATTATCATCCATTGGTAAGTTGTTCATTATATGTGTTTATATTGATTGAATTTGTAAATGTTTATATCATTTTAAAATTATATATATAATCACTTGATCTTGATCATGGTTTATTTGTGTCTATCATTATTATAAAGGTGGGATGCCCTAGGGCAGATGATATGGATTATCACAGCCCAAAAAATGTGGTTTTGCAAGCAGATGAACATGGAGCTGTGAATATAGAAGAGGAAGTTAATGATCCTATGGAAGAAGATGATCGTGTGCCAAAAAACACAATTGAAGATGATGGTTCAAATACATTGATCCATGACACATTTATGGTAGAGCTAATCATGATGATCAAGATGACTTTGATGATGTTCATGATTTACCTATACTTGAGAAGGCATACAAGCCCCTTTATGAAGGCTCCCAAGCAAGTCTTCTCTCTGTTGTATTGTTGTTGTTGAACTTGAAGGTTATGAATGGTTTATCAAACATAGCAATCTCACGGATGTTAAGGTATGTCATATATGCCATCTTTTTTCATCTATTTTAATTATTGTTAGTTCATCACTAGTAAATAAAGGATGAAATATGTACCATTGATATTCTTTATATTAACAAATTATTTTTTGTTGTAGATTGAATGGTGAATTTTTGTTACCACCATCAAATATTTTACCTCGCTCAAACTGAGATTTATTTTCCATTATGAAAGATACCGAAATGGAGTATCAAGCAATAGCTGCATGTCCCAATGATCATATTATATATCATAAACAACAAGAATTTTCAATAGAATGCCTTGAATTTCATATCAGTAGATATTGAACAAATCAACTAACAAAAAGGGTGCCTCATAAGGTTCTTCATTATATTCCCATTATTCCACGTATGCAATGATTATTTAGGTGTGAAAGCTTAGTGCAATTTATGGATTACCATGCACGAAATAGAAGTGGAGATGACATTCTTCCCTTTGGATGGTTCTGCATTTAGGGACATGGAGGAAAAATGACCACACTTTAAAGAAGAACCTCGTAATCTCAGGCTTTCATTAGGAGAAGATGGTGTCAATCCATTTAGAGAGTTGAGATCTATTTACTTGGTGTGGCCTATTTTTGTTATCAACAATAACATTCTTCCATGGATGTCAATAAAGAGGGAGCACATAATGTTGTCAATGATTGTTCTAGGTATTTTTTTACATCACTTTTCTTTAATGTAGTAGCATCTCATTTATTTTATTTGTTGCATAATGACTTATATTTTTTTCATTCAATAGTCATGTACATTAATTTATATATATTGCAGTAAAATGGTTATAATAATTATGTAATATTTATGTTCATTCAACTAGGTAAGTACCAAGTTAAAGATATGAATGTATATATCGAGCCTCTTATCGATGAGTTACTAAAGTTATGGAATGGTGTCACTATGTATGATGTCTCTAGACCAATAAGACAAAGGAAATTTCAATTCCATGCAATGCTTGTATAGACAATTCATGATGAGCCAGGGCTAACACATTTATGTGGTATGTTACAACGTTTGACTACACTTTAACAATATTTAATTTGATGAAGTAGATATCGTGAATGTTTTTAAAATAATCTATTCATTATATATAATTATAAAAATTGACATATTTAATCCAATTATATATGATCTTGCAAGTCTTCAAAGAAGGGGAAATTTTGCACGTCCAATTTGTGGTCCAAAGATGAAATCTCGTCGTTCAACAAGTTTAGGAAAACAGGTGTTTGATGAGTATAGGCACTTCCTCCATAGAAATCATAAGTATCGAACTACTGAAAAACATATTTTGAATGGGAAAGAGGAGACTACATCAAAACCATGAAGAATGACACATCGCCTATGGAAGTTGGAATATAATAGAATTAATCATCAAGGTTATACATCGGATCAAATTTTTTATCTATCATATATGACATGTTTTGAATTTATATTTTTATATTGTGTTTTGTTTACTCATGTTGTAATTGACAATGATTGTCATTGTTAATTTGTTTAACTTATATGCTTCATGAAGGTCATCAAGGCATTAATGGTTGGCTTCCACAGGGAGTGAAAAGTTATCCCAGACAATTTAGTAGGTTTCCCTACTATGAGCAGCTACAAATTGTGCATTTGTTTGATACAATGTATATCAGAAAGAATATAACAAAAACGTTGTGGTAAATATTGGATTGAAGGCATGACAAAGAAAAAATTGTCAAAATTTGTAGTGACACTCAGGAAGCCAATCATGCAATGAAAAATGACATTCAATTAAATAGCGATGGAGACCAAATTAATGTAAGTTCCCTTCCTTGGTTATTAACAGAGCAGCAAAGCAATGCTATAAAAGAAGTCATACAAAAAATTGGATTTCCCACAGGATTTGATGCGAATATAAACAATATAATAATAAAGAAAGGTGAATTTGGGTTAGGGATGAAAACGCATGATTGGCATACCTTCATTAAGGTAATTATTTTGGTATATTATTTACACTTGTATAATGCATGTACTTTTTAGTGTATTGTGTTTACTACTTTTGGAAAAATAATGAAAAGATCATTTAATAATTGTTGCAGTACGTTCTACCTCTATCTCTCCCAGACAACTTCAATGATGGTACATTTCAATGAATAAGTAAGTCTTTTTCATATTATTTCACTTGGTATTGTAAAATTTTCTTTATGGGATTCTCTTAGGGGGAACAACAGAACTGTGTTGATAGGTAGAGTTCTTTCTTAACTCCTTCCCTTGTTATCCCTTGGTAGTTTTCAAGCGTAATGCTTTTTCGATGCATCTTGTAGTCTATATGTATGATTGGTCATCTCTTATGAAGCATGGATAACCTTTCATGGAATTTTTGTTGTAATTAAACAATTTCCATTGTGAGAATAATCATTTAATTTGTATGTAAGTAAGTCTTTTTCATATTATTTGACTTGGTATTGTAAAATTTTCTTTGCAAGATTCTCTCAGGGGGAACAACAGAGTTGTGATGATAGGTCGAGTTGTTTCTTAACTCCTTCCCTTGTTACCCCTTGGTTGTTCTCAAGTGTAATACTTTTTCTATGCATCTTGTAGTCTGTATGTATGACCAGTCATCTCTTATGAAGCATGGATAACCTTTCATGGAATTTTTTTCGTAATTAGACAATTGCCACTGTGAGAATAATCATTTAATTTGTATGGAAGTAAGTCTTTTTCATATTATTTGACTTGGTATTGTAAACTTTTCTTTGTAGGATTCTCTCGGCGGGAACAACAAAATTGTGATGATAGGTAGAGTTGTTTCTTAACTCCTTCCCTTGTTACCCCTTGGTTGTTCTCAAGTGTAATGCTTTTTCTATGCATCTTACAATATATATATGTATGAACAGTTATCTCTTATGAAGCATGGATAACCTTTCATGGAATTTTTGTTGTAATTAGACAATTTCCATTGTGAGAATAATCATTTAATTTGCATGGAAGTAAGTATTTTTCATATTATTTGACTTGGTATTGTAAACTTGTATTTGCAGGATTCTCTCGAGGGGAACAATAGAACTGTGATGATAGGTAGAGTTGTTTCTTAACTCCTTCCATTGTTAGCCCTTGGTTTTTATCAAGTGTAATATTTTTTCTATGCATCTTGCAGTCTGTATGTATGATCACTCATCTCTTATGAAGCATGGATAACCTTTCATGGAATTGTTGTTGTAATTAGAAAATTTCCATTGTGAGAATAATCATTTAATTTGTATGGAAGTAAGTTTTTTTCATATTATTTGACTTGGTATTGTAAACTTGTCTTTGCAGGATTCTCTCAAGGGGAACAACAAAACCGGGTGGATGAGGGTAGAGTTGTACAACACCATGTAATCCATTTTGGCATTACCGTAATATATTGCTTATAGAATACTCGCAAGTAAAATGGAATGTGCAATGACAATTGGTCTCAAATTCAAATCTGAATTATGCTATTACTATACACAAGAAGATGGTATCATTCTGGCGATTTAAAGAACCCCAAAATAAAAAATTAATAGGTTCCAATACTTTTGCATTTGCTCTTAGATAACTTTATTTTCTAAATCTGACAAGACCCTCAAAATGGCTCCTGCCTACAAACCAACAAAGTTCCAAAACTCCCCCAAGAGGTCAGGATCACTATCATTGACTGCTCTGCCGGGATGTAAGTCATCAAAGCGCCATTGGGTCTGCCGGTTGCCATCCCGTGTCGACATGATTGATTCTCACCCATGGATTGGCTTTGGTGGTCATTGCCAAGAGTCTCCATGATGGTACATTTCAACAAAAAAAAATTTAAAATGCATTGTTTCATCGCAATTTTGACAAAAACCACCGATGAATCACCAAAAAGGTTCGACGAAGTTGCTACAGCTGCGACGAAGCATTCGTCGTAACTCCTTTCCCAAGTCATCACAATTTTGACAAATTCCACCGACGAATCACAGAAAAGGTTCGACGAAGTTGCTTAGCTGCGATGAAGGCTTCGTCATAACACCTTGCCCATTTCATCGCAATTTTGATGAAAGACACCGATGAATCACATAAAAGGTCTGACAAAGTTTCTTAGTTGCGACAAAGGCTTTTTCGTAACTCCTTTCCCATTTCATCATAATGTCGATGAAGGCCACTGACGAATCACATAAAAGGTTTGACAAAGTTGCTTAGCTGTGATGAGGGCTTCATCGTAACTCCTTCCCCATTTTGTTGCAATTTCGATGAACTTCTGGTGTTGTTTCGACGCTTCAGAAGAGCCATTGCAATTGCATTTTGGTTGTAATTCGTCGGTGGATACATGAAGTTTTCGTCGATATTATGACAAACATCTGAGTCATTTTATGATGCTGACAACTGACAAATCTAAGTCATTATTTCGATGTTTAATTCATCATTGGAATTTCATTGAAAAAATAGCGACAAAATATTTTTCATCAATTTGTCAATTTTCTGACAATTTTTTTGTTGAACGACTGACGAACGTTAGTCAGAAAATGGAGCCAAATTCAGTAGTGACACCATCAACCAACAAACACCAAAAGGATTCTTGAGGTTTAAGGCATAGTGGTAGTCCAAGATAAGTAGAGGGTAAGGATTCCAATCTACAACCAAGGATTCTTGCAATCTTGACCTGTCTATGCTCAGGGGTATTACAGAAAAAAAGGGAGCTCTTTTATCTATTGACCATCTACCCAGTCGCCTTCTCATACACAACCATCATTCAACATTACATTTGTTGACCATTGAGGAGATTGTTGAGAGTATGTAATATTATTTTGTTGTGGTGCAATTAATGTCAACCCATTGTATAGTTGCAAAAGATTTGGATGAAGAAGATCAAGTGGTTTGGATAATTTCCAAAGTCTCAAGTATAGTTTTAGTGGTATAGTGAACCAATTTTGTGGTCCACACTACTCCACTATGAATAATTTTATCATGTGGTTTTAAGGTTTTAATTGTGCATGTTGAAAGTGTTCAAATGTAAAGTTTCATGGTTTTTTTTCTTCTACAGTTGAAGATCATATTATTGGTAGAGCATCGACTAGGTTATGACAGTGAACTAGTGGTGGAAAAGTGTGTGTTGGAATGCTCTGGATTCCATCATGGATGAATATTATATTATGAATATTTTTTGAAGTTTTTATAAGTGTCATAGTTGTGTACATTCCATGTGCCAAGTGTTCGGATAGCCTATGTGTCATGGCATGGATGAACAGTTTGTTCATTTAGATATTACTTCACTATTTTTGCTATCTAGTGCTGACCTAAGTGTTTTGGGGTCATGCAGAGTTGAAATATGTAAGGAGCGGATTCATAGGAGTGATTCTAGGTCATTCCAACCTATTTTAATATGTTACACATTTTGGTTCATTTTTCCAGGCATGTATGTTATTTTTTGGGATAATAGATTATGTGTTGCATGGTACATATAATTAGTTTGATGTAATTGATGTTTTGGATGGTTTTGGTATATATACAAGGTTTATTATTTGTGTGAATGTAGTGGATAGAGTGTGTAGAGTGTTTGTGTGTGTGTGTGTGATTTGGTACAAAGAAAAGAGTGAATCTTCATTGTGGTGAAATATGAAGTGTGTTAAGTATTTTTTCTAAGCTTTCACGGAATAGTATCTTCAACATATGTTAGATGGATTGTTAGTAGTTCATAATTTTTAGTGAGCCACCCTTTCTCTTATATCTTTCTATTTTGGGTAATGAGTCATTTGGAAGTGAGCCACTGGAAGTGATCCTTTCTATTTTTATACATCGAGTCCTTAGACAATGATTCCACCATTATGTATCAAATATTTTAACTAGTTATAATATATTGTGAGCTAATCCTCGTTGTGGTTTTTGGGTATGTGTAGGATCATGATGGGCCAAAAAAGTGGCAATATGATGAGTATGTGGCTGATGACTATTCTTTTACCCAAACTTGATGAAATGAAAAGGGACTTTAAAGGAGTTTCTCAGCTTTCCACCAATATAAATTATGCTTTACTTTGAATTTAATAAGTAATTATTACTCATTTTCTATTCAAATTATGACTAAAGTGCTTATTGATAAGCTGATAGAAAAACATATCTATAGCTTTCAAACGATATCATATTTTTTGAATCCAAAACATGTGTCCCATTCTATGCTTCACATAATATAGGATTAAAAAAAGAAAAATCGAATTTCATGAAGTTTTTACCAAGTTAAGGTGGTTAGAATACGATTTTTATATTTTTTAAAAATTTGTAATAAAAATTCATAATATATATCTACTAGGACAAAATTACAAAAAAATATGCATCACATTGGGAATGAGTCCTCTACTTATATCTAAAATCTTATAAAAAAATATTATCATTTTATTGTGGTTAGGGTGGTTAGGCAGAGACACCTACTTATTTTTTCCACGTAAATTACCTTTGCATTGAAATTTCAAATTTTCACCAAATAGATTTTTTCTTTTAAAAAAACCTAGTAGTTTAGAAACAACATTCAATTTGATACAAATTATATTCTTACATATTTTTGAAATAATATAGATAACTTATTCAAATTTTTATTGAAGTTGCCTAACTCTGATTTTTCTGAATTTTTTGCCCCTTAAGAGCCTAGTTTTTCCATGATGATCTTGCACATGCCCTTTTTCCTTTTTGGTTTTTCCACATAAAATCTAGTGTTCTTTTGTCTATTAATGTTATGCATGCTTTTAATGTTCCTTTCATTATTTCACATTGAATGAGATGTTATGAAATGCATTTTATGTTAATGAATTTTAGGGAATACAAATTTTCCCCCCTCCCTATGTCATGGGTTTTCAACATTAAAAATATTCATTGTCTAGCTTTGTCACAACCTGAATAGACTTGTCTTATAATCTTTCCTTTTCGTAATAGGGGGGTATGTCTAGGATCATCATGGAAAAAATAGGCCCTTAAGTGGGAAAAAATTCAAAAAAATTAGAGTTAGGAAACTTGATGTAAAAATTTGAATAAGTTATCTATATTATTTCAAAAATATGTAAGAATAGAATCTATAAAAAATTGAATGTAGTTTCTAAACTACTAGGTTTATTTTAAAAAAATCCATATAATTGAAAATTTGAATTATCAATGCAATAGTACTTAAATTTCAAAGAAAGAATAAGAAGTAGGTGTTTATTGACCACCCTAACCACAATAAAATGATAGTATTTTTTTATAATATTTTAAATATAAGTACGGGGACTCATTTCGGATGTGATGCATATTTGTTTGTAATTTTTTCCAATTAAATAATTAATTATGAATTTTTTATTACAACTTTTAAAAATATAAAACTCATATGCGACCACCTTAACTTGGTCAAAACTTCATGAAATCAATTTTCATTTTTTTAATCTTGTAGTATGAAGCATAGAGATGTAACAAATATTTTGGATTCAAAAATGTGATACCATTTGAAAGCTATAGATGTTTTTCATTCAACCTATCAATTAGGACTTTAGTCATAATTCAAATAGAAAATGAATAATAATTATTTATTAAATTCAAACTAAAGAATAATTTATATTGGTGGAAATCTAAGAATCTCCTTTAAAAACCCTTTTTGTTTCATCAATTTTGGGTAAAAAAAAAGTGATCAACCACATACCCTACAAAAACCCATCATATTGCCACTTTTTGGCCCATCATGATCCTGCACATACATAGGGGTTATCCTCCTTTATAGGGTTTGTTTCTATCACGTGTCTTTATATTTTCTTGTCATAGGGTCTCTATCTTTCCAACCATACCTATCAAAATTGTCTTTTATTTGATCATATTACATCATGTCTAAAAATTTTATCATGTCTATTTTTCACTTTTTTGCCTAACATGTTTATTTGCAGCTAACATGTTTCAAGTGAGATTACAATTAGCTTTGCAAGATAAGAAAACATGTTTCCTCTTTGTTCCTTGGCTCAACCTTCCAGTCACATATATTGTATCAAAGACCCACATCCTCTTCATCCTGGGTATATTCTCTTCAACCTCTTTCTTTCTACTAAAGCTCACATATGTTAGAATACACATGCTCGCTAAAGTGGGGGAAATATGTAATACCAAAAATTGTACCTCATGCAATTTTGCATTCCATAACCTCCCCTTTAGGATAATTGAAATCAATAATACAATTCCCATTTTTAGTAACCTTAATTATGTCCCTAACCCCTTTAATTTTGATTATTTAAGTGAAATTTTATCACACATACTAGTGCGACACCTACACATCTATGCACTACACATACATCCTAAAAAGATTCCTCCCTACATAGCCATTAAGACATTACAATTATTTCTTTCCCACAAATTTTAATGCCTCTATGGCTTGTAAATATGCCAAAAATTCCCAGTTGCATACCTTTTCTCCATTCTAACTTCTCATTATTTCATTCATTTAATTTTTCCTCATTCTATTCAATATATCTATCATTATACACCATTTTTTGCAAGCTCTCTGACATCTTAGCTCTCTACACTAGCACTTTAGTTTTCTTGGTACATTTAGGAGGTTGCATGCTCCTACTTTTGGCATTCTCATTAGCCAAAGGAGGGTAACTATGACCTCTCTCTCTTGCATTATCTTCTTTCTTTTGATAACTATTATTATTCTAACTTTTCTATTAGCTTATCTTTCTATTTCTTTATTTATTACCTTTTATTCCTATCTATCTGGCTATTTGTGGAGGTGGGACCACCTACATGGGATTTTCATTGAGGCAAGCCCCTAAAATAAGCCCAAATTTTTTCCCATTTCTATGTGTGCAGGTTAGCAAGTTGCAACATTGTAGGAGGCTTCATTGTGTCAACCTCTTGTGAGTTCTTCCCTTCCTTTTCATCTTGTCATTTAATTTCATTTTGTTTAGTCTATACATTTTTTATTTTTTATTTTTTTATTTCTATTGTGTTGTTATTTTAGCATGCATTTAAGATTTTAGTCACCAAATAGCTATTCGGCTCTTTGATGTTTCTATTAGCAATTTTCTCTTAGTTTGTTAGATACTTGTGGAGCAATTTTCACTATAAATATGTTGGCCTTTTTCTCTATATTCTTTGGGCCCCAAAGTTTTCCAATTTTTTAATTTTGTTGTTCACCTTGCCATGTGTCATACTAGCACATCTTTTTGGAGGTCATTGGTTAATTTTTGCTAAAAAGGATGAGATGGTGCCATGTAGTAGCAACACAAATTTTTTGAATATCGCACTACTTTCGAGCATGGAGAAAGACACATGGAAACCCTACAGGGTTTTTCCACAAGCTACTCACACAAAATTTGAAGAACACCTGCCAATTTCCATGTCACCCATTTTTTGTTGGGAAATTTTCTTCACTATTGGGAGTGGTGTCTTTGTGGTTGCTTCCGAGTGGCAATGTGTTTTTTCTCCTTCAGAATCTCAAAGGCTAGTATCTATTCCACGACTATTTGTAGATGATCAGATTATATTTTATAGATACATTTATTTTTCTAATGGGAGGGATTTCCTCATAGCTCATATAGTATCGCGCTTGTAGGTTGTTATACTAATTAAGAAAGGTCATTTTTTATTACTAGGATTTTCATAATCAAATCTGCTATTTAATTGAATTTTGAGGCTACATTTTGATGCCACCTGTTAGGGATTTTTATTTTGGTATTGGGGAGTGCTATTTCTTTGTATTTTTCCCTTTTTCTATTAAAGGTAATTTCCATTAGCTCTCCAGATATAGAAGATTTTTTACAAGACTCTTATTGCCCTATAGTAATTTTGTAATCAATTTCAAGATAGCTATCTAAATCAAGTATCTAACCTTGAAATTTTGTATTGTTTATCAAGATCAAGCAATAAAAGGAAGAAATTGTATTAGACTATGCATATGTGGCCTTTGTTCTACATTTTATTCTCTATTCATATATGCTAAATGCTCTATGTCATTTTTCCTTTTTGGATATTGTCTTGATAATTGGTTCTTAGTTCTACTTTTATGATTTTCTAAATTAGATTTATAGGGATTGGACCATGTTTTGATACTCTTTCATTTCCTATTAATTAAAATTATATTAGATTTCATACTATGTTGTTAGGGTAGAGTAGTTTTGTAAGGGTGTGAAACATCTTGTTCAATCTCGGGTTCCCTATGTTCTATGAAAGCTTAATGGGTGCTTCCCACAAGAGGATTTGAAGTACTTTTGTGTGCTTGTATATTCTTTAGTTGCTTGTTCTCCTTCAAACAATGAAGCGTTTGTGGTATTTTGTGTTCATTTTATCAGAATTAGGAACCTATTACGGTTTTATTCAATGTTGTAAAACCTTTTAGGTGCATCACCTTAGTTAAGCTTTATTTATGCATTTCTTTCTCCCTTTCCCCAAACAAAATCAAGAGTTAGATTCTTTAAAATTCTTGGAGGTTATTCAATGAAATGAAAGAAAGTCCCCCATTCATTGAATTTCCCATAAGGATGTTTAGAGAACAAAATTTCATGATCAACAATTCTTTTTATGGAACATCTAGTGGGCTCAAGATATTTCACAACATCTAATATCCAACCTTAAAGAGGCGCTTGAATTAGATTAGAAGGAGAGGTTGGTTAACTTTTTCCCAAGATCCAAACAAGGGCATGCTCTAGAGCTAGCTTTCAGTACTCCTAATTACCTTCTTTTGTTACATGAAATAGAGTCAAGAGTGCTAGTCCTGAGTCCAGAGCTCTATCTACCCCTCCAAGTCATCGAGCTTTTCAAATCAGAATACCTACTTTTTCCATTCATAGAGGATCTCTAGGGAGTTTCAAGAATTTTTTTGAATTGGCACAATGGGAGTCCACTAGTTCCTCCTACCCCTCCTGATGTAGGGCCTACTATCCCTACCAATGCTCTCAAAGCATTCCCAATGTTTATTGGGGAGGACATCAAAATTCCTTTTGAGCATCTCCAAGACATCACAGATGTTTGTAGAATCTACAATATCATCGAGTAGAATATAGCCCTTAGATTATTAGCCACATCCTGTAAGGTCAAGGTTCAAGATTGGTATAGGTCCCTAACACATAATTCCATTCAATCATGGGATGAACTCAAAGAAAAACTCTTTGAGTTCTTTCTAGAGAAAGGATATAGCTCATCGTTCTTACAATAGTTTATAACAATCAAAAGAGCACCTCAAGAGGCTATGACAAATCTTAATACCAAGATCCACAAAACCTAGCAATGCATCCACACAATGGCTAGACCTCCATTAGCAATGGTATTCATGTCCTACCTAAATGCCTTCAATTTGAATATTGTGGTTATGGTACAGACGCTTGTAGGTGATAATCTGCATGATGCATATGATCTAGTCATGAGAATAGAATAGTTTGATTGATGTTGGAAAGCTCCTACCATGTCCATTGATGTTGATGTTCACTAAAATATCTAGTGTAGACATAGAAAATATACAGATTGATATTTCACACTCTATCCCGATCTACTAATATCATTTCATTCTGAATTATCCCTTTGTCTAACCATTTAATCAAATAGCCTTATTTGATTAAAGTCATCATAGTTCCCCTTTTAATTAAATAAATCCCTCAATTTAATTAAATCATCATCTCAGTGTAATTAGCTAGGTCATTTCATCTTCCTATCTTTATTTAATTAAATAATCCATATTATTTGATGAAATTTCTAAAGTTTGTCTAATTAAATTAAATAAATCAAACATTTATCTAATTTAATCTAACATCACCCCTTTTGGTTAAATAAATCAAAATATTTATTTAACTAAGTCTTAATCATTTTCATCTCTTTTTGATTTATTTCAATCCTAAAATCTAAATCAAATGGTCAAATCAGCTAAATCTCCCCTTAAATTAATCAAATCTTGATTAATTTAGTCCTAATCACTCAAATCCTTTATATTTTGCAACTTGCACATGAAAATCAATTTAATTATTTTATAAATCACCTATTTTCATTCAAAAAAGGCATCCAAGTGGGAATATTCCTCAAATTTGAAATCTCCCCCCAAAATGACTTGTCCATCCAACAAAGAATTTAAAACTCTTACATTGTCTCTTACATGTCTCCCACTTGGCATTTAACTCATCTTTCGTCCCCCCTAAACATGTCATTTCATCAAATTCAAATTTCAAACTTGCACATTGATCAAAATATCCTCAAGCTTCGTCCATTCACAAGTTGACAAGTGGCATCTTGCCATTGGATGAATGTTAGTCCCACATTTCTCAAATTTGTAAATTCATCCTTCAATCTCATCTATAAATAGGAGGCTAAACTCCTCATTTGATCATCCACAATTTGAGTAAACTTACTATGCTCAAATCTTTAGCAATCTTCATCCATACTTTTGAATCCATAGCTAGGTTATGCAGATTTTTCATCGTGGAGCAGACTTGAATCTTCAACAAAGTGGATCACCATCACCATTCATCATCAAAGCTTGCAAAGGAGTTGGGAAAGGGCCAATTTCCACATCAAATTGGCACCAAATCCCCCATAAGATCAAGAGTTTTCATATTTTCAATAGGATTTAGCTTATTTTCATCTTCTTTCATTGTGTTCTTGTTTTATTTCTATTTTAAATATGGTTAAATGGATTTTATGGGGAAACTCTATTCTAACTTGCATTTGATCTTACTAATGTGTTCATTTGTTGTGTTCTTGCAGGTATAGGATCTTGGTTCATATTTTGGCACTAGAAGGAGGGCCTACCAAAAGATCAAATCACATTTTTTGAGAAAATTCTATGGTTTTTGATGTTTTTGATGTTTACAGCAAACATAACTACTCATAGTCTAGCGTCGCCATAAAAAACCGTTCAAAAATTCAAACTGCACCACTGGAATCAAACTACACCGCTCAAAAATCAAACTACATTGCTGGAGTCTCCAGCGTCGCCATATAGCACTGCTACAAAATCAAACAGAGCCACCATCACAAACAAAACCGCTTGGATTTCTTTATTTTTCATGCAAACTTAAAATGGCCATATCTTGGTCTTTTTTTGGTCTTTTTCAAAGCTTGTTTTTTTTGAAATGGGGTAGAATTTCATAAACTATCCAATGGTGTAGGTTATAATCAAGTTTTATAGAGTTAAATTTTTCAAATCTTCACTTAATGTCAAATCATAATGAAACTTGGTCTAACTTTTAGGGTTTTTATGCTTACTCGTCTATCTGGCCATCATATCTTCTTGTTTCTTGATTTAATTTGACATTTGGAGCTTGTGTTCCAGGTTTTGAAGGATAAGGGAGCATGGAAGTCAAAGAAAAATCATTATCACATCATTGTAACAAGTGTTTTTAAACACTTTGGGAAGAAATTATAATCCCTTTTCTAAGGATTTTCTATCTTTCAATCTTTTAGAATCTACTAATTTAATTTGGGCTTTAAAAAGGATCTTTCAATTTTTCCTACAAAGGGTTTAAAATGAACATTAGGACTCAAATCTACTAAAAAAAAATTTGGGATTAAAAATTGAACAAAACAACTCTCATTTGTCCTTTGGTGCTTTAAAAATAACTCACAATTGCTTTGTGGACTTAAAAGGAACAAGTGCAACTTTGTTTTGTGATTGCTTACTTAAACTAACATCATCAAAAAAGGACGTATGCGCTTCTCTCACGCTTTATAGCGATCTTGAGAATCAAAAGGCATTTTTTGTGATCTTAGGTTGAGATAAAGTAATCACCTCCACACTTCATTTTGGATTTAAAATTGAACAAAACATTGTGCGAGTGTGAGTAGAGAATTATTGCATACACTCTCTCTCCTTTTTTTGCAAACAAAGATTGATCGAGTTACGGATATTGTCTTTACTCATTTTTGTTTATCTTAGAGGGTCTGCCTTGGGGAAAAAGTACTCACCCAAGGGAATGACTCAACCGGTAATAGTCAAAAGCCAAGAGTATTTCCAACCGGGATATAAATATGGGTATTGGAGTAAACGCCAATATCATGCGGTTGGCTCCGACGAGATGGATCTGAAAAGGAACTCTCATTGTATGGGTCAATCTCCACGAATGGAAAGTCTTAACTAAAACCCTTGCTTGTAGTAACCAACTAGTCCATCCAATGAGTTTATCAAAGTGGTGCATTGGAATTTAGATTCCAAGAAGTTACTTGCCATGTCCAATCTTGGTTAAAGTATAGAGGTTAAGACTTCATTCTTAACATACCTTTATACTCTTTCCTTGGTTGCATGTAAAATCATCTCTTCTACTACGAAGGGCATGATGCAAGCCCACCAAGAAAAATGTACCAATTGAGCTATGATGTTATATTTCTTATGTGTCAAAACACTTTGCTTGTTTGAAAACATTTCAAAACAAACACTTAACATCCTTATCAAAATTTCAAACCCTTTAGGAGGAAAATACAATTGACCAAATTCATGTGTTATTGCTTTCCCTTGGGATTCACATCCTTAGAGGTTTATAAACACTTGAACTTACATCTCAATTTTCCTACTAAAGATCAAAAATAGGTAACCCTTGCCTTAGATTCATCAAATTTCCACATAACATACTTTGTGGGATTTGAAGAAATTAGGACATTGGACATCTAGTTTGGAAAACCTAATCAAAGAAGTGTTTGTGGTAAAATTAATTCACTAATCAAGATGAAATCAATTGAACCCCACACATGTGCTTGTTTATCTATTGTCTTATGGTCTTTTGAGCAAACATTGATCTTTTGGTTTGAAGGGAAAAACATGTTCTTCAAAACCTTGGCCTTGTAAACAAGTCCTTCTTAGGTTCATTTAGGATCAAAATCAAACACTTCATCCATTTCAAAAATTTATCATCCCATCCCACAAGCAACTTTGTAGCTTTGGAAACATCATTATCTAGACTTGGGTACATCCTTAAACCAAATCAAAAATCACCTTGTTTAATTAGGAGTATGGGAATGCATCCTTTCTCATACCTCTAGTTAAATTAGCACACCTTTGAACAAGTTTATCCTAAATATCACATCCAACATCTTAAGGTTTACAAGTTCATTATCCAATCAAAACCAATCGAAATCAAATCCTAAAGTCTAGCATTGATCCAAAGCTCCTAAGAAAAACAACACCCATAGCATTCACCCTTTTCATCGTTCATCTCATCATTGGTCCTAAACACCTTAGAGGTCACTTTTGCAACAAAGTCAAAACACAAGAACATGGAATATAAACTTGATCCATACATCATAAGCGATCTAAACCAACCAAATTATCAAAGCCTCACAATGCCAATTGATTTTCAAAACTCACATTTATACAATCCATACATGGGATCATTATCTCCTACAAACCTTAATGGTACAACAAATGTGAGTAAGCCTATTCAAAATTTTGGAACACCTTTCCTGATGGTAGATTTAAATCCAATTCCAAACCTAAAAATCTATCAACCAAACACTCAATGCATGAGCCTTCAAATTAACAACATCATCCCATAAAATTCCTACATGCCAAATGTGAATGTACCAAGTACAACTTTACAAAACATGAACATTTTGAATCCAAACTTGGTAAACTTTGGGATGGATATGTTTGCAAATCATATGAATATTGTTCAAATTCCAAAAATATGTTAACGACTCCAAGTCAAGGTAACACCATGCAAAATCAAAGTTACCTAAATCAAGGCAATGTGATTCCCAACATCAAAAATGTTCAATTTCAACCGATAATGCCAAATCTAAACATCATCCTAAGTCAGAACATTGACCAAAATCAATATTTCCATGATCCCATGCAATCACCACAAGTGTACATCCCAAATCTAATTGAACAAAAGCCAAATCAAGGGATTCAAATTCAAAATCAAGATCAAATTTTGCTAGAGCAACTTGCTTCACATGCCAAACTAATTGAATTATTGAGCCAAGAGATATCTTCACTCCAAAATCAATACACTCTTCCATTGGTTAAACCATGTCATCAAAGCATTGAGTTGTGTCCACAACCACATCAAGAAAAAAATATCCAATTTCAAGAGGTTAGATATCAAGATCAACATCAACAACAAACCCAATTACCCCATCTTGAAGATCAATCGCCACATTTTAAAGATCAATCACCACATCTCCAAAATCAACCACCACAAGGTCAATTCAAATTGCAAATCTCACAAAGTAACAAACGAAAATACACACCACTTGGGAGACCAATCGAATCAATCCTGCAACAATTGGTACAAGAAAATCTCATCAAGCTCCCCATCTATGGGAACTATCAAGAACCCCTAGTTAAACTACCAGGGTATAACAAGGAGCACCATTGTGATTTCCACAAAACAAAGGGACACACAACATCAAGTTGTATTCGACTCAAAAATATCATCCAAGACCTTACTGATCAAAAGATAATCACTATTGGGGACAATGATCAAGATCTATCCATCAATGAACACCTTGAAGATGTTTCCACCTCATCCAATGATCAAATTAACATACATCAAGAATCACTTTTCAATCATGATCAAAATCCACCAGCAATACCCAACAATGATCCAATTCAATAAATGTCAACATCATTTGACCCTATGGTTGAAGACATTGAAAATCCCTCCACCTCAATTTTTGAAAACAATGATCAAGATCTCTCCATCAATGAGCACCTTGAAGATGTTTCCACCCCATCTGATGATCAACTCACCATACATCAAGAGACACTTTTTAGTGATCTATTTCAAGGAGTGTTAGAATTTTTTTTGATCCCATGGACATAATCTATGATCCATCGACCAATGATCATATTAAAAATGTCTCTACATTACCTTATGAGTTAGAGGACATATCTCAAGAATTTATTCCAAAGCATGATCAAAATTTTTCACCAAGGTCTAGCAATGGTCCTTTCCAAGACATGTTGACCCCCTTTGACCTCATGATTATAGATACTGAAGGAATCCTCAACTCGACACTTGATCCAATCCCACTCAAAGATCAAGAGGATAATGAACCACTTTCTATTCATAATGAAGATATCCTAGAACCCTTTGTAAGTAATCCATCCTTTGGAACTGACCCATGTCAAGAATTTGATCCAAAGAATGTCAAAAGAAATTCTAAAATCATTCAAGATCAAGAGTTTGTATCTCCAAGATACTACAATGGTCTAATGGATACTCTCTTATCTATACAAGATGATCATATCCACATAGCACATACTCCATATACCCATGAGATGATTTCTTTGGGTGGACATGTAGATGATCTTCATTCAGAATAGGATTCCTTTACTCCTGACATTATTACACAAAAAGAGAAGGTTAGCGATTCCTATAGTCAAACTAAATTGTCAACATCAAGATCATATATATCCCAAACTCAAACTGAGGAAATCATGAATAAAAATATCCAACATTATCCACTAGAGGAAGTAGGTCAGATAGAACAAGATACTTCAGAATTAGAAGAGCAACAAATTGAAATAACATCATCTGCAGTGGTCGTTTATCAAAGAATTCATTCTAAATAGGAACCCTCAAAACAAGAAGAATCAAGGAATGAAGGTGCCACTACCACCATACTGGGGGAAAATATGTCCCAAGCAAATGTCAACATAGGGAGCATGAAGAGTCTTTATGATGAAACTAGTGTCAATACTACAACCAACCACATCATGAATCTTCATCCACCCATTACCCCATCCACAAATTGGGACCAACATCAAATGAAGGATGTGAATCAAAGCACAAAGAACATTATCAAATCAAAAGAAAATAAGAAGCATAATGGACAAATCAAATACACATGGATACCAAATAATACAAAGAAAGATTATCCCTATCAAACTCCATTAGTCAAAGAAACTATGGGGAAAAATAAAAAAGGGGAAAAGTATCCATCAAAGATGTCCACAAAAGAAAAATCAAGATTTTCAAGTGACGTACAAAGTGTATCAAGTAGTTGGTCCCAATTCCATGCACACTTCCATATCCACCCATCATTGTTCATCTTCCCAAGTTTGGAGATTCAAAGGTTCCAAATTGTCAATCAATCCATCGTTTATCTCTAAACACACTAAATCCATGCCTCCACACATGATATCCAATTCTTACATTAACCATGTATTGGCAATGACCCTTCATCATAAGGATTCAGAAGGCACTCTATCGTGATGTGCGTACAAAGATAAAGTTAACTCCAATATCGACAATAGATCGGGAATCCCAAAAGTTGCATTCAAGTGCACGTATCTTAGCAAAGCAACTTCTTCAGGCAGGATACCGATGGAATATTATGATAGAAGCATCTACATCGACACCACTAGGTGGGTCAACATGAATCTTTCAGAAAAACCAAAAAAAATAAAATAAAAAAATAATATGACAATCCACAAAAAATTTAAAAAAAGGATTGAAAATAGTAAAGAAAAAAATTGTCCTCTAGTGAAAACCACATGGGTGGTGCTTTGGGCAAGTACCATGATGAAAACCTAGAAAATGGGCGTCATGTGTAGAATCGAGCATCTACATGTGCTAGTTCAAGTGAAAACCTCTCATCCCATCCATAATAAATCCAACATTCCATCCATCTCATCCATAATAAATCTAGCATTCCATCCATCTCAGCCATAATAAATCCAGCATTCCATCCATCTTAGCCATAATAAATCCATTCATCCATAAACCATTTATCCAATCCATTTTCATCCATCTGCATACATAGTCCAAGTTATCTTTATTTTGACAAAGTTTGGTGCACACTTTATGCTTGCTTATGGTAAACATCTTGACATGGGTCATTTTCATTGATCCTATCCTATCCAACATTATTTGAGCCATGAAGCATTATCCAATGAAGCATTCCTCTGTTCAAACACCTTATCTTATCACAAGACAATTCCTATCCATCCATCCATACTGATCTATCCAAGCATCCACACATGGCATTCCATACGTTGCTAGACACTGGGGGCAAATATTTACATCTTGCTTTGGGAATAAATCTTGATATATATCCTCCAACTTATGTGGTGATCCAAAATTAGCAAATCAAATTGGTCAATACATTTGTAAGCCAAAAAACCAAATCACTAGCCCATGGAATATTTTGACAAGAAGACATTCCTTATCAATCTTCATCTTTCATCTTTCATCAATCCAAACAATCACTATCTGTTGCATCTAATGTGTGCTTCAATGTCACATCAAATCATCCAAAACATATTTTGTTCCAAACCAAGCTTCATCAATCCTGATCAATCAAATCCAATCAATCCTACATCATCTTGGGATATCCTTCCCCATCATTGTGTTTCTTAACACTATCCTTGCATTGTTGTGCATCCTCAATAATGTTATCATCATCAATCCCTCATCATCTTGGGATATCCATCCTAATTCTCGTGTTGCTTAATACTATCGTTACATTGTTGTGCATCCTCAACAATGTTATCATAATCAATCCATTGATTTGATTAATCAACCTTAGCTTGGTTTTCAACAAAGTCCCAAATAGACCACTGATATCATCACACATATCCATATCCAAATCATCAAAATCATGCGAAAATCCAAAAATATCCAAAACATATCAAAATCCAAAAAACATCTATAAAACATAAAACATCAAAAACATGATATTCGAACTACGTCATCTCTGAGCTTAAACATAGGCAAGGCTAATCTTTGATTAGCCCCTGAGACGTCAAAATCCAAAAACATTCAAAAAACACAAAATTCAAAAACATTCATAAAATCTTGGAAAACCCCAAAACATCAAAAAATCAAAAATCAAAACATTTGTAAATTTTGAAAAATACCAAAAACAGCCTCAAAACATTACAAAAACATGAAAAAAAAAACATCCAAATATTTGAAGAAATCCATCCATCTCATCTCACTTTCACTTGAAATAATCAATCATCCATAATAAACTAATCGTCACCTTCATCCTTTGGAAAAACAAACAAAAACAACCACAACAATCAGCCAAAAAGAAAACTTCAAACACAAAATCAAAATCGAAGCAACAAACCGTTAAACGCAAAATCAAACTCTTGATCATTTTCAAACATGTCAGTCAACCTTATATCAATAGCCTATCAATCAACTTATCAAACCATCATCATCCTATACAATGCATGTCCTAGGATATATTGTTCCGACAATGGGAATCATTTTGGATATCACCTTGGATTCTTATCCTATCAAAACACATCCCTTTGTAAGGTATGAAGAACATTGGCTTGTTTGTGTACTTGATCTTTTCTTTTGATTTATCTTATTGTGCTCATTCCAAGGACCTCTCAATGATGTCCCCAACAAAGGGATTTAGAGAGATAGGAATGGGGCAATGATCATTATCTTTTTATCTGTTGCGCTTGTTGGACGTTCTTGTAATATAACTTGGCGAATACTTGCTTTGTTAGGTACGTCCTAGCAAGGTTTTTGTATGTCAAGTGCGAACAAGAATACTCCTATCTGTTTTTTGATTCAAAGTCCATCGCATTAGGTACAATGCCATCTTGGTTCTTTATACCCTGATGCATCATTCCTATGTGTGTTATCAAACATAAGGTAATTTTCCCTTTGAAAATTCCAACTCCTCGGCAAGAAATCATCATCATCTCATGTCTTGTTGGAATCTCTTATTTTCTTCTATCTCTTGATTTTCGCGCTAACATGGTACCATGACAGTTAATCATAAATCATTGATAATCCATCCATCCTGTATCCACAAACCGTCAGCATACTACATAATGCATATCATACCATATAGAGAGCATTAATCATACCACATGGATTCATCCCCATCATTGCATAATATAGATTGGTTATTATAAACATCTCATCATAAACCATACATTTATCACCTATTTGCATAATCATAGAAGCATCATTATATCATTTCATGTGCATCCATATCATCCATTACATATAAACATCATTATCATCTCATCATTAATAATGTCACTATCATGGTACAAATCAGGATCAAGTTGGTGTAATATATCAAAATAGGCATAAGGCTACCCATGGCTGATGACTATCTACATCATCAAATCTGTCTACATCATCAAATTTGTCTACATCAAATATTCGAGTTGAGCTGATCTTGAACATCTTTGTCAAGGGATTGACCCTCAAATCAAACCTCTTCGCCCGATCTCTCGAGGGGGTAGTATACCAGTGTAATTCTTTTCCCTGGGGCAACAATGGGGCATCAGAAAAAAAGAAGTAAAATCAGAGAATTTTTTACTTTTGATCATGGCAAGATTATTCTTTGAACCAACGCAACAAGTGCACTACTTCAAAGAGGGGAAAAAATGTAGACATAGAAAATATACAGATTGATATTGCACACTCGATCCCAATCTACTAATATAATTTCATTATGAATTATCCCTTTGTCTAACCATTTAATCGAATAGCCTTATTTGATTAAAGTCATCATAATTCCCCTTTTAATTAAATAAATTCCTCAATTTAATTAAATCATCATCTCGGTGTAATTAGTTAGGTCATTTCATCTTCCTATCTTTATTTAATTAAATAATCCATATTATTTGATTAAATTTCTAAAGTTCATCTAATTAAATTAAATAAATCAAACATTTATCTAATTTAATCTAACATCACCCCTTTTGGTTAAATAAATCAAAATATTTATTTAACTAAGTCTTAATCATTTTCATCTCTTTTTGATTTATTTCAATCCTAAAATCTAAATAAAATGGTCAAATCAGCTAAATCTCCCCTTAAATTAATCAAATCCTGATTAATTTAGTCCTAATCGCTCAAATCCTTTATATTTTACAACTTGCACATGAAAATCAATTTAATTTTTTTATAAATCACCTATTTTCATTCAAAAAAGGCATCCAAGTGGGAATATTCCTCAAATTTGAAATCTCCCCCCAAAATGACTTGTCCATCCAACAAAGAATTTATACCTCTTACATTGTCTCTTACATGTCTCCCACTTGGCATTTAACTCATCTTTCATCCCCCCTAAACATTTCATTTCATCAAATTCAAATGTCAAACTTGCACATTGATCAAAATGTGCTCAAGCTTCGTCCATTCACAAGTTGACAAGTGGCATCTTGCCATTGGATGAATGTTAGTCCCACATTGCTCAAATTTGGAAATTCATCCTTCAATCTCATCTATAAATAAGAGGTTAAACTCCTCATTTGATCATCCACAATTTGAGTAAACTTACTATGCTCAAATCTTTAGCAATCTTCATCCATACTTTTGAATCCATAGCTAGGTTATGCAGATTTTTCATCATGGAGCACACTTGAATCTCCAACAAAGTGGATCACCATCACCATTCATCATCAAAGCTTGCAAAGGAGTTGGGAAAGGGCCAATTTCCACATCAAATTGGCACCAACTCCCCCATAAGATCAATAGTTTGCATATTCTCAAGAGGATTTAGCTTATTTTCATCTTCTTTCATTGTGTTCTTGTTTTATTTCTATTTTGAGTATGGTTAAATGGATTTTATGGGGAACTTCTATTCTAACTTGCATTTGATCTTATTAATGTGTTCATTTTTTGTGTTCTCGCAGGTATAGGATCTTGGTTCACATATAGAATAACACAAGAATAAGCATCCCCCAATATGTTTGCTACACCCCTAAACACATCATTTGTGCCACCACCTTCAATGTATGTTTATCCAAATACACAACAAAGCAGATTGGGATCTTCCTCATTAGTGACAAAGATGAATGACATAAAAAAATTGGTGAGAAATTTTAGGAATGATCTCTCCAACATAAAGCACAAATAGTGGCTCCTCCAAGGACCCCTCTTCAAAATTACCAATTAGGAAGACCACCCTTCCACCATAATGTGTACTAGGGAGCTTCGAGAGGATAAAACTAGCCACATTCATCAGGATAGATAGTCCCAGTAACCACTATACTTTAGAGTATTAAGTCCACCACAAGCAAGGACTTAGAACCAAGAAAAAACAACCTTTTGGAAGATATAAATGCATGGTTGTTCCCATGAAACGATGCCCACATGCCCTAGAATTTCCCAAGAGGGAATCTCCAATAGAAGGTGGCAGAACAAAGGAGCCAAGAAATTTTTTCAAATGTCAAAATTTCTTAGTCCCCTATGATTGAAAATGTCAGAATTAGTGCTTAGATGCAAGGAATGTTTCTAGAACAGGATATAGATATCTCCCCTAACCAAGCACTTTTTTCCTTGGATGGAGGGAGAAGACTCAATATTTACAAATGAAGTTTTTACAATAGGAGCACCACATGTGCAGTCAGATTATAGTACCTGATCCAAAAGAAGACTCACCACAGAATATGTGCTATAGGAGCCACAAGTACTCCAATCATAGTGGCCTCAACTGTAGATGTAATAGTTACAACCAATAGTCATTGATAAACTTTCTAGTCTACCTTTAATAGACTAGCCTTTTCCTAAAGGAAGGGAAATTCCCTTGTTCAAACCAAAAGTGCCACCAATAGGAGAACTCAATGTTATGTAGCAATTGAAGAAGGGTACCACCAACATATCCTTATGGGATAAGATCTAGCCACACAACCAAGAAAAAGGAAAAAGGTTTGACTCAGACCCTCAATCTTCTAGAGCCACAACATATATGAATGCTAGAGACAAAAAAAATGAAAAAGAGGTATGTAAGACAAAACCAAATCCCTTTTTCTTGACTCTCATCATAGGGGACAAACTATTACATAACAATATGATATATTTAGGGGCTAGTACCATAGTGATGCCCAAGTTAGTAGTTGATGCCCTGAATTTGAAATATAAACCCCTCGACAAGGTAATCATGCATGCAACTAGATAGAAAGAAGGTTCTAACCATAGGCCAAATTAAAAATTCCCCTTGAACTTATACTGTTGCCCAAGCCAAAAGATCCCCTAACAAGTGGTCATAATTGACATTCCCCCCATTTTTAGAATTTTCTTGTCAAGATACTTCATAGTAAATATCAGTAGATAC
The DNA here is from genome assembly GCA_007258455.2 of Sequoia sempervirens. Lineage (NCBI taxonomy): Eukaryota > Viridiplantae > Streptophyta > Pinopsida > Cupressales > Cupressaceae > Sequoia > Sequoia sempervirens. Next base: position 233,231,119 of record VDFB02000015.1, read on the forward strand.
CTAGCTCTTGACTACTCCCACCAAATTTTTTCCAAACCCCTACATCCCAAACACATTGCAAAGGATACAATAATGAATTCCGAGGATGCACACACCACCATTTCCAAGAAGGAGATGTATTACATAGAGATGTTGGAGGATGAAGAGGCCATAAGTGATCTAATTCTAGAAGAGGATGTCCTATTAAACCAATTTATTGATTTTGACCCTTTCGGTAATTTTCATGCCACTGGTCTAGGAACGTACATGATTTTTGATGAAGACGAAACCATTTTAAAATTATTCAAGGAACAAGAGAATGTAGGTGACCACATAAAAGATGGCCTATGGACTTCTCACTTTGATGGAATTAGATATAAGATTGGCTCTAGATCTGGGATCCACCTTGTATCTCCAATCAAGTCAAAAAATCTTAGAGCTTTTCATTTCTATTTTCCATGCACGAATAATGATGCAGACTATGAAGGTTTAGTTCATAGCTTGATGCTAGTAGAAAAAATGGGAATTGAAGTGATACAAGTGTTTAGAGATTTTGAGCTAGTAGTGAAGCGAGTATAAGGAAAGGTGACTGTGAAGAATGTAAGAATGTGATCTTACCAGCATATGGTGTGGAATTTGATCAAAGGGTTTAAATCCTTCAACATCTAGGTAATTTTGAGATCCCAGAACACTACCACAGATAGAATGGCCTCAATTGGCTCACAATTTGAGACTACTTCTAATCAAGCGGTGGGCCAACATGCAGTGCAGATCATTTTCTTACCATCATTCCCCAAAAATGATGAAAAATAGTAGGTATTTGAGAATGATACCAAATTGTTGCATTCCTACAAAATTTAGGAGAATTTACCAAATAAATCCAACTAAGATATGAAGAAGTAGGTGAGGAGAAAATAATCTATCTCAAAAGTAATAAGCTCCCATAAGGCCTAATCACTCTAGAGAACCTCTTCGACTAAAAATATGTAAGTAATAGTAAACAAAGTTTTAGCATGGATAGAGATGATTATGAGGACCTCAATGTCAGAAATGACAGGAAACTAAAAGTTGGGAGCAATGTTCCACTAGGAGATAAGGAAAGGTTGAGGTCCCTTTGCACCAAATATGATGGGTTCATAGCTTGAACCTATGATGATCTAAAAGGATATGATTTGAACATAATCCAACACACCATCAACCTGGTCGAGGGGTCTAAATCGATCAAACAAAAGAAAATGCCAGTTAATATAGAAGTAGAGGCCATAATGGCATAGGAGCTCACAAGGTTAATCAAGTCAAGGATCATATACCCAATTAAACACTCTACTTGGATATCTAATCTGGTCCAAGTGTCTGAATGAAGAATGGTGATATCCAACTTTACATGGATTTCTAAGACTGAAATAGTGCCTCTTTGAAAGATCATTACCCTCTAACCTTGAGGGAACAAATCTTACAGACTATGGTAGGGTCAAAAATGTTCTCACTACTTGACATATTTTCAGGTTACAATTAGGTCTATGTAAAACACGAATACCAACACAAAATGACGTTCATCACCAAATGGGGAACGTTCACTTATGCAAAGATTCTTTTCAGCCTGTCAAAACTGGGGGCCACTTTCCAACACATGACAGATGTCATGTTTACATATTTTATCAATAAAATCATCCTTATCTATTTGGATGACTTGATTATATTTTTGAAATCTAAGGGTGACCATTTCGATCACTTAAACAATGTATTTCAAAGGTGTCAACAGTTTAGGATTTCCTTAAATCATAAAAAATATGTTTTTGAGGTGCCACAAGGAAAGATTCCTTGCTTTTCGGTCGTTAAGGAAGGAATAACTATTGATCCAAAATGGTAAAAGATATAAGAGAATTACCAATATCAATCAACCAAAAGGGAGTCCAATCTCTCGTAGGAAAGATCAACTTTGTTAGCAGGTTTATTTTTGATTTCATAGGAATTGTGAGACATTTTATGATGATGTTGGAGAAGGGCATATCTTTCAAGTGGAATCCTAAAGTAAAAGATTCTTTCAAAAATATTAAGGTAGCTATTTCCATAGATCTGGTCTTAGCGAACCTAAATTTTAAAAAATATTTTATGTTATATGTCTAAAACAAGGAGCACAATATATATCTTCTATACTTACAGAGAAGGATGGGGAAGGAATTAGAGAACACCTCATCACTTTCCATTCAAGGAATTTAAAGGTCTACAAGACCAATTATATTTTTTTAGAGAAACAGACCTTCACAATGGTGAAGAGTCTTAAAAGGTTCAAATATTTGATTTTAGAAAGCAAGATCATGGTCCTCGTCACTCACCCTAGCGTAAGACAATATGTAGCCCAAAAAGCTAGTCAGAGGAAGAGGCTTGTGCAAACATCTTGTGAAGGAACTCATCCCCAAGGAAGAAATAGGAGAAGTTGATCATGCTTTCACAAACCAATTCGAGTCAGATGAGTCTTGGGTGACAAACCGACTGGTATCCATCTAACATCCCAAAACATAAAAGAAGGTATTAAATACTCTAACGCACCATTTATTTGTTAATCAAAGGTCTTTTTAAAAGGAATTTTGATGGAGTTCTCCTCCACTACATAGATAAGGTGCAAGTTTAAAGAATTTTGCGTGAATTTCATAGTAGCCAAAAGCATGACAATTCTCCATAAAAATTATATCTTTAAAGATCATGTGGGAAAGGTATTATTGGCCCACCCTATTTTTTGATTGCCATGATGTAATGAGAAAATTTTCTCAGTGTTAGTTGTATGTCAACAAGTTGAAGAACTCTACTATTCCTTTCATCATGATCATTGTTGAAGAGCCTTTTGCGTAATGGGGACTGAACTTCATCAAGATGATTAACCCCATCTCCAACTCAGGACATAAATGGATCCTAATAGCCACTGATGATTTTCTGAGATGGACAAATGTAGCTACCCTAAAGAATGCTACCAAGGCCAAAATCATCAACTTTCTCAAAGAACTAATAGTGAGGCTTAGCTCTCCTAAAACCATCATATCTAACAACACGGGAGCTTGTGTAGGAACTGGGATGTCAATTTTTTCCTTTAAGCAAAGATTTAATCTAAAGCCTTCATTTAATTACTATCCACAAGGGGATGGACTAGAAAATTCCACAAACAAATATTTTATCTAACTAATAAAATGCATGAGTTTAGAACACCAGAGTGAATGGCACGAGCACCTATCAAAAGCTTTATGGACGAATTGCATCACCTTGAAGAAAATTTTAAATGATTATCCTTACAAATTACTATATGGAAAGGAGGTGGTCCTACCTATCCCAATGGAAATCCTAGCACTATAACTTTTGAAGTCTTTATAAGTCAAGGAAAATGACAAAATGGAAGTAAGGCTAGCTGAGCTGCTAATCATTCATGAAACAAGGGAAAAAAAATTCAATGCCATGATCAACTACCAATAGGTCATTAAATGGTGGTTTGATAAAAATGCCTCTGACCTAAGATTCAAGGAGGGAAGCCTAATAAAGTATGATGAGTGTGTCGCTAATCTAGGAAAACTTACTAATTTTGTCTCTTTGTGGAGGAGACCTTTGTACATTTCAAAATGAAAAGTGAGTAATGCCTAGGAACTCAAGGATATGAACAAAAATGTCATGGGGATACTAGTAAATGGTATTCATTTAGAGTTGTTTAAATGAAAAATTGTAGTTCATAATTTTTATACTTTATGTATCATATGTATAATTTTTTGTAACTACACTATTTTTTATGAATAAGAAAAGATGCAGAAATGATGAAAAGACTATATTATATTCATGTGATAACATTTACATATAGTAAGGGCACTTAGGCCTATTTTAACGAGGAGCTTGAGAAAGCTTTGAGTAAAAGTATAAGAAATTTTATTTTTCAAGCAACCAAAATTATATTCATCTTTACAACCAAAAATGCTAGAGATAATAGCTCGGGCTAGCATGAAATTTAGCCTCTAGGACGCAACAAGCAAGAAATGTGGTGGCATCTTCAAAAAGCTAGGGATATACAGAAGTATGGTCTTTAATGCACAACTTCAAAGAAATTGAAAAATGATTAGTCGTCAACTTCCACCATCACCCACCAGTATGGTATAATAAATTCTGAAAGGAAATGTGCCACTCTACATCAAAAATTAGTGTGACATTGTTCACCCTAAGGAGGAATGAGCTAACATGCCTCAATCGTTGATGATGTTGCTCACAATTTTCATTTTATGGAAGCCAGAAAGCAAAGGCAGCTAGGGTACCAATTTGGAATTATCAATGTTTCGATGAAGGTCCATGGTGGAAGGTATTCCAAGTCTCGGAACTGCCATGGTAATGACCTCTTCAATCCCTATCAAGTACTACTTGTAGAACATAATCTTGCAGAGCTGCACTATCCATAGTCTAGAAATGTTTAGGTCCAATAAGGAGGTTAGAAACCATGAAATAACATCTATGTTGGCATGATAGCACTTGGTTCGAATCTACAGTGAAGTCTCTCCCCAACACCCACTTGAACATGATAATGGAAAAGGGGCACTTAGTTTTCAAAATTTGCCTCATTCTTTCATCAGTTATCTCTCCCACAAAGGCCATCTAGTTTTTCTAGCTCAAAAGTCTGATCAAGATTCCCATACCTCTTGGAATGCAAAGGAAAGAACATGAAAACATGATAAGTTTTTTTTTGCAAGATGAGCATTCTATTTATAGAAAAATTGAGCTGAAAAGTTCTCAAACAAAAAATCATTTCCCTGTTGAAACGACAACAAGAAATACATGTTGGCAATGGGAACAAAAGGGAAAATCATACATAGGGATTTTGGAAGCCTCTTGATAATTAATGCAGGTTTTCACATTGATCACTAGATATATGGCTTTTTGTGAAGTGTTTTGCCACCTTTTTTATCACTAGCCAACTTTTCCATGTGAAAAGACCATTTTAAGTGCCACCTCCTAATTATTTAATGCAAAAGTATTTTTTAATTATGTCTCTCATTTCTCAAGGTTGTCCTTGTTTAAAAATGGTGTAAGTAATGTAATCAATTTCCTTCTAAAAGTGGAGGTTGCACTTCTCAAAAAAGTAGGAATTTATTATGCATGTATTACCTTCACTGGCAGCACTCAAAGGGTTAGTTATGATGGAAATGCATTCACTCCATATGCATTAGGTGAAAGTTGAATAGCCTAAAAACAAATCCTATGTGTGAGCTCTCTAGAAAGAGAAAAAATACTCTAAGTGTAGAAGAAAAATTTCTTGTAGAGTTCTTTTGAAAGCCACAAAGAAATGGTAGCTGAAGCATCATCCTCTAGTAGGGGCACTAAAATTCCTTTTTCTCAACTAGGCTACATGTCGATATTTTTGGGGATGTTTCCTATGCTAGCACATAGGTGCAAGAGGAATGGATCTTTCCTTACACTACATTCATAAAGCCTAGTGACCACATCAAACCAAAGGTGATCAAAGACTTCACAGAAAATTTTTTTGATCCAAGGATGCACACCAACCCTAAAAATCTATGAGAGGGAGCCCTACAATGAAGAGCTGGAAAATTAAAGCTTGGAAATGTTAAGAATCTTGGATTAAGGCTTTGAAATTATTGTCCACCTCAGTATAAGTTTACCTTCATGCACCCATTCCCTAAGTTGGTAGATATTTGTGCAGAGAAACTAGACAAAGAAACTAGGATTATCAATAGTGAAAAGTTGAAAATCACCATCAGTGCAAAAGCAATCAAGAATATGCTATGTATCCCCTCTAACCTAGTGATTGAGGCCTTCTTGAGGAGGATGATGGAGGATATTTTAATACAATAATTTTTTTTGTATATTTTTATAGATCTGAGACTAAATGCAAGCACATTAGCAAGAGGTTTGTTTTTCCCTTAGCATTTAGTGAGTTCAACTCAGATTTGCAAGATGTCTTTTCAATGCTTGCATTCCTATATGGAATGGAGCATGGTAATGATGTTTTTAAATACCAAATGGGTTTATATTTCATGCTTAAAAGGTAGAGAGGAAATCATCGATTTTACTTTTTTGAGGAAATTGTATAAAGGATGCTCTAATAGTTGGCAGATTACAACCATTTATATAAGTTCAAGTATTCCTCTTTTTCAGTACATTTTATCTTGCATCAAAAACTTAAGTTTTTTGGAAGACACTTGTCACTCGGTATTTGGAATGCATCAAATTTATTCAAACAAATCTTGATTTGGACTCATGTGCTTTCAAGCATGTATGACTATTATGCATTCTCTTATTATTTCCTAAATCTTTTTCTTCAAAATTTGGCCTAAAAACCTATGCAAAATTCCCTCAAGAAAATATGGATTGAATGAGGAAACATCATCCCCCATTTTACTATTCCCTGGTAAAGGATTTTAATTTCATTAGACTGCATGGGTTTACTGGAGAACCCTTTCAGTTGCCAAGATGTGTAACAAGAAAGACACTCACCCTCAAAATGTATCGATAGTTAATAGTTGTAGATAATTCATATGGTGCCAATAAGAAGAATATGATGCTTCACCTAGTTCCCCTCATCATTGGAAAGAGCAAGGTGATTCTCACAAAGAGGGAAATCTAGAAAAAATTAACCAATAAATTGGACTATCTCAACCTAGGTATCATCTATGATAGATGTAAATACAATCTAGAGGGGCACTTGCCATTTAGACATGAGTCACAACAATATTGGGATGCAAAGAAGAATCTAACCAAAGTCAAGGAAGATGCCTTTGTCAACTTAACCTTCATACCATCTATGTAACTTCCATGACTCACATTCTATCAAATCTTATCATATTTTAAGTCAAGCAACCCAATGGAGAATTCTATCAAGAAACAACTAAAGAAGAAGGGGTATTATGATAGAAAAGTGACCAATTTTTGGAGGTATTGGTAGGAAATTAAGCAAGTAGGCACCTTACACAGAAGAGGTTAGATCTGATTTCAACCGAAGGTCTAATCAATATTCTGATTAGGAGTTTGACTAGGGTTCCAAATCATCACCCCTGGTGGTTGAAGAAAGAAAGGGAAAAGATAAGGAAGTAACACAAGGAAATGAGTCACAAGTATCCTCATCTACCATCATACTGACAAAGGAAAAATGAGCCTAACGATCTATAAGTTTTACACCTATTGTTCTTTCTTCTACTGAATTATTGGTATCTCTAGGCCTTCCATCCTAAACATAAAATCCTCCATCAGTAGATGATGACCTACTTATTCTTTATACACCCCCACCATGTTTACCAATGATCCTCCTTTTGAAGATCCACATGAATAACATGCATCTTCACTACATTTGCAATCAACATCTTAATTGCTATGTCTGAGGCCTAGGTTTCAACCTTGGAGCAACCAATGCTACATGTTTCATCACCATTTCCTACTTCCATGCATATGCCTCTATTCTCAACCACTACTCCCCTTACCTTGATGAGCACTCCACACTCTGCTCATTATTTGTGAGGCTTCTTTCCTTTCTCACCAATTTATTTTCCATTAGTCTCTCCCCAAAGCTAGGTAGCTAGGAACACACCTCGCACCACCCTTTATGGGCTCCCTATTGGTGTCCCTATCACTGCACAAATTATCGAGTCTTCACAAAATATCTAGACCCAAATAGAGTTGTCCAAGTAGGCACATAGGGATAGTAAAGAGAAGAAATTAGTGAAGGTTGTGATAGCTCCAACTACCCTAAAGTTAGAAACATGTTTTGCATTGACTAAGAAGGTTGGAAAAATGAGATTGCATTTCAAACTTCTAGTCCAATTGTGATTACCCTCTAGATTCTTGCCTAATGGAGCATTGTTAACTAAGGATTAGATTAGGGAAGAATTAGATGTTAAACAATAGGATTAGTCAACACTCAAAAAATTTATCTCATCATCTACTACTGAAGAAATTGAAGACACTTCTCCCCCTGGCTTGGCTTTACTTCCACATCGAAGCACCAAAAGAAAAATTGGGAGAGGTCTCCTTCTGATGAGGGCACAGCCCGAGACTTAGAAGATAACCCACAAACAAGAGAATAATTTTATTATTCAGAAAATGGAGCTTCTTACATGCAGAGGATCTCAAATCCCCAAGTTCCACAACACATGCAAGTTACAGAAAGCTACAGAATAACCCTTTCGCAATATGCGAGCTTGTCCCCAAAAAGTTACCCAAAAATTAGAAACCCACCCATAAGTAGAGCTCCTCATTAGTTTGGAGCCAAAACAACATTCAAATTTGAGTTTAGGCGGTTTGGCACCGATTATTACAAGTTGAAGTTCAAATTTCAAAAGAACATTTGCAATTGTATCTTCTAGAAAGTGCGCCAACTTCCCGGGGCCATAACTTTTGATCCGGGACTCTGATTCACGAACTATTTGAACCGTTGGAAAGGTCACGAAGTCAATAACATGCTTAAAATTTTCTATGCTGATTTCAGCAAGTTTCAGGGCCGTTTCGGGAACTCTAAGTGTCTCAAATCTAACTCGGAAGATTTTTAGGTGTAAATCTGGGAAACTAAAACTGCAATATCTTTCCACCCAGGAATAGAAAATAAAAACCGTAAATTGGAAATTCACTATGATGAAAAGGTTATCCAAAATTGTAAAAACATCTAAAAACTGAGAAATTTGAAATTTAACTATTTTTGGGTGATGCAAGATTGCCCTTACACAACCGGATGCTCATGCATCACCTTCAAGGAAATACTCAACTTGGATCAAGCTTATGAGATGATTTGAATATTTTCTCTACCTTCTACTGAAGACTAGGAATATCTACATTCTGAATTTCTCAAACTATTAGGATCACAAATCTCTTTTCTCCTTTTTCTCCTTTTTATTTTTTCTCTAGGTTCATGCCTCTGTAGGTGAAGTCCCTTTTTGATTTTCTAGAAACTATGGAGCAATTTTTTCTCTAAATATGTTAGCCTATTTCTCTTTGTTCTTTCGGTCTCAAATTTTCCACTTTTTGGATTTTTTTGTTCACCCTTCCACGTGTCGTACTCATGCATATTTTTGGAGGTCGTGAATTAATTCTTGCTAAGAAGTGTGTGATGGCACCACATAGTGGCTCTACAATTTTTTTTATTATCGCACTACTTCTGGGCATAGAGCAAGATAGGTGGTCACCCTATGGGGTTTTTCCACAAGTTGCTCACATCAAATTTGAAAATTTCCTACTAGCATACCACATAACCCATTTTTCATCAAGCAAGTTTCTTCACTTTTAGGAGCAGTGTCTTTGTGGATGTTTATCGATGGTAATGTTTTTTTTATCCTTCCCAATATCAAAGGCCAATATATATTCAAAAACACTCGAGATACTTGTAGATGATCAGATCACATTTTATCAAGACATTTATTCTTCTAATGAGAGGGTTCTCCTCATAAATTTTTTTGAATCCAACTTGTAGGTTGTTACACCAATCGAGGCAACTCAATTTTTATTACTAGGATTGTAATGATCAGATCTGATTTTTTATTGGATTTTTGAGGGTGTATTTTGATGCCACCTATTAGGGATTTTTATTTTGGTAGCATAGAGTTTGTTGTGCTTTTATGCTTCCCATGTTCTATAAAATGGAATTTCCATTAGCCTCTCCATATATAGAGTATTTCTTACAAGAATCTCATTTCTCTGTAGCAATTTTGTGATCAATTTCAAGATAACTATATGAATTAGTTATCTAACCTTAGCATTTTTTATTATTTCTCAAGATCAAGTAATAGAAGGAAGAAACTGTATTAGACTATGCATATGTGACCTTTGTTCTATATTTTATTCTCTATTCATATATGTTCAATGCTCCATGTCATTTTTCCTTTTCACATGATAGTCTTGATAATATGTTCTCAATTCTATCTTTTATGATTTTCTAGCTTATGTAGTGTAGAAAATGTATCCCTTTACATTTTCAAAAAATTTTGGGCCCTCACTATTAACATTGGGCTTCTTTATGCTTTAGTTGGTCCTATTTGGAATCCACAAGCCTTGTTTAATGCATTTATGTGAGGATAATCCTAAAATTTATCTAATGAACAATCATAATTCATGTTTTTAGGTTGTGTGTTCCAGATCTAGTTATTTGAGACTCATATGCCACCTTGGGAATAGGGATCCCACCTAGGTTTTGAGACATGATCTTGAATATGACATAGAACTTAACATTTCTTGAAATTTGTGTCCCTAGCTTTGGCTATTGGGACTCATACACCCCAACTAGCATATGAGACTCAATTTAGATTGGACCTATTTTGAATTCAATTGTTGGTGGTATTTTATTCTCCTAGATCTGATGTCAGCTTATAGTGTTTCAATTTGGAGAAATTTGGCATAAACAAGTATAAATACAAGTTTATTTTATATAATTTATCCTAACAAGAAATCTAGCATCCTAACAAGTTTACAAGCTATCAAGTTATCATAAGAGCACTTTGAAGAGCATTTAAGAGCTAGTTATCAAGCATTTTGGAGTTACATTCAAGATTCAAGCATCATGTAAAATTCATCATGCATCATGTGTGTTTTTGAGCTAACATTTGTGATATAGGCTTTCATGATACAAGTAAGCATTCAAGATCAAGTTTCATATCAACAATCAATGGTCAGGATCTACAATAATTCTATCCATTTCATACAATAATGTATCCTTTATTTTAAGGGTTTGGTGCATAGCAACATTGCATATTGTTCATTCATCATTCCTTCATGTTATTTGACCTAATTTCAAGGTTTGACTACCAAAGCAGGGTTTGACCAAGGAAAACCCCTATCCACTAACAAATCAAAAAAAATCTCCCTCTACATGTGTGATATGATATGTAGGTGTTTTGAGACTTGAAGATCCTTTGAAGAAAAATTTGTAAGATTGAAGAAAGTTGTTAAATTTGTCAAGAAGTTATCATCTTCATGGAAAGTCACCTACAAGGAAAAATTCAAACTTTCAAATTGAGAGATTGGATAGGAGAGAAGCTATAGAAGATCACTAGAGGATACCATAAATTCAAAAAAACCCTAATACTGGGACTTAATGACCACCTTGGGTGCATGAGTCCTAGTATACCACTTTTCAACAATTTTCTATAGATCAGGTAGGTTTATTAGTTGTAGATTCCAGATTCAGCCAGAAACCCTAGACTAGGACTAAATCACCTGGTCTGGTGTATGGGTCCTAGTTCTCAACAAAATTTAGAATTTTAGGATTGCAGACCTTATTTTGGGCATCTTTAGTCTTGCAAGTACTTCTCTGTTTATCTCTAATTTTTATTATGACTTCAAGTTCATTTTCTAGGTCATATAGCTTGGTTTTCATATTTCTTTCATTTCTTTCTTTCTAAGCATTTGCTTAGTGGTGAACCCCCTTTTAATTACACCCAAGGATAACTTTTAGCAATCTCTTTTCCTAATTATATCATTAGGTTGAGATCTCTAGGGTTTCCTTGAATGAACTAAGAGTTAAATAGGAGGATCCCCTTGTGTGTGTTCCATCTCCCATAAGGTGGAGCACAACCTATTTCTTATAGTTAATTTTGGTGAACCTAACCTTTGAAAACCTTATTTCTGATTTGGAATGCATTTTAGTCCTAGATCTAGCTTACATTAGCTTTGCATTAGGTCTTGCATTAGTTAATTTGAATTTAGGGATTCTAAATCTTTCATTAGTGAAAAGTACATATATGTTACATTTTTTGCATCTCAAATTATTTAGTTTCATAGAAAATCTATAATTTCAAATAATCAAGACAACATACAAGTTAGAAACCTTAGAATCAACTTAGAATTTATTGAATTTAGTGTCAAAACCCTCATCTGGGACTCATTCACCCCTCTAGGCAATTTAGTCCCATATCAGACCTAAAACTACATTATACAGTATTAAAAACCTTGTTTCTATGCTTTTGTTGCTATTGTTAAATCTCTTTTTTAGATTACTAAGTTTTTGTTTCTTTAATTTCATTAGATCTAGCTTAATTTGGTTTCATTTCAAGTACATTTTTAAACATAATAATTGGAATTCAAATCATATCAGTTATGTTGTATTCATTGCATTTATGTTGCATTCATTGGTTGTCATTTGTATGATCTTTACAACTTAGTGTCCTATTGCTAATACTATAGTGGACATAGTTTGAGACTTATGTCATCTTGCAATAGCACAATTTTAATGTATCTTGGGTTATCTAGCTCTTTTACTCATAGTGTTGACACTAGTTCACTAAGTATGCACCATAACCTTAATTCTCTTTACCTTCAAGTAGCATGAAAAGTGTCGAAATAATGGTTGCTAGTATCCCTCGAGAAAAAAATAATCCAAATCCATGAAGAATTAGGAAATCTACAACATCAAGTGAACTTACTAAAAAAAAAATTCCAACACAGTTATTCCTACCATAGATAACATGTGTCACATGATAGAAAGTGAACAAGGATTAGAACTTGTGAGTAACTTAGCTCAATTTTTTTGCAAATATCTTACCTTAGCCACTAGTTGTGGTCAAACTTTGAGCAATTCTCAAATTCGAGGAACCAAAATTCCTCCTACAACCATTCCATATATTCCCACCTATACCAACCCTCAAGTTACCACAACAATGCAACCTACTAGTAATGTCTTTCCTACCTTGGGTATTTTCACTAGCAATCCTAGTACCTTTGTGGCATCTCATGTCATATCTCCTACCACTTTACCTCCCATAAGCATTCCATTTACTTCCCCCTCAAACATATATACAACTCCACCATATTCACCTCCATCCCAAAATACAACCAATGACACCATCCTTAACCAACTTTTTCAAAATGTTTCATACCTTCAAAAGAAAATTTCCAACATAAACCAAAATTAAAATGGCCAGCCATCATACTATGTGAAAAGAAATCCCTAGATCCTTGGAGATATTAAGAATGTCAATACCACAAAGTAAAGAGATTCCTATATTTTAGAAATATGGAGGGAAAGGAGAGCCTTCTAACCATGTTTCTTCTTATACCACCTTATGCAATGACTTTGTCCTTGAGGATAAGCACTTGGCTAAGCTTTTCTCTAGGTCCTTGAAACTTACCTCTTTAGAATGGTTTTCCTCATTACCAAATAACTCAACTCATTCATTCAATGAAATTTTTGAGTTCTTTATTAACCATTTCCAAGTGCACATGACTCATAAGATGGCATTAGCTTATTTGATGAGATGTAAGAAAAAGGATAATGAAAAGTTTACTGACTTTATTTCATGTTATCAATCGCTTTATTCCCAAATCGATGTAAAGATTCTTGATCCTCACCTTCAATGGATGTTAATTGGGAAATTACAAACTAAGATACAAGATAATCTTGGAATGATGAAGTTTCCTTCCTTCACACACTTGTGTACTTCCCTTCATGATTATGAAAACTCGGTTAGAAGTCGTGAAACAAAATCCACTTATAGTCATCTTGAAAAGTCTAAAGCTGCAAATCAAAACAATTACCAACATTTTAGGAAGTATAATAAAGGCTTCCTTCAATAAAATCCCCCTCAACAAACACAATATGTTGATACTCAAGTGGCTTCTATAAAGAAGAAAAATCCTTTTACATTTGTGGATTTGGCTAGACAATTTACTCCCTTACTCAACACCCTCCATAACAAGATGTTATAACTTCTAGAATAGAAAATGATCTCCTTACCTCCCATAATAACTCCAAATCCTACTAATCCATTACCCCTGAACTTTAGATCAAATTCCTATTGTCATTATCGCCAACAAAATGGACATGATACAAAACATTGTAAGCATCTTAAACATCTTGTGCAAGACCTCATTGATTCTAATCAACTTAAAATTGTAGGTGTTAATGATCAAGGTAATATGTCCCTACCCCCTCCCAACTAAAACTTTAAAATCTTTACCAACCCCATGCCAAATCATAATATTTCATTTGTCAAAGCTATTGAAACTAAAAAGAATGATATGATTAATGTTGACATGGATGATGACAATATGGATACTAATGAAGAAAGTCCTACAAATAGTATGGCTGGATTGATCAAAATTCAACCTCATAAGGGTTCAAATAAAATTCCTTGTAACATTTCTTTCTCATCTAAGGATATAATTAGAAACACACCTGATGGTCCTCTTTACTTAGCCAGCTGAATCAATGATAAGCCCATTCATGGGATATTAATTGATCCCGTCTGTGGAGAGAATGTGATCACTGAAGAATTCTTAATTGTGCATGAACTCTATCAAGATAGATATGACAAATTGAAAGCATGGATAAAAAAGCATAATGGTTTTGCTCACCCTATGATGGGTTTGATCACCGTTCCTTTAAAATTGGACCGAAACAATTAGATGTGTCATTCACCATCATCCCAACATTAGATCAATTTCATGTGAAGCTTGGTTATCCATGGCTACGCTCCATGGAATCCATCTCATCGGTCATACATAAATGTTTAAAGTTTCCCTTTGATAATGAAATATTTACTATGCACCATAGTGGCTTTAATCTTGTGTATTCCCATGGGAACTTTTTATTGGATTTATTTTGGCCCAAGCCTATGGAACCTATTAAACCTCATGAAGACTTATTTTTCAAATCCTATCAAAATTTTAAGGAAAAACATGTAGAATAGTTATCCCTTCAAAAAATTCCTCAACCTATGATAGAGCCTCCTATCCTTGATGAAACCATGATTGAGCAAACACACCTTCCAAATAACCAAGGCCAACCTAATATAGATCTTTATCCTATATCCTACAAATGACTAAGAGACAACCAAAACAATTCCATCATGCCTCCTAAGATAAAAAAAAATTACAAAGCTAAAGAGAAAGTGGTTGAACAACCTCCTATGGTTCCTTTCGTTCCTCCC
>VDFB02000015.1:233246082-233308951 GCA_007258455.2 Sequoia sempervirens
TATTAAGCTCAATTCTACAAAGAGGGCCCAAACAAGTGTGAAAATATCCCCGATGACATTTTTTGACACTACATTTAGTCACCACTTTAGTGAGAGGATGAACTTGCTTCAAACTCACACTAAAGTAGAAAAAAATATATTAAGAGGGGTCCAAGTGTACCAATGCTAGTAAGATGGGACGACAATGATGAAGAGGGGTGATCAAGCCCCTAGGATCAAGATCCCATGATAAACCAACTTAGGCCCAAAAGAATGCACATGAGAATGATATAAAGAGCAACAAAAAAGTACAAGCATACAATGTCAAAGATGAAAAAGAGAAAAGGTCAAAATATAAAAGAGTCAGATCAAGCTTTGACCATTTTTTCATCGCAATGTTGATCAACTCTAGTTTGTTTGTCCGAAAATGCAAGCTCACTCTGAGGCAATGGAACTCCTAGTTGTCTGCTGGGTGAGGAACTAAAAGAGGTGAAAAACATACACACACAACCAATATGCACTCAAACTCACACACAAGTGGGTAAGGGAAAGTCATGCCTTGGTTGGGCTTCTCGTCAAACCATACCAAAGTTATATCCCCCGATAACCTTAATAAGGTGCCACACAAAAATCATTTTTGAGCTTCATGAGGCAAGAAAAACTTTGTATGCTTGGAGCTTATGAACAAACAAGATGGATCTATAGGCATGCAAGCTGTGTTATGGAAGGTGGCCATATAACTGCAAATTTGTAAATTCAAAATGCAAAGAACATGTGAGGTCTTTAATTTAGGGAACATTGTGCCTAATCTCTCCAAGAGAGGACCAACCAAAGAATAGAAGATTCACAACTTAGGGGATACATTGTGTCACATCAAGCCACTAAGAGGAATATAATATGTTGAGAGAGATCACTCTCTTGAAGGAAATCATACCGAATGTCATCCACAAAGTGAAAGATGCATCGTATGAAATAAAAAAAACTGCACAATGAACCATGAAAAAGAAAAATTTAAAAGAATAATACCAACGTATGCCCCCACTTTAAGGAAATTACTAAGCACCATGTTGTGAGAAATTACTTCAAAGTATCAAATGATAAATGTAAAGAATAAAGAAGACATTGGATCCAACTTGGAAAGACCTATGCCAGGTAATATGCTTCCAAGTAAAGCTATGTCAAGCAAAAGAAAAAGAGAGAGGGGTTGCCCCCAAAATGAAAAACACTAGCCACATAAGGGATCTATGGATTTGGGGTCAGTATGTTCTTGCTGCAATGTTTTTAAGAGAGCTCAGAACTGTCATCATTCCCCAATTACACATAGAACTAGAAGAATGACACAAAGAGAGCAAAAAAAAAGAAAAACCTTTTAGGTCAACATCGAAGAGATGTGATTGTCTCGATGAAGTGCATCATCACCAAAAGGAAAACAGAAGACAAAAGACATAAAGAAAAAGAAAAGGAAAAGATTTTTGGGTCAACATGGAAGAGACATGAGTGTGTCAATTCCTTGCATCATCCCCAAAAGGAAAACACAGGACAAATGAAAAATATAAAAGGTGAAAACATAAAAGATTTGTGACATAGAGAAGAATGAAGGTACAAATAGAGGAATGTCATAAAAAGAGATAGAGAATATCAAATAGAATGTCACATGGGATCACACAACACACATGCAATCACACAAAAGAAAATGAATGATGTAAAAGGCTAGTAAGGCACATGCAAGTCAACATAAAGCAAGTCGTTTACATCCCAATCATGTTCATTGTATAGAGAAGGAAGAAAACTAGCTAAAGGGAAAATAGAAAGTGCCCAAGTAGGGTCATTACCAAGTTCAACACTCTTTTTATGAGAATTGTAATGTAAGGTCAAGGAAGAGGAAAACAATGTATTCAATTCATTATGCACCTCTTCATTAATTTTAGCAACTTCCTCATCATCATCAAAGTTAATCACAATAGGAGGTCAAATGATAATTTCCATAGAAGAGTTCAAATCTTGGTGTGGTTGTTGTATTGAATTATTTTGTTTCAGGGTGGGAGTAGGGTCATCATGCATTGCTTCACTCAAGTTTGTATTTTCATTTTCTTTTTTTAATTCTTCATGTAACTTGTGAGCAAGGGAATGATGTTGATTCCTACGCTCTATATCACCTTTGTTTCTTTTAGTTTTATTTTCAAGTTGCGTTGTGATTGAGTGGGTTGGTTAACTATAGGTTTCTTTTCTTCCTTAAGGGGAGGAACAAAAGGAACCATGGGAGGTTGTTCAACTAATTTCACTTTGACTTTGTACACTTGTTTTATTCTAGGAGGTGTGACATGGTTGTTTTGAATGTCTCTTATTATTTTGTAGGAGGTAGGTGAAGGTTTTTTCTTAGGTTGTTCTTGGTTGTTTGGAATTTCTTTAGGCACAATCATGGTTTTTTCTAGGATGGTAGGCTCGGTAGGGGGTGGGGACATGTTTCAAAGGGATAGTTCTGCAATCTTCTTTGCCTTGAAATTTTGATAAGACAAGAAAAATAAGTCTTCTCATGGTTTTATAGGTTCTATAGGCTCAGACCAAAAGAAATATCAAGAAAAGTTTCCTTTGGAGGAAAAAGGATTAAAGCCACTATGGTGGACAGTGAATATTTCATTGTCAAAGGGAAACTTTAAGCATTTATGTATGACTGAAGGGACTACATTTATGGAGTGAAGCCATGGATAGCTGAGCTTCACATGAAATTGCTCTAACTATGGGATTATGGAAATTAGATGTCTAATGTTTTCAGTCCTATTTGTAATTGTAAGGTGATTGATCCCATCGTAGGCCAAGAAAAACCATTGTGCATCTTGATCCATGCTTTCATTTTATCATATATATCTTGATAGAACTCATGTAGAAGTAATAATTACTTGGTGACCATGTTCTCTCCATAGGCAGGATCTATTAATATCCCATTAGTGGGCTTATCGTAGATATGGCTGGCTATGTAAAGAGAATGACCATTAGGTGTATGTCATTTGGTGAGAAAGCAATATCAAGAGGCTTTTTATGTTGGCCCTTATGATGTTGAGTTCCAACCAATGTAACCAATCCATCGAAAGGATATTGTTCTTGTTGATCATTATCCATATGACTTTGTTGAATTTTATCTATTTCTTCATCATCCGTGTCAACATTCATTACATCAATCTTAGTAGTTTTGCTAGCTTTGACAAATGAAGTATTTTGTTTTGGCATGAGGTTGGTAAATACTTGCAAGTTTTGGTTAGGTGGGGAAATGGACTTATTTCCTTGATCACTAACACCTCCAACAGAAAGTTGATCATAATCAATGAGGTCTTGCAGAAGATATTTAAGATGCTTACAATATTCTATATCATGTTCATTTTGTCGGTGATAGTGGCAATAAGTATTTGATCTTTAAACCTCAAGGGTAAAGGTCTATTAAGATTGGTTTTTTTGATGGGAGGCAAGGTAATTATTTATTGTTCTAAAAGTTGGGACATTGTGTTATGAAGGGTATCGGGTAAGGGAGTGAA
The DNA here is from genome assembly GCA_007258455.2 of Sequoia sempervirens. NCBI lineage: Eukaryota > Viridiplantae > Streptophyta > Pinopsida > Cupressales > Cupressaceae > Sequoia > Sequoia sempervirens. Next base: position 233,249,589 of record VDFB02000015.1, read on the forward strand.
TTGTCTTTTCGGGTCACCATAGCTATAGGGTATCGAGGCTTTAATAGTAGCTACTTAGTTATTGACATTCTAAGTTATTGGTTTAGGGGGATTAAATTGAAGGAACCCTTTGTTATTTTCTCTATAAGGTTTGGAATTTTTTTGGTTTACGGGCTCAAATTTCTTAGTTTGGCTAGAAGTGGATTTTGGGTCTTGAATACTTACCAAATTTTGATAATCATGGAGGGCGGTACACAAGTGCATGAAGGATGAAAACTTCATCATGGTGAGCTTATCTTGAATATTGCTTTGCAAATTTTCTATGAACATCTTTTGAAGATGAGGGTGGGGGACCTTGACATCGATTTGGGAATAAAGTGATTGATATCATGAGATAAAATCAATTATCTCTTCATCTTCTTTTTTCTTACATCTCATCAAATTGGCCAATGTCATATTAGGAGTCATATGCACTTGTAAATGGTTTATAAATGCCTGAACATGTTCATTGAATGAATGATTTAATTTGTTCAGTAAAGAAGAAGGTCATTCCAACAGAGTATCTTTCAAGGACCTAGGAAAAGGCTTTGCCAAAATTTTATCATCAAGGAAAAAGTCACTACATAAGGTAGTAGAAGCATTAACATGGTTAGAAGGATCTCCCTTTCCTCCATATTTCTCAAATCTAGGCACCTCTACACCTTGTGGAATCAATGTTCATAATATCTCCAAGGATAATGGACTACTTTTTGACATAATATGTAGGTGGGCCATTTTGATTTTGGTTGATGGTGGAAATATGTTTTTGAAGGGATGAAACAGTTTGGAAGAATTTATTTATGAGAGGTCATTACTTATGTTATGAGATGGAATTGAAAATGGTAAAGGGGTGTATGTGTTCAAGGGACAAGTGAAATGAATATTTATAGGTGATAAGGTAGTAGGAGATATGACATGCAATGCCACAAAGGTACTAGGGATGCTAGTATAAATACCCAAAGAAGGAATCACATTACTAGTTTTTTGCATTGTTGTTGTGACTTGAGGGTTGGTATAGGTAGGTATTGAGGAAATTGTTGTCAAGGGAGGAATTTCAGTTCCTCCTTGGCTTGTCACATTGATTGAAGGTAAAGGAAAACTAGTAGTTTAAGTGAGATATTTTCCACATATTTGAACTATGTTTTTCACAAGGTCAAGTCCATCTTCAATTTTAAGAATGTGGTGAATATTATATATAGTAGGGATGGCAATATTTGATTTTTTTTCACTTTGCACTTGATGTTGTAGGTTTGCTAATTCTTCATGAATCTAAATTATGTTTTCTTGTGGGACATTACCATTCCTTGTTTCAACTTGCATCAGACTACTTGAAGGTAAAGATTTGTTAAGGGTTTTGTCCATACCTAGTGTACTAGTATCAACACTAGGAGTGAAAGAGCTAGATAACCCAAGATCCACAATGATTATGCTATCACAGGATGAAATGAGTCTTGAACTTTGTCTCACTACAATATTAGTAATAGGACACCAAATATACATACAAGGGCTACTAAATGCAAGATGAATGCAAATGCAATGTAAGCTAAGAACAATAAAATGATTATAACAAAAATTATAGAAACTAAAACATAAAGGAAATAACAAAAAATAAAAACTTAGAAATAGAGCTTTAAATTCCAAAAATTACAGTGCAGAATCTGCACTGGGACTAATTCGCCCAAGGTGGCGAATGGGTCCCAATGAGAATTTATTTTCAAATTTTTTAGAAATTTTAATTTTAATTTTATGCTTTTTATGTTTTATGGTCTTTATCTTGGATGCAAATATAGATTTTGTTTGATTTTCAATGAAATTAGATGCAAAAATGCAAGCTATATGAGCTTTCTCTAATGCAAAAGTAGAAACCCTATAATTCCAATTAACTAATGCAAACATTAATGCAATGTTAATACAAGAAAAATATATGATGATAATGCACTACAAATTATAATCATGATGTTCTAAATGCAGGTTCACCAAAATGAAAGGAAGAAATTTGTTTGCTCCTTCTAAGGTTTAGGACCTAGAATGACAATTTTCACTAACTTTCACTCAAGAACAAACCCTTGAGATCTCAATGCAAAGGAGAAAGAGATCTTGTGAGAGGGTTGCTCTAGAGGCTAGATAGAAACTAATAAGGGGTTTTCCACCAAGTAAAAACTTGGAAATATAGATGAAATGCAAGATGCAACATTAAACCCTAATTCAATGCACATACCTACAAAATGACCTAGAAAAGTAAATGAAACAGAATAGAAAATTGTGAGATGAATTGTGTGCACCTAGGAATATTGAAATGATTGGAAGGAGCTCTAAAACATTGGAAAATATGAATTTAATACTAACTGGGACTCATCCGCCAAGCTAGGTGAATCAGTCCAAAATCTAAGTTTCTGTGCAGGAACAAGAATCTGCCAAATGGGTATCTGAATCTGCAAAAAACTGAATTTTGACTAAAAATGGGACTCATTCGCTAGAAGTGGAAAATAAGTCTAGTTAGGGTTTTTTAAAGCTTTAAAGTCTGAATCTTCTCTTGTTTATCTGTTCTATCCTTCTTGATTGATTTCTGGATCTGAAACCTTTATTTCCAACTTGTAGATGTTCTCTAATGTTCTCCAAGGCTTGTTGAAAACTTTGGCAACTTTGAATGGTTTGACAACTTTATTCCAATATTTCTCCTTAGGAAATTATCAACCTAGACCTACAAATAACACATAAAGAAGAGGGGAAAATGTTGTGTTAGTGGATAGGGGTTTTCCTTGGTCAAACCCCTTGTTGGTAATCAAACCTTGAAATAGAATGAAATATGAATGGGGAATGATGAATGAACAAAATATGATGTTGCAACTCACCAAACCCTAGTGATGAAGTGCTAAAAACATGTATGAAATGGATCTGATGGATGTAGATCTTGACTCTTGCTTGAAGGTGATAGATCTTGAATGAAATGCTTGCTTGAATCACAAAATGCTACATTGCAATTGTTAGCTCCAAAACAAACGTGATGCATGAAATCCTTGACATGATGATTGAGGTTTAAATGCTGCTCTAAAATGCTTGATAATATTCCCTTGAATGCTCTTGAAATCTCTTTTCAACACAAAATTGCTAGGTGAAAAATGAATGAAAGAAACTTGTATTTCTACTTAATTAAGCAAGAATTCCCAAAATTAGAACACTAAAAGCCGACATCAGATCTGGGAGGATAAAATTCTGCCAAGAATTTGAATTAATTTTGACTTTGGGCCACATGAGACTCATTTTCTCAAGGTTTTGAATGAGTCCCACCAAACCTAAATTTTGGGACCATTTTTAAGCATGCTTAGAAAGGTGTGAAACCAGGTTCGAGACCCAAAAATATAGGTGGGACTCATTCACCCAAGGTGGCGAATGAGTCCTAGATCACTAAATTTGGTCCATTCAAGCCTAAAACATTATTAAATATATTCATTGAGAAAACTATGTTTCACATGAATCATTTTTCATAAATGATTTGAAATAAGCATAGGAAAAACCAGATGATGGGATTGAAGACTCGATGAGTTGTATTCTGGGAATTGGTGCACATGTTAGGGAATTGGTAAGATGAAAATGTACGGCCACTGTGCCAAGTAAAGAGGGATAAAATTTTATTTAACAAAGAAAATTTTACACATAAAGACTTGCCTTTGTAGTGGGAGGGAGTATCGTAATGTTTCAAGAAACCTTGTTTGCCTTGCACAAGAACAACCTATGCATTCAGTGAAAATGTATCAAACATGTTTATGGAAACATCTTTGCATAGCAAGAGGAGGATAGAGCAACTTGTTGACCACTGTAAACATTTTCCGGTGTGGCCAAAATGCACGAAGGAGCTTCACATCATAAATCACTGATTTTCTTTGTTCTTTCGTTTTTCATTAGCGATGCACGATTTTCTATTCCTCCCTATTGTCAATCATTGATTGATTTTTCTTTCTTTGCAACATATTGAAAATGATGGGATAAGTAGTGATTTAGAAGAAAAAATCCCCAACAATTGCAAATGTGGACCAAGAACACATATGTTGAGAAGGCTCTTAATGTTTTCAAGCAAGTTCTCATGGGTAGATTTAATGTCATACCCATGCCATTCCCAGTACCCCCCTTGTCGTTCCAACATGGAAGTTATGGAATGACACGGGGTAGAGTCTGTACATCCATCGAAGCACAGAGGGTTGAGGATTTTTTCAGATCCATGGCATAGTTGCAATGGCGTGACATGCATATTTTTAGTTGGAGCAAAAGGGGAAACATGCAGATCAAGGGAAGTTTTTTTCAGTTGTAGGCAGAGGAGAGAGAAAGGAAAGATGGTAGAGGAAAATCAGATTTAAAGAAGACATGTGGAAAAAGCAGATTAAATCTGGAGCTCTTTTTTCTTCTATCTATTCTCCTCCTTTCTCTTTTGTAGGGGGCTCTCAAATTCTTTATTTTTCCAAGCTTGTAAATAAGATAGTGTTGAATTTTAAGTTATAGATTAGAGATGTTGATACAATAGTTTTGTTTTATGAATAGGTGAATCAATGGTATTTCCATGAGATTCTCTCCATTTTGTATACTTCTGGTTATATGAATTCAATACCTTAAGGAGGTTTTGATTCAACTTTACAGGTCTTCTGTAAATGTATTTTTTTCTCATTGGTCTCTTTCAAGGAAAGAGTTAAATCTCTCTGTTCAAACAGTTATAATCTCAAGTTTTGTATTCACGTCCATACAAATTTTAGAATATCAAGGGTATTTGAAAGTTGTCTTCACAATGTTTTATGTGATAGTGATGTTTATTCATGGGTTTCTTTCAAGGGAAGAATTAAAAGCTTTGAGTAAATGCTTGTGGCTTTGGGTCCACAAATTGGATTTGTAAGAAGAGTTTGAATGACAAGATTAGTAAATTTGTTAATGTAAAGCATTAAAATTTTGAAATACATTAATTGAATTCTATTTGTTCATATTATTTCTACTATGGTATCATGTTTGACTTTGTAACTAAGGATCAGACACTAGTCTATTGAATGCTTGATGTTTTTCGAGAAACAAATCAAATTATCCAATTCCTATACCCTCTTGATGTTAGGTGTAAGTTTTACATTACATTTTCTCTCAAGGATGAGTACCTGATATGCAATCTAAATTAAGCCAGTTCTAGATTCAAATCATTCCTATTCTAATTCAATATGTTGAGAGCAATATGGTTAAATATAATACTCTATTGAAATGTATAGGAATCCAAGAGTATTACTATGGTTTACCTGCCTAGGTCTTTTAGAGCCTAAAATGAAGGGGAAATTGCATATTTCCTGTTAAGTTGGCCAAGTCTAGTGTTAGGATTGAGCATAAATTTTGGCTATCTTGTAGATCCTAGAATTTTGTTGATTTGGGAACCAACAAAATGGCGACTCTGCTAGGGACAATAAGCCATAAATCCATTTGGAAAGAGTCATCAAAGTGAAGAATCTGAACTTTTGTTTCAGATATTGAAATGTTTTTAACCTGAAAGGTGTGTTGTAGCAGCATGTGTGAAGAGATTGTAAGTGACTCTGATGTTAAGGAAAAGACCTAGAATGTTAAAATGTCTTGAATGGCTCCCTACTATTCAAAGAATATTCCTCCATAAGGGGGTGGTGACCCTATCCTAAAAGAACCTAATAAAGAAAGAATAACAACTCTAGGTGTCAAGAGCTTTCAGTTAAAAGGAAGAAACAAGTATTACAGTATCTAGGTAATCTTGTTCTAAGCTCAAATTATGTTCCTTATCAGGTGAAGGATGTCACTAAGCAAGGAATTATTAGTGGTGGTTTTATATACTTCTTTGATGCAAATTTTAGTTAGGCATTTTGTGAGGAGCATGTTGAATATTATACTTCTAAGTTAGTAATTACGTAATTTGATGTATTGAGCTTGTGAAAGCACAAGTAAAGATGTATCACCAACATAACCATCCATGTATGGTTCCCAATAATGTAATGTCAAGTCATAATTCTCAATCATGTCCACAAAAAATATTGTGTTTCTTAGAAATTATAACCCTCTGAATTTCAGTCATGTCTAGGGTTATCCAAATCCTTTCTCTATTGAATTAAAGAGGTACGTGCCTAAGTTTTATGGGAGGGAAGATGAGTCATCTATTCAACATATACAATCATTTTATGATTTCATGAAAGATAATCAAATTTGTGTAGAGGATGCATACATGAAATTGTTTGTAGGATCTCTTGAGGAGGATTCAAGTGAATGGTTTAGTAGCTTTCCCTTGGAAAGTTGATTTTCTTGGAAGAACCTTTAGATTCTATTCTTGAGATATTTTGATAAAACTATGTAGTGTGTTACCCCAAAAGTTAAACATACATTATGTATGCAGTCAAAGAATGAGATAGATGATGAGTCTAATCTTCAAGATGAATGTAGTTTTTTTGTCCCTATTAATTCATCTCAATGTCTTGCATATGATCAAACCTAGCCCTAGGTACATCCTGAGCCAGTTGTAACTAGTAATGATTCCATGATATGTGACAATGCATTGTTAAATTTAAGAACACTAGAAAATGAAACACACAGAGAATTGCTTCTGAGGTTTTTAATTGTAGCTAAGGAAATCCCCAATTGTTTCAAACCTAAGGAATCTATATGTGTTGATTTATCTCTGAAAGCTTATGAACCTAGTTCAGTCCTATGGAAAAAAATTTGAAACCAGAAAGAATTAGTCATATTCTTGACTGTATTGATATTATTGAGAAGACTAAATCTAAAAATTCATTAGATGTTGAGGTTCATAGAGTTGATGATGAGGATGTTATGTTTGAGTATGATGGGGTATATCAGAATATGATAATGTTTCTCAAATTAGTGAGTGTAGGGTTTGTGATCAGTCCATAGAAGATGAATGTGCAAGTCAAAATGGTTCTAATAAGAATCAAATTTATGACATAGATGAATGTTCAAAAAGTGTGAATGCTACATCAGATTGTGATTGCATCTTTGACAAGGTTGTTGGAGATTTAACTCCAAATGATGAAAATAGTGTTTGTAATGATGAATCCATTGATTGTTTAGATTGCAATGATGCAAATGAAAACCTTGGGGATTTTAATTTGTAACTAAATGATGTTGGAAGTTCTAATGAAGACCAAGAGAAAGAGGTAGTGGAAGATATGGGAGAAGAAGCATGTTCACTCAGCAGTGAATAAATTTTAGATTTGTTAACCATGGAATTTTAGAGGTATGCACATTTGTGCCCAAATCACATAAAATTTGACAGTGATTGTATTCTTGGTAGTGTCAAGTATGACACATATTTTTTTGATTCTCCCTCCACACTTAAGCCAGTTAGTTTGTCAAGTTGTAATGCATATGAAGATGATATGCTATTTGAACATAGTGGTGCATTGAATGTTGAATACAAAGATGTACATGTGGATGTGAGCTCATATTGCATGACTATGTATTCCTTAATGTGGATAGGAATTATTCTGAAATTTTTTATATCAACATTGACATTGACTTGATGGAAATTTCTAAGCATGTTTTTGAATTAGGGATACAAGTTTTAAGTGAGTTATCAAATGAGGATGGAAATAGTGACTATGTAAGTAAAGGTTTATATGAGAATCCTAAATTGTATTTACCAGAGGTAAATGTGTATGAATCATTCCCTTTTCATACATTTGAAGATAGTTTGCATGATGTGCATGACTTGTTTGAATGTTCTTTTGGGAACCCCATATTTGATATGCAAACTAGGGATCAAAGTGAGGCCTATGATAACAATTGTATGTTAGAGCATAAGTTTTGTCTTTCTCAACTGGAACAGACTTCCATAAAGTGTGATAGTGAGTTGAATCATGAAGAGTGTTATGTTCAGCATGAGAGTGTTCTGTTTGATGAGCATAACATGTTTCTGTCACATAAAGGCCAATATTTTTAGATTGTGCATGAGTTTCAAATACTTAATGATAGTAAATGTACTAACAGTGTTGAATGCAATGGTTGGATGAGGCTTAATATGCCGAATCAATTGAATTCCAATAAGATCTTCAAATTATCCTTAACAAAATCAAAAGAAAATAAAATTTATGATAGAGGTAAGTTGAGGCCTTCATCTTTTGGTGGCCTTGGGCCATCAATCATGGTTTGATTTTTCAAACCAAAATGATAAGGGGAAGATGTGGACCCTTTTGACTTTTCTTCCCAATGGAGTAGGAACTTGGTCTACTCCCAGAGATCTGTATCCTTGCTATGCCTGCAAGGGGCATACATCCCCAGAAAGAGCCACTATTGGCACCTTCAAATTTGAGAGAAATTTGAAGTGCCTATGAATGGGAAATAGTTGCAACATCCTATAATCAGATTGGATGCATTTTTTAAAGCACCTAATTCTAGGGTCCAACAAGGGTTTGCATTCTGCACATTTCTAGAATTTTGGCTTTTGCTTTGGATTTTCCACCATTTTCATGGTAGTAAGCATTTGGGATAAGCTAATCCTTTGCTTTAAAGATATTATTTAATAATGTTTCAAAACATTATTAAATATATTAATTGAGAAAACTATGTTTCACTTGAATCATTTTTTATAAATGATTTCAAATATGCAAAGGCAAAACTAGATGACGAGATTGAATACTTGATAGTTGTATTTTGGAAATTGGTGCACAAGTCATGGAATTGGTAAGATGAAAATGTATAGCCACTATGCCAAGTAAAGATTGATAAAATTTGAATTTACAAAGAAAATTTTACATAGAATGACTTTCCTTTGCAGCGAGAAGGAGTATCATAATGTTTGAAGAAACTTTGTCTACCTTGTGCAAGAATAGCCTATACATTTAGTGAAAATGTATCAAACTTGTTTATGAAAATATGTTTGCATAGCAAGAGGAGGACAGAGAAACTTGTTGACCACTGTAAACATTTGTTGGTGTAGCCAAAATCATGAAGCAGCTTCACATCACAGATCACTGATTTTCTTTGTTCTTTCCTTTTTCATTAGCAATGCACAATTTTCTATTCCTCCCTATCGCCAATCGCTGATTGATGTTTCTTTCTTTGCAACATATTGGCAATGATGCGATAAGTGATGGTTTAGAAGAAAACATCCCCAATAGTTACAAATGTGGACCAATAACACATATGTTGAGAAGGCTCTTAAAGTTTTTAAGCAAGTGCTAATGGGTAGATTTAATGTCATACCCGCTCCATTAAAAATACCCCCCTTGTCGTGCCAACATGGAAGTTATGGAGCAACATGGGGTAGAGTTTGTACATCCATCAAAGTACAAAGGCTTGAAGATTTTGTCAGATGGCATAGTTGCAATGTTGTGACATGCATATTTTTAGTTGGAGAAAAAGGGGAAATGTGTAGATCAAGGGAAGTGTTTTTTTAGTTGCAGAGAGAGGAGAGAGGAGGAAAAATGGTAGAAGAAAATTATATTTGAAGAAGACATGTGGAAAAAGTAGATTAAATCTGGATCTCTTTCTTCTTCTATTTATTCTCCTCCTTTCTCTTTTGGAGGGGCTCTCAAATTCTTTATTTTTCCAAGCATGTAAATAGGATAGTGTTGAATTTTAAGTTACGGATTAGAGATGTTGATATAGTAGTTTGGTTTTATGAACAAGTGAATCAATGTTATTTCCATGAGATTCTCTCCATTTTGTATACTTCTAGTTATATGAATTGAATACCTTAAGGAGGTTTTGATTCAACTTTACAAGTCTTTTGTAAATGTATTGTTTGCTCATTGGTCTCTTTCAAGGAAAGAGTTAAATCTCTTTGTTCAAACAGTTATAATCTGAAGTTTTGTATTCAAGTCTATACAAATTTTAGAATATCAAGGGTATTTGAAAGTTGTTTTCATAGTTTTTTATGTTATAGTGATGCTTATTCATGGGTTTCTTCCAAGGGAAGAATAAAAAGCTTTGAGTAAATGTTTGTGGCTTTGGGTGCACAAATTGGATTTGTAAGAAGATTTTGAATGACAAGATTAGTAAATTTGTTAATTTAAGGCTTTAACATTTTGAAATTTTTTGATTGAATTCTATTTGTTCATATTATTTCTGCTATGGTTTCATGTTTGACTCTATAACTCAGGATTAGCCACTGGTCTATTGAAGGCTTGAAGTTTTTCTAGAAACAAATAAAATTATCAAAGTCCTTCTACACCCTCTTGATGTTAGGTGTAAGTTTTACATTACATTTGCTCTTAGGGATGAGTAGGTGATATGGAATCATAATTAAGCCAATTCTATATTAGAATCATTCTTATTCTGATTAAATATGTTGAGAGCAATTTTCTTAAATATAATACTCTACTAAAATGTATAGGAATCCAAGAGTATTACCATGGTTTACCTACCTAGGTCTTGCAGAGCCTAAAATGAAGGGGAAACTACATATTTCCTATTAAGTTGGCCAAGTCTAGTGTTAGGATTGAGCATAAAGTTTGGCTATCTTTTAGATCCTAGCATTTTGTTGATTTGGGAACCAACAGACGATATAACAAATTATTGTTTGCATCTCTCTTACAAGGAAGGTTTATTTGTTGGTTGCTTGATCTTGTGTCTCGTTATTCAAAATTATAACATGGTATCAAACCATGGATTTAATGAACCCCTTCTCCATTTTTGATTTTTTTCTTAACTAGGAATACAAGAGAAGATTTTGAATCTTCATTATTTTTTTGTAATTTTTGAAGTTAGGTGATTTTTTGGTGTATTTTGGCATGTAAAGGACCTCACCATTGTGTTCAAGAGGCTAAAGCAATGAATTTTGATATAAAATTCTCCCTATTTTAGTGTCAAGAGTTTGAGAGGAATTTTTCCTTTTGGAAGATGTATGACCCCCAAAAACCATACTTATTTGAAATCTAAAAAAAATAAAAAATATATTTTAATTTGTTCATATCACATAGTCCTATTTATAACACTTTTCCCATAGAGTGGAGCTCTTTTCATACTGACACAACATGGGGTAGTACTTGAGCCCCTACCACCCTTAGCCCTCCGAGTAGGTTTGTAGCCCCAAAAGGCTCCTATAAACTAGCCCATGGTCATGAGTGTGATCACAATTCACTACCAACCCCTATGGGATTCTCAACCACAATTAGCCAATCATATGTATTATTGACTCCTCAATTTTCATCCCTAGTAGAAGTTCTTGGTTGCTGATGTGACCAAGGGCTATTTGTTTTACCCTTGAGCTTTCCTTGTAGGGAAATTTGAGCAACTTTCATGAAATTAGGCATAATATTTTCCTTGCTTATTTATTTTTGCAAAGAAAATATCATCTGAAACTTGGTTCTGAGTCAGTTCTATAGGTGTAGTCCTTTTTTCCATATTTTTCTCCAAGAATATTTTTATAGGTTGTTGAAGTTATATCTTCTATTTTACGCTTATGGAGTCATAACTAGGGCATAAGGACTCTTAGTTTTGTGAACAAATAGGTGTTGGAAAGGAGTTTTAGTTCTCTACAAAGCCATGTAGTCCATTTTTCTAGAAAATTCACTAGGAACATAGAGATTTATTTTATGTTATTTTTTATTTTTTAAGATTTTCTTCTCTCAAATTTACATTAGGGTTTAGTTTTTTCTATTATCTCTCTATATACATTAAATTATAACAACTATTTCCATCACATTATTTTGAAACCTCTATTGGAAATATGAAAAATAACCTAAATAAACTTGTGCACACTTCAAAGGATCAACCAAGAAGAATACCATCCACATGAATCAAAAAGTGTTGTAGCATGAGCAAGAAGACAATATGATCAAATGATGATCTATGATGAATTGATCTAGAATCTTTGAGATAATTTACAAATGTACAAAATCCTTTCTTATAGAGGCAAGATGAGAAGAGGTTGGATAACCACCTTAGTTATAAAAATTAAATGACTAATGCACAAATATAAATGCATGAGTGAAATATTAAATGCCTAGATAACTTCATGCCTATTAATGAGATATGGTCCCATTAAATACTAGTTTCTAGAATGCCACCTAGGAAACTAAATCCTAAATAAACTTATTAATGATGTGAATATTTCCTCACTAATAACTAGTTAGGAAATAACTCCATTCACACTAACACCCCCCATAATTGCAACTTGGGAGTGTATGGGTCCTAACTACTAGGAAATGTTAGGTAACCATGTAAAAATGAAAATGCAATCTCTTACAAACAGAGAAAAGGAGAAAACCTCACGGGGACAAAACTCCTCCCCAAAAAAGAGATATAATACAAAGTCTAATGCTAATCATGCACAAGTAATGGAAGTGATATATGGAGGTCTCAACATCAATATCACCCAAGAGCTACATCCATCACAAGAGTACTATATATAAATTTATAATCATGGCTCCCAATAAGAGGGAAATAGAGAGACCATGTAGCCCCCTCATAATGTGTAATCACCTAAAAAAATGGTAAGTGTGAAGATAAAACATGATCCAATATTGACAAACAACTTGTCTCCCTTTTACAAGAAATAAAACTAAGTACAAATTTAGTGATGCTTCCCATTCTGGATAAGAATTGAAGGAAGGAAGGATGAATGTGTATGATGATGATGATGTCTCTAAAAATTGATAATGTGTCTCATTGCCCAAGGAAGATGGAGATTCCACAATCAAATCAGGTAAATTCCCAATCAATGAAGAAGGTGACAAATTAGGACTATGTAGAAACTAATGTTGAAAAAGATCCAAAGACAATACAATGATCCCTCCATTAAAGGAATACATGGAGACTAGATCCCCCACCCCTCGAAAATGAAGTGTCCTCAAAACCACTAAAAGAGGTTTGAAGCTAAAAGAGTGTTCAGTGATGACAAACCACATGTCCCTCACTAGGAACAAGCAAATCCAATGGTAGATGTTAAAGAAACTCCAACTCCATAAGAAAATGGGAGGGAAGTAGCCTCAAATATGAAATATGTGAGAAGGAATCAAGTGCCTCCAAGGTATTCTCACCAAGATCAAGATCCCCAATCAAGGTTGAATAAAAGGAATGTGGAGAGTCAAGAAAACCCTCCAAAGTAGAATCTGCATAGAGGAGATATATGCCAGGCTCAAGAATGTCCTCCAAACTTGTAGAAGTAGCCAAGTCTACAATACTTGAAACAAAGCCACCCCATGATTCCAAGTCTAGAAAACTAAATATGTCCTATTGAATAGGAATGATGGAATCCTCAATCAATGGCTCTAGACAAAGAACCACTGAAGGTGAAGGTACATGAATTGTCTCTAATGGAGAAGAAGAATCTGAAAAACCCTTGAAATCCTCATCTAAAGATTCAAATCATTCCAAATATATAAGCTCTTGCATAACATTATCATCATAGGGTATCATGTCTGAAGAATGAAGAGGCACATGACATTTTATTTATCATGATCATCGAGGAATTGTGGAGTATTAGGATCTCCATATATCTCCCAAATATTAGTCCAAAGAATATGAGGAAAATCATAATGATCAATAACTTTCAAAATGTACATCATCATCAACATGAATTTCAATGACCTTTAAGACATTATATATGTTGTAAATCCAAGCAAATTTTTGAATACCTTGGCTTGGAGGGAGAAAAATACCATATAAATGTGGCAAAAACTGAAGTGATTGTAAATGGTTTATGATGCCATCTCACCATTGTTTATAGCTTCCATTTTGCAACATAATCACAAAAGGATAATATGTAAACCCAATAATGAAATATTTTATATATCCAATATTACAAATACATGACCTTCAATATCAAATATAAACTCCCAAATATGATGCGCAACTAAAAATGAAGGCTCCCAATGCAAATAGACTTTCTCCAAATTGCAGTATGTCCAAGTTATAAAGTAAATGCCTCAAATTGAAAAAAATAAATAGAATGTACCTATTGCTAAATATGAGAAAATAATATGGAAAAAATGACAGAGCTCTGAATAACCTTCACAATGCCACTAGAATATCCAAAATTTGACAAACTGGTGAAAAGATATGAGCTCGAGAGTCCAAAAGGATGCTCTAACTTCAAGCTATGATAAAATATTGAAGAAATTAAATTTGATGAAAATTACTACACAAATTGATAGTGCTCAGAACCATCTTTCCAATGATATCTTGTTTGTTAAAAATAGATACCTGAGTCAAAATTTATGGTGATTTCAAGAAAATTGCCTAATTAAGACATGATGGGGCTTCCATGATGGTCATTTGCTTGTCAAATTTAAGATAGTTGCCCGATTTTTTTGAAAAATAACCAAAAAAATAAATTTACCTCAATTTTTTTTCAGCAATAAAGGGGATAATTTTTTTTTCCTGCAACTTGTATGATCCATACATTTTCCCTTCAATATTGCTGCAAAAAACCTCTGATGGTTTTCAGATGACAAAGTAAATTTTCCACAAATGGGTAGGAAATCCTTAGGTTTTTAAATATTGTGAACAAAATGGTGTAGTCAAATCTTACCCAAAGTGCCTCAGAAATCAATTTCCTCCAAGATGAGAACAACTAGCTTTTCACGAAAACCTTCAGCCTGTGATAGTTTACTCAATTCAACTTCCCGATATGAGATGGATCTCCTATGGCCTATGCTATGATACTGTAGCACGTGAAATTGGCATTATGCACCAAGTTCACATTCATTCGCTCATCAAATTAATCAAGTTCACCTTCATCCATTCATTAGGTAAATTAAACTCATTAAGTTCATTCCTAAGGTTGTCCATTTGAATTAAATAAATCAAGCATCATCCCTCTAATTAAATAAATCAAACATTCATTAAATTGAAATTCAAATGCATATTCCATCCTTTTTTGATTTAAATAAATCAAATATTTAAGTCATAAAAGTCAAAATCATCCTAATCATCATTAAGCTAACCTAATCCTAATTAGCCTAACCTAATCACCCATCACATCCTCTAGATAATCCCACTTGCACAAATAAATCAATTTATTGATTTATTAAAATCCTTATTTTCTTTCAACATGGCATTTATGGGGAATATTCCCTCAAGTTTGAAAATGATGACAAGTCTACTTGTCCCCTCCAACATTGCATTAATTTCTCATTTTCATGTCCCCCTCTCAGCATTTATTTCACAAATTTGAATTTGAAACTCCCTCTCTTGGGCACATTTCCCAAATCTTGCACATCCCTCAACCTATGGCAAGATGACAAGTGTCCTCATCTAATTGGTCCAATCTTTGTCCCACATTCATCCATTTGGCCATTCTCTCATCAAAATAATCTATAAATGAGAGGCTTCATTCTTGATCAAACCCTCCACAATTTCATCTACAATCTCATGCAAGGTTACTCTCTTCATTTGAGAGCTAATTTTTCCCATTTATCATCTTAGCATTTCATATCATTCTTCATAGCATTTTCTCAAATGGAGCTTAAGCAAGGATTGGGAAAGGGATATTTTCCACAATAGCACCAATCCACTATGAGATAAAGTTGGATCATGTTTTTTATATGCTTTCTTTGGTTTCCATTGTTTCGTTTTATTGCATAATTAACATGTTTCATCATTTCATAGGGATGCTGATATTTTTCTTTTTTTAAAACTAACCATGATAATGTGTGTTTTAAGGTTTAACCATTTGCAGATTTCACCATCTACATAATGGTGCTAGAAGGAGGGCATATCAGAAATCTGATCATCTGCCTTATACCTGTGTTACATATGATCATTTGCATACATTTTCCTTATATCTGTATTACATATGATCATTCAGGCCGATATCAGTGATATGCTATGATACATTTTGAATAACTATCTTTTATATCATTACTACATTATGCCTATATCTACATACATATGTTAATATTGATATATTTTGTGCTAATAATATGGGAGACATGACTTTCTTTGACTTTTTCTTTTTTCATCTGTGTTATTTTTTTTGGCCTATGATAGCAATGATGCATTATGAGTTCAGTTGAATATTGACTCGAGCTGTGAAATCAAGATTCCAGACTCTTTTGTATATGCATTGCTGATATTTCTAATGGTTATAACATATTCTACCCAGTACCACTTGAGGATTTTATCCTTGAATGGGCGATATCACTCGTGACAGGACCTATTTCATCTACTCTCATTAATGTTTCTACATAGCCATCAAAGTTGGATCAAAGGCTATATAGTTTATTTATTTAGGAACAATTAAAGGAACATCATTCATCCAATTTAAAGAATTTAAACATTTCAAAGGAAGCAATATGTGCGTTTCCCAGTCCTAAGTCTGTGTATTTGTCTCATCCCCATGCATCGATTGTGTAAGCCTATGGATGTTTCATGTTTCTGATCTAAGAGTCGTCAATTGTGTAAGCTTATCCTCATTATTCACTGATCTATCTCAGTCTAAGAGTCGTCGATTGTGTAAGCTTATCCTCATTATTCACTGATTTGTTTTAGTCTAAGAGCCGTTGATTGTGTAAGCTTATCCTCATTATTCACTGATCTGTGAGAGTCGTCGCTGCCATGTGTGGGGGTCATGGTCTCCACAGTGAGCCGGCTGTCTATGGTCTTCATTCCAAAGCAACATTCTTTACAATAATCAAGATCTGTCATGTCCTTCCCTTTTGACTATTTCATTGTTTTATTCGTGCCTTTCACAAGTGGTTTGGGGTGAATTAAAGAAGCCATCTTTACACCTACCATTCGAAGTAAAGAAGCCAGCTCTTAAAACTGAATCTTACACGTTATGCTTTTATAAATGTCTATTTGCATATAGGTAGAAAGGACGTTGTGACAGGTATGGGAAGTTGATTTTTTTTATTTTCTTTACATACTTATTACATCGGTTCCAAAGCCTTTAGAAAAAAGGACTCTATTCACTGGTATAAGAAAGTAAGTTGTACATTTGCTAACTGTGTTTCCAAAATGGCGTTTGGGTGTGGCCAAAGACATAGTAGTTGCATTTTCCAAAAAGTCGTTGCCTAGTTTAAAGCCTAGTGTAAATACAAAATGTTCATTCCATTTATTTAATACCACTATCCCATCGTACTTCAATTGTGACTAAATGCAGCATAATAAGTGTGGGTATCTTTTTAAAATCATAGGTTTGGTGTAGGACCAAAATCTGCCTAGTAGATCCACTTATGTTCAAAATAATTTATCAGTATAATGTCTAGTTTGTTGCATGGTAGTTAAACCAAGAAATGCGATTGTTAGTTGGAAGTCATAACTTTAGGGTCTATCTTGGTCTTTCCTTCATTAAATCCCAAATTCTAAAATGGTTGACATACTTGAATGATAAATCCATGTCCTTATTACATGAGGAAAGTTCAATCATTTCCATAAACTTTATTAATCATGTGGTTAGGTCAAAGCTTGATGGACTCCCTCAAAGATATGTTAATATGCCAAACTTAATCTTTGATTTGACATTTGAAAGTCTTACAATATCATTTCATGTGCTCCATTTATGAGGCATATTTATTAAAAGCAAACATCAAGAAAGCATCAAATGCAAACAAATTGACATAAGAGAAAATGAAATGATTATTAAGTTGAAATAAAATTCATCTATTTTAGCTTCTTTACTTATTTAAAATCCATTGCTAGCAAGGAATACTTTGATCTTGGGGGGGGTGGAAGAAAAAAAATCCCATTTGTCTTTTAGAATCATTATTTTGTTTCAAAAATGATAACTTGACTTTGGTGTTGTTTTTCTTTCTTAATAGGTATAAAGATACCACAAAAATGAGGAAAGCAAAACAAAGACAAGGAAAGCAAGGAAAGCGAGGAAGGCAAGGATAACGAAAGTGAAAATGAAGAAGAACAAAGAAAAGTGAAGAAGGAAACAAAGAATGAGGAGGATATTTTGAAAAATCAAAGTGTTTTTTAACACTTTTAGTGTTTGTTTAAACACTTTTCATGAAATTGTTATCTTTTCATTTTTAGGACACTAATTTTCATTTGGGTTTAAAAAGAATGCTTCAACTTTTTGTTGCAAAAGGTTAAAATTGAAACTTGGAAACCTACTAGATTTCAATTTGGGCTAAAATTGAACAAGCAACTTAACACTTGACATTGGTGTTTTAAAACAAATCAAATCATTGCTTTGAAGGATAAAATGAATGTGTGACTTTATTGTTTTGTAATTATTTACACAAAGTAATACCATCAAAAGATGTATGCGCTTCTCTTGTACCTCATGGCGATCTTGAGAATCAAAAGGATTTTGGTGACATTAAGTTGTTTAAATAATTTCCCATACACACTTCGATTTGGGTTTAAAAATTGAACATCTTGTGCGAGTGTGACTAGAGCATCATCGCGCATATTCTCTTTCTTTGAGTCGTCAAAGATTTATCGAGTTATGGATTTTGTCTTTGCTTGCTTTTTTTTATCCTAGAGGGCCTGCCTTGGGGAAAATGTACTCACCCAAGGGAACGACTCAACCGGTAACACTCTAAAACCAAGAGTATTTCCAACCGAGATATAAATGTGGGTATTGGAGTAAATGCCAGTATCACGCAGTTGGCTCTGACGAGATGGATCCGAAAGGGGACTCTCACCGTATGGGTCAATCTCCACGAATGGAAAGTCTGAAATATAACCCTTATTTTGTAGTGACCAATTGATCCATTGAGCGAGTTTATCGAAATGGTGCATTGGAACTTAGATTCCAAGAAGTTACTTGCCATGTATGATCTTGGTTGAAGTATAGAGGTTAATACTTCATTCTTAACATACCTTTATACTCTTTCCTTGGTTGCATGTAAAATCATCTCTTCTATGAAGGGCATGAGGCAAGCCCACTAAGAAAAACATACCAATTGAGCTAGGATGTCATATTGCTTGTGGTTTGAAAACACAGTGCTTTGATTGAAAACATTGAAACCAACATTCAATGAATCATCAAAATTGCAAACCCTTTAGGAGAGGAAAATAT
This sequence comes from Sequoia sempervirens, assembly GCA_007258455.2. Taxonomy (NCBI): domain Eukaryota; kingdom Viridiplantae; phylum Streptophyta; class Pinopsida; order Cupressales; family Cupressaceae; genus Sequoia; species Sequoia sempervirens. The sequence goes on from VDFB02000015.1 coordinate 233,268,523, forward strand.
CCTTGAAAAAATTCACATGTTATTGCTTTCCCTTGGGATTTGTATCCTTAGAGGCTTTGAAACATTTGGATTTCATCTCAATTTGCTTCTACTAATGTCAACTTTAGGCAACCTTTGCCTTGATTTCCTCGATTTCCACATAATGCACTTTGTGGGATGAAAGGGAATTACCTGACATTGGAAATTTAGTTGAAAACCTAATCAAGAGTGTGTTTGTGGTAAAAATAATCCATTAAGCAAAGATTGAATCAATTGGACCCCACACATGTGCTTGATATCTTTTGGTCATATGGTTTTCATGCAAACATTGGTCTTTTGATTTTGAATTACTCTTAGAGAAAGGCATGTTCTTCACTATCTTGGTCTAGTTAAAAATTCCTTCCTAGGTTCAATTAGGATCAAATAAAATGCTTCATCCAAATTCCAAACATTTATAATCTTCATCCCACATAAAACTTTAGAGCTTTGGAAACATCCTTCTAGACTCAGGTAAATTATCAAAATCAAAAACACCTTGTTTAGTTAGGTGTATGGGAATGCATCCTTTCTCATACATTTAATTTAATTAGAAATCCTTTGAAAAAGTTCATCCTAAGATCACATCCAACATCTTAGGGTTTACAAGTTCATCATCCAAATCAAACAATCAAAATCAAGCCCTAACTCTAGCGTTGATCCAAAGTCCCTAAACGTTCAACACTCATATCGTTTCCCCTTTTCATCCTTCATCTCGTCATTGGTCCTAGGAACCTTAGAGGTCACTTTTTGCAACAAGGTCAAAACACAAGAGAACATGGAATATAAAATTGATCCATACATCATGAGTAATCCAAATCAATTGAACTTTCAAAGCCTTACAACGCTGATTGACTATCAACACTCACATTTATACAATCCATACATGGGATCATTACCTTCTACAAATGTCAATGGCACAAAAAGTGTGACTATGCCCAAATCAAAGATTGGAACACATTTCTCGATGGTATATCTAAATCCAAACCTACAAGTCTGTCAACCGAACAATCAATGCATGAGCCTTCAAATGAACAATGTCATCCCACCAAATCCCTACATGCCAAACCATAAGTTTTCAAAACATGAATATGGAAAACTTTGGGATAAGTATGTTTGTGAATCATACAAATGTTGTTCAAAGTCCAAACAAGATGTTAACGACTTCGTGTATCAATCCAAGTCAAGGTAACACCATGCAAAATCAAAGTTACCTAAAACACAACAATGTGGTTCCCAACACCAACAATGTTCAATTTCAACCTATCATGCAAAACCTGAGTGTCATCCCAAATCAAAACATTGTCCAAAAGTGATTTGTCCATGATCCCATTCAAAAACCACAAGTATGCATCCCAAATCTACTTGAACAAAATCCAAATCAAGTATATGAAGGGAGTCAAGATCGAAATCAAGATCAAATTTGGCAAGACCAAATTGCTACACTTACCAAAATAGTTGAGTCATTATGCCAAGAGGCATCTCCACCACCATTACCCATATCAACATCATTCCTTGGTTTAGGGCTTCCCCCTTTACCTAGCACCAATGACTCCATCCAAATCAATCCACCTAACACCAATTAAGCCATCACATCCAATCCTTTGAATATACCATCGACATCACACCAACAAATGGTATCTAATCAAATGACAACATCAATCCTGATAAATCAAAATATGGTCTCCCAAAGACCTATCATCTCAGTCATTCCAACCATTCCTATCACCTCTATCACTCCAACCACCTCTATCCCACCCATCATATCTCAAACCCTCACTGCCATGATCACTCCAAGCGTATCTCAACCACTTGTCACTACATCCAACAAAATTCCAAATCCACCACCACTACCACCAAAACCAAACATAGCAAGACAATGTGACATTGTGCTAAAATCTCACTGTGCCTACCAAAAGGCCATCCAACGATATCTAGCCACGCAACAAGCAAGACAAGCTCAACAAGTGCAACAAGCCTCTCAAGCTACCCAACAAACACAAGCACAAACACAAAAAATGACAACTGTTGAGAGCAATGGTCAAGATCTATCCATCAAAGAGCACATTGAAGATGTTTCTATCTCGTTTGATGATCAAGTCAACATATGTCAAAAGCCACTTTTCAATCATGATCAAAATCTGCCAATGATACCCAAAAATGATCCAATTCAAGAAATGTCAACATCACTTTACCCAATGGTTGAAGACATTCACAATCTCTCCACCACAATTGTTGAAAACAATGTTCAAAACCTATCCATCAATGAGCACCTTGAAGATATTTCCACCTCATTCGATGATCAACTCACCATACATCAAGAGCCACTTTTTACTGATCTATTTCAAAGAGTGCTAGGATTATTTGATCCTATTGACATAATGCACAATCCATTGACCTATGATCATGTTGAAAATGTCTCTACATCACCTTATGAGTTAGAGGACATATCTCAAGAATTTATTCCAAAGCATGATCAAAATCTTTTACCAAGGTCTAGTAATGGTCCTTTCCAAGACATATTAACATCCTTTGACCTCATGGTTACAGATACTGAAGGAACCCTGAACTCGACACTTGAGGATATTGAACCACTTACCATGTCTAATGATGACATCCAAGAAACTTTTATAAGCAATCCATTCTTTGAAATTGACCCATGTCAAGAACTTGATCCAAAGCATGTCGAAAGCAACTTTGAAATCATTCAACATCAAGAATTTGTATCTTCAAGATACTACAATAATCTAATGGACACTCTCTTATCTATGCAAGATGATCATATCCATGTAGCACATACTCCTCCATCTACCCATGAGATGCTTTCTATGGATGGACATGTAGATGATCTTCATTCAAAACATGATTCCTTTAATCTTGACATTATTACACAAAAGAGCAGGTTACTGATTCCTACAGTCAAACTGAGCTTTCAACATTAGGATCAAATATACCCCAAATTTGGACTGAGGACATCATGAATAAAGATATCGAACATTATCCACTCAAGGAAGCAAGTCAGATAGATCAGTATAATCCAGAGTTAAAAAAGTGGCAAATTGAAATAATGTCATCTACAGTGGTCATTTGTTAGAGCATGTTTATTGAACAAGACATCTTAGAACAGGCAGAATCAAGGCATGAAGGTACTACTTCCACAATACTGGGGGAAACTATGTCTCAAGCAAATTTCAATATAGGGAGCACGAAGAATCCTTGTGATGAAACCGATTCCGATACTACAACCAACCATGTCATGAATCTTCATCCACCCATCACCCCATCCACGAATTGGGACCAACTTTGAAGGAAACATTTGAATCAAAGCACAAAGAATGTTATCAAAGAAAAAGAAGCAAAGAAGAATAATGGACAAATCAAATACACATGGATACCAAAGAATATAAAGAAAGATCATCCCTATCAAACTCCATCAGTCAAAGAAACTATGGGGAAAAAGAAAAAAGGGAAAAGTATCCATCAAAGATTCCCACAAAAGAAAAAGTAGGCTTTTCAAGCAATGAACAAAGTGTATCAAGCAGTTGGTCCTAATTACATGCACACTTTTATATCCACCCATCATTGCACATCTTCCCAAGTTTGGAGAGTCAAAGGTTCCAAACTGTCAATCAATCCATCTCTTATCCCTAAACGCACTCCATGCACACCTCCACACATGATATCCAATTCTCACATTGACCATGTATTGGCAACGACCGTTCATCATAAGGATTCAAAAGGAACTCTATCGCGATGTGTGCACAAATACAAAGTTAACCTTGGTATCGACAAAGAAAATTAGGAATCCCAAAAGTTGCACTCAAGTGCACATATCTTAGCAAAGCAGCTCCTTCAAGCAGGCTATTAATGGAACATCATGACAATGACATCTACATCAACAACACCTTGTGACTCAGCATGAGCTTAAAATCTTTCAGAAAAATACAAAAAATCAAAAAATATGAAAATCCAAAAAAAATTAGAAAAAGGATTGAAAATAGTAAAGAGAAAAAAATCGTCCTCTAGTGAAAACCACTATGGTGGCGCTTTGGGAAAAACCATGATGAAAACCTAGAAAACAGGCATCATGAGTAGAATTGAGCATCTACGTGTGCCAGTTTGGATGAAATCATCTTATTCCATCCGTAATAAAGCAACAATCCATCCATCTTATCCATAATAAATCCATTCATCCATGAACCATTTATCCAATCCATTCACATATATCTGCATGCATCATCCAAGTTATCATGATCTTCATGAAAGTTTGGGGCACACTTTACACTTGCTTATGGTAAACATCTTGACATGGGCCGTTTTCATTTGATCCTATCCTATGCAGGAGTATCTTGTTAGAGTAAAGGTTTTAATTTAATCATGTTGATTAAATTACCTTTATTCCTCTCTTAAGATTTCACTTTAGTTGCATTTTGTGACATTTAATAATTATATTAATTATTAAATGTCTACCTATTAGGGTTTCTTTTAGGGATGCACAATATCCTTTTATAAGGATTCATCATTGTAATTTATCTCTCTCTTGGATGAATACATTTTTTAGCTTTCAGAGCACCCTTGTTTGTTTGTCTCCATCTCTTCTTTTTGTGACAGGTTATTTGCATGCAGGTGATCTTCGGGGTCTGTGAAGTTGGCTTTCTCAACTTCTACATATCTGAGCTATGTAGCATTATCCAAATGAGCATCCTTTGTTCAAACACCTTATCTTATCGCAATATAATCCATATCCATCCATCCATACACCTATCTAGGCATCTATCTATGGGATTCCATACATTGCTAGAAACTGGGGGCAGATATTTACATCTTGCTTCAAGAATAAATCTTGATCTATATCCTCCAACTCATGTGGTGATCTGAACATTGGAAAACCTAAAATCAAATTGGTCAAACCACTTGTGAGAAAAAATCCAAATCACTAGCCCATGTCATATTTTGACGAGCAAACATTTCTTATCAATCTTCATCATTCATCAAACATCAATCCAAATAATCAATATCAGCCGCATCTAATTTACACTTCAAACATCACTTCAAATCATTTGAAAATATTTTGTTTCAAATCAAGCTTCATCAATCATGATCAATCAAGTCCAATCCAAATCATCTTAGGATATCATTGTGTTTACATTGTTGTACATCCTCAACAATGTTATCATCATCAGCCCTAATCAATCAATCCTTGCATTGTTGTGCATCATCAACAATGTTATCATCATCAATCCTGATCATTCAAATCCTTGCATTGTTGTGCATCCTCAATAATGTTTTCATCATCAATCCTAATCAATCCTGATCAATCCAATCCTTGCATTGTTGTGTATCCTCAACAATGTTATCATCATCATCAATCCATTGATTTGATCAATCAACCTTAGCTTGGTTTTCAACAAAATCCAAAATAGATCACTTACACATCTTGCATCCACAAACTGTCAACATACCACATATCATTCATATCATACATAATATCAAACACCAATCATTTCACATGCATTGCATAATCATCATCATAATATAGATCTGTTAGTCTAAGCATCTCACAAATCTCATAAATTTTCATAAAACATCCATTGCATAATCATAGAATATCACATCATCCATCTTATCCATCATCACATCATATCATCATTTAAGTTGTTTAGGATAATATAGATTTGTTATTCTAAGCATCTTAAAATCATCTCATTTGCATCATCATCCATAACCATCCATTTTGAACCTCTTTATCACGAGATTGACCCTCAAATAGAATCTTTTCGCGTGATCTCTCGAGGGGGCAATGTACCAGTGTACTTTCCGTTGGGGCATCCGAAAAATCAGAATTTTTTTGAATTTTGATCATGACAAGTTTATTCTTTGAACCAACGCAACAAGTACATTACTTCAAAGAGGGGAAAAATGTAGACACGTGAAATTGGCATTATGCACCAAGTTCACATTCATCCGCTCATCAAATTAATCAAGTTCACCTTCATTCATTCATCAGGTAAATTAAACTCATTAAGTTCATTCCTAAGGTTGTCCATTTGAATTAAATAAATCAAGCATCATCCCTCTAATTAAATAAATCAAACATTCATTAAATTGAAATCCAAATGCATATCCCATCCTTTTCTGATTTAAATAAATCAAATATTTAAGTCATAAAAGTCAAAACCATCCTAATCATCATTAAGGTAACCTAATCCTAATTAGCCTAACCTAACCACCCATCACATCCTCTAGATAATGCAAGTTGCAGATGAAAATAGATTTAATTCATTTATTAAATCCCTATTTTCCTCACAAGGCATCTTTTGGAATATTCTCTCAATTTGAATTCAAAAATTCCAAGTCAACATGTACATCCAACAAGGCAATAAATTCATCTTACATGTCCTTTGCCTTGAGCCAAGTGGCATTTATTGCATTTTCCCTTCCCTCTTGCATGTCATTTCAACAAATTTGAATTTCAAATATTTTCATTTATTGGCACAAACCCCAAATCTTGCACATCCATCATCCATTCATAGCTTGACAAGTGGCATCATATCATTGGATGAATGTTAGTCCCACATTGCTCAAATTTGGACATTTATCCATCTTGGAATTCTATAAATAAAGAGCTCATGTCCTCATTTCATCATCCACAATCCAAGCAAAGTTACCATGCTTATATATCTCTTGAATTTCATCCATTACCATTGAGTCATAGCTAGGTTTTACAGGATTTTGGCTTGGAGTCTTCATTCTTCACCAACAAAGTGGATCAATCTATTCAACATTCGAAGCTTGCATCTTAGGAATTGGGAAAGGGCCAATTTTCACATCAAATTAGAACCAATTCCCCCATGGGATCATAAGTTTGCATATTTAAATTAGGATTCAATCTAGTTTGTCATTTATATTTTGTTCTTCATTGTTTTCTTTCCTATTTTGAGTTTGTAAATGGATTTCATGGGGAATCCTTGTTTTGGCTTGCAATATCTAACTTGAGGTGTTTATTCTCTTTGATTTACAGGTACCAAGGTTGGGGTTCACACAGATACCATGTTGGAAATATGAAAAATAACCTAGATAAAGCTACTCACACTTCAAAGGATCAACCAAGAATAATGCCATCCACATGAATAAGAAAGTGTTGCAACATGAGCAAAAAGACAATATGATCAAATGATGATCTATGATGAATTGACCTATAATTTTTGAGATAATTTACAAATGTACAAGAGAATTTTTTATATAGGAAAGGTGAGAGGAGGTTGGATAACCACCTTAGTTACAAACATTAAATTCCTAATGCACAAATATAAATGCATGAGTGAAATATTAAATTCCTAGATAACTACATGCCTATTAATGAGATATGGTCCCATTAAATATTAGCTTATAGAATGGCATCTAGAAAATGAAATCCTAAGTAAACTTATTAACGATGTGAAGAGTTCCTCACTAATAACTAGTTAGGAAATAACTCCATTCACACTAACAACCTCAACCATCATGACAAATGCCTCTTTATTTGAATGTCTTATACAACACCGTTACCATATCTAGAAGCTCATATGACTAGATTTCTCATGTCAAAGGGTTTACGGTCCACTTTATATGCAGTAAAATCATCATTAACTCATTAATTTAAAATAATTTAGCATAGTAACAAGATGGATGAGGCTATGGGACTTATTTCACTACAAGTTTCAAACAATATCTTATTTCGTCATAAGTCTTGCACCTATCCTAGGGATATGTAGGAGAAGTTCAAAGATATTTTTGATACCATCAATGAGTGTTGAGCTCTAAAAATTGAGGAAAAAATGAAATCACTTTTACTCTATTCTTTCCCCTTTATTGAAGACTTCTTGCAAAAGTTTAAGTCACTGAGATCTCATTTGGAAGGTTGCGGGATAATGAATAATGTAGAAGAGAAGACCTAAAATGGATAATGATACCTTGATTGATGTATTGTAAATGATGAAATAATGAAATAAAGACATGGAACATGAAGAAAGGAACATGAAAAATGGATAATGATACCTTGACTGATGTTTTGTAAATGATGTCTTGTAAATCTACAATTTAACATGAAGTGGCCATGAAGGATGTAGATCTTGACCTTGAAATAAGTGTGGAACAATGCTTAATCTTGGATCTTCAATGCTACATCACAAAATTAGCTCAAAAAAATTCTTAATGCTTAATAATCTTGACATGATTATGGATCTTGAATTGCTTCAACAATTGATGAAGAAATCTGCCCTTGAATGCCTTAGAAATGCTCTTGAATGCTCTCTTGATGTTCTTGTAAAGTCTTGGAATGCTTAACTCTTGAGTTCTTGACTTGATATCATGAAGGATTGATGAAATAATGATTTGAGATCTTATTTATGTGGGAAATCCATCCAAGTTATCATTTATTAGATCCTAGAGGCTGACATTCAAGAAAATTGAATTTAAAACCTTGATTTCCTGCTCAAAACTGCAAAAGGGGCCAAATGGAACTCATATGGCATATGGGTCCCACATTGGTGGGAATCATATGTCCAAGGTGGTGTATGGGTCCCATAGGGCCTTTTTAGAGAGAGAAATTGTTGGGGAGTTAAGAAATTAAGTCTATTTGTTGATCTTGTTAGGATTTTGATTGAAATAAGCCTCAATATACATAATTTAGGGTCTTAGCAGCATATTAATGATTATATAAACATAATAAATGTAAGAGGGCTCAAAAATCAATGTGAAAGTGTAAATAAATATACTTTACAAAATCAAATTAAGGCAAAATTAGGTCTATTTAGCTTAAAAGGGCCCTAAATCCAATGTGAATTTGTACAACACATTACAACACTAGATTAAGGAAACATTAGGTCCAAGGGCCCTAAATTTAATGTGAAGGTGTAAATGAATACACTTTACAACATTAAATTAAGGAAAAGTAAGGGTTTTTTTATCTTAAAAAGGTCCCAAGACCTAAGGTGAATGTGTAAAATACATCACAAAACTAGATCAAGGCGACCTTAAGTTCATTTTAACATTAATCATTCCTAGACTAAGTGTGAAAATGTAAATGATGAAATGTTTCGACACTACATTTAGCCCATACTTTAGTGAGAGGATGAACTTACTTCAAACTCACACTAAAGTAGAAATTCAAGAGGGGTCCCAATTGTACCATTGTGGATGGTCTAAGATAATGAAGACTGAGGAGGCAGTCAAGCCCCCAGGATCCAAGATCCTATGTCAAATTGATATAAGCATGAAAAGGACATGCACAAAGTATATTATTTGTAGCATCAAGATACATAAACATGCAATGTGAAAGACTAAAAGGAAAAAATAAAAAATAAGAAAAAAGAGGTGGATCAAGCTTTGATCATTTGTCTAACAAGTTGTAGATCAGATCTAAGGTGTTAGTCAAAAAATGCACGCTCACTCTAAGGCAATGAAACTTCAGGCTATCATTTGGGTGAGTAATCCAAGAGAGTGAGACACATACACATGTGACCTATATGTGCTCACAACACACACGAGTGGCTAAGGGAAATTCATGCCTTAGACTAGCTTCCTATCCAACCTTACCAAAGTTATACCTCCTAATAACTTTGATAAGGTGCCACACAACAACAAAATTTGAGCTTCATGATGCAAGAAAAGCTTCATATGCCTGGAACTCATGAGGAAACAAGATGAATCCATAGGCATGCAAGGTGGCCATATAACAAAATTTTGTAAATGCCAGATAGGAAATGTTCAAAGGAGTTTTTCTTAGTTCATGTAAGGTCTCTTCTTAGGGAACATTGTGCCTAATGTCTTCAAGAGAGGACAAGTCAAATAAATATCATGGTTTTGGAGGAAATCAAACCCAATGATACCACCAAGAAAATGATGCATTGCAAGAATAAAGAAAACCACACAGTGAATTATGAGTGTCGATGTATGCCCCCAATTTAAAGTGGTTGCTCACACCATTACTATGATAAATTGCTTTAAAGTAGAAGATGACATGAGAACTTATTCGGAGAGCCCTATGCCAAGTCATATGCTTTCAATAAGATACATCATGAATAAGTATGTCACATGAAAACCAACTTAAGGCATGCCATTCACATCCCAAGCTTTCTCTTATATGTACATGAGAGGCAATCAACTAGCCAAAAGAGACAACGACAAGTGACATATGAGGACAAGGTTACCTAACCCCTTTCCCCCACTTAGTTTAGGACAAGAATGAGCCGAGATGATTGATGAAAAATATACTAGACTAAAAATCAATATCAATTAGAGGAACAAGGTGCTTCAACACAAGGAAGAGCACCATAGTCCTTAAGATATTGAATTTTGTCACTTAAAGCCTTACATTCAATGGTAGAATGGCCATGAACTCTATGATAAGTACAAAATGAATTCTTGTAGTAAAATTTATTTCATGTTCTTGGAGGGAGAGATATCAAATGATCTTGGAGGAGTCTCATCAAGATACTCTCTTGATCAAAAGTAGAGGATATTTCATTATTTTGCAACAAAGATATCTCTTTCTTAGTACAATATGTCATGCTTACACAAGACTTTAGATTGTGATATTTTGTTCGCTCTTTTATAGGAGGGTGTAAAATTAAAAAATTCAAATCATTAGTGTTTTGTGTGATGCCATTAAAATTAAGCGAGGATTTACTTGTTTCTTTTGCTTCTTTTGAAGGATGATAATCAAGACCACTAGTGTCTATCATTTTAGGATGCACTACTATTAAATTCAGCTTAGAAAAATCTTTTGTAAGAGTGATGATATTGAGCAAAGGCTTGTTTCTTTCTTTCGAGGGACAATAACTAAGACCACTAGTATTTTCTTGTGTGTGAGGCTTTATAAGAACACATATACCTTGTTCTCTAGCACCACATCCTTTTCCACTATATCCTATTTGTTTCATAATTTAATAACCTCTTCCATAAAGATTTTTCATTTCTTTAGGATTCAGAGGTTGTTGATAATCAGTTTCATCAAATTTTGTTGTGTATGTTGTCTTTTCTTCTAAAGTGGTTGAGGTGTATGCTTTCAAATTTTGTGTTGAAATTATCGCTTTGTCTTTTCCCTTTTTAGAGTATTTGTTTATGATCTTGTATTCTCCCATGAATGTTGGTTTGAAGTATAAGGAACCTCAATCATCTTCCAATAGCTTCATGATTTCCTCAATATGTTTTTCTTTGTCCTCAGTTCTGCTTGTGTAGTTGGTGTTAATGTTTTAAAGGATTTTCCTCATCTTTCTCAATGCTCAAACAACTATTTGGGGCAGGGTCAGCTTCAAGTGTGTACACTTTGTTGTTCCAAATATAATTCATTTTATGATGAAGAGTAGAATTAATTGCATGAATCCATGGTCTACCTAAAAGGAGGTTATATGAAAGATCGTGAGGCATAACATGGATTGGTGTTTCTAATGTGGCCTTTCTAGCTGTAATAGGAAAAGTGATCACACCAAGTGGTTGTTTTCCTACATTGTCAAATCCAATAGATAAAGAGTTAGGTTAAATTTTTTATTCATCCACACCAAGCTTATCCAAAAAATATACACTACACACATTAAGGGAAAAGCTATTGTTAAAAAGGGTTATTTTTATTCTAAACCTATTATGTATAGATATTATCATGAAAGAATCACTTTGTTTTTGCACTTCCAAAGGAGGGAGCTCACTTTGGTGGAAAACAATGTTAGCATTTACTCCTTGTACCATAGCTATTATGTCATTTGGGTGCACATTAGAATGGATCAGAACTTGTTTTAAAGCACTTTGAATCATGCTATGGTAATGAGTGGATGGTTGAATAAGGTCCCATAATGATATTTTAGCAGGAGAATTCTTAAGTTGTTCAATGAGATGATACTCCTTTCCACTTTGTGGAGAAAAACGAGGACTCGATAAGATAGGGTTAAGAAATGGGAGGGATGTTGAAGGTGTTTTTCTTTGTTGCAGATTGTTTCTAGTGTTATATGTATGAGCAATGGTATTATAACTTAGCTATTGTGATACATTATTCTTAGTTGGATAAAGGATAAGTTTGGGTTTTATTTTGAGTTTTAGGTTTGTATGAAGGTGGGTAAAGGATGAGTTGAGGTTGAATAATATAAATTCCCCTTAGTGAAGGAGATTCTAATGTTACTTCATCATCTTCATCTAATGAAACTATATCGCTATTGTCCATTTTATCATTTTCTTGCACCATGATATCCTCCCTAGAAGGAGAGTTTCTAGGAGAAATACAAGCTAGATGTTCATGAAATTCAAAGGTTGGTTCTTCTAAAATGACTTCATCATAAGTAAAAGAGTTATCAATGGTAAACATATCTTCTTTATCAATATTGGGGATATTAAGAGAAGACTCAATTTGATTGTCCATGACTTCATCCTTTTTCTCTAAGGTCTCATCCTTTTGTGCCATAAATTATACACTAGTAGGAGAGATTTTAGGAGAGGGAAAAACAAAAGGTTCATCACTCTCCATGGTTATATTCTATAAAGTAACTTCATCACAAATAGGGGAGGCATCAAGGGAAGGCGAACTATCATTTTCATGCTTATGAATGGTTGAATCCTTTTGTTCAAAAGATATTTCCATATGTTAGGGGCATTAGAAAGGATAGAAATAATGCTATAACTTTCAATCATCAAATCTTCTAACACCTATATGTCCTCCTCACAAATGTGATTTTCATGATTGTTCTCAATTGTATTCTCAAAATTAAAGGGGAAGTATTGAGGGATGAATTACGACTAATTAAAGTAGTGAAAATTATTTCATTTTCTTGAATTATAATATCCTCCCAAGGGGGGTGAGGAGAAGGACAAGCAAGCCTTTCATTATTCTCATTGATTGTAGCTTCTTTCACCAAGATACCTTTTTCACTAGTAGGAGAGGTACCGGGAGAAGAACAATTATGGATTTCATGATTGTCTATGCTTGTATCTTCTTGTATCATACCATCCTTGCCAATAGGAAATGTAATATTAAGGATTGTGTCGATGGTTTGATTTTCTTTCTCTAAGATTTTCTCATAACTATGAAAGATAGTAGAAGGATGACTAACATGTTTCTTAATGACCTCATTATTGTACTCTAAATTGAAATAATAAGAGGGGATGTTTTACTTATGCAATCCTTTCTTAATCATATCAAAAACACTCTCTTAAAAGGAAACATGCTAACATGCAAAAGTAAACTATCTAATTTATGTGATTATTCAAAAATGTAAACAAATTTCCGACATATCTAAATATTTTTACTACTAAAATGATTTTTTGAAATTCTTTTTGAAAAAAAGATGACTACATTACATGGATGATTTGACCTAGATACATAAAAAAAAAGTTATTAACACTTTCTAGATTGATACTATATGTTAACATCAAGCTTAGGAAGCACAAAAATGAGGTTTATAATGCTGTAAAAGGTAGCTTAAAATCAGGACTGGTACTAAATCGCTCAGAGGGGCATATGAGTCCCAATTAGGGTGTTTTTCATATTTTTTAGGAAATTTCAAGTGTTTTCTATGCTTTATGGTTTGGGTGATGTCCAAACTAAATGAAAATGTATATTCCATATGATTTTCCATGATGCAAGATACAAAAATGCAACCTATATGCACTTTCACTAATGCAAGATTTAGAAACCCTAGAATTCCAATTAGCTAATGCAAAAACTAATGCAAAGTTAATGCAATATAGATTTAGGATGATGATGCAATCCAAATCAGAAAATGAAATTTTATAAATGTAGGTTCACCATAATGAAAGGTTGATTTTTTTTTCTTCTATGCTCGGGAGATAAAATAACAATCTTCACACTCTCTCATTCATGGAAAACCCTAGAGATCTCAATCTAAGATATGAAAAGGGGAAAGAGATCTTGAAATAGGATTGTACTAGGGTCTTATTACAAACTAAATATGGGTTCACCACCAAGATAGGGCTTGGAAAGACTAATGAAATGCAAGATCTAATGTTTAAACCTATGGATTCATGAAACTTGAATGAACAACCTAGAAATGCATATAAATCAAAACAAAAGATTGTAAAATCAAAAGTGTACACTTGGAAACCTGTAGAGGCTTGAATGAAGTATTGAAATACTGAATATGCTATTTTTAATGCTAAGTGGGACTCATACACCAATTTGAGTGATTTAGTCCCAGACTAGGTTTTTTATGCCAAAGCTGGAATCTGACAGTGTTGATTCTGAATCTCTTAAAACCTTGAAAACTGGTTGTACTGGGACTCATACGCCCAAGGTGGTGTATTAGTACCAGTGTGATTTTTCAGAAGGTTAAGGTCTGATTCTTCTTTTCAATCTCTTCTCTCTTTGCCACACTTTCTTTCGGGATCTGAAATCCTGATTTCAGACTTGTAGAAGTCTTTTCATGACCTTGAAAGTGAGGAGAAAACTCCAACAACTTCCTTCAAACTTGTAACCTAATCATCAAAGATAATTCATGCTCCAAGACACCTAGATCTATAATCGCACATGTTAAGAGGAGAAAAAAATATTAATTGTTAGTGAATAGGGGTTTTCCTTGGTAAAACCCCTTTTAGTTAATTAAACCAAATTATGAGAATGAAATAAGGAAATGAAACATGATACAAGGAACATGAAACATGGATAATGATACCTTAAATGATTTCTTATAAATGATGCCTTGTAAATCTATAATTTAACATAAAGTGGCCATAAAGGAGGTAGATCTAGACCTTGAAATAAGAGTAGAATAATGCTTAATCTTGTATCTTCTATGCTACATCACAACACTAGCTCAACAACATACTTGATTCTTGATAATATTGACATGTTGATGGATCTTGAATTGCTACAACAATTGATGAAGAAATCTTCCCTTGAATGCCTTAGAAATGCTCTTGATGTTCTTGTGAAGTATTGGAATGCTTAACTATCGAGTGATTGACTTGATATCATGAAGGCTTAATGAAATAATGATTTGAGACCTTGTTTATATAGGAGATCCATCCAAGTTACCATTTATTAGATCCCAAAGGCCGACATTCAAGAAATTTGAATTTAAAACCTTGATTTCCCACTCAAAACCCTAAAAGTAGGCCAAATGGGACTCATACACCATTTGTGGTGTATGGGCTCCACCTGGGTGGGACTTTTTAGAGAGAAAAAGTGTTGTGGAGTTAAAAAATTAAGTCTATTTGTTGATCTTGTCGGTATTTCAGTTGAAATAAGCCTCATGATGCATAATATAGGGTCTTAGGGGCCTATTAATGATGATATAAAGGTCATAAATGTTTCAAATAATTTTGTCACCACTTGGGTTTTAGGACCTACGACAATAATATTTTCTCTTCTCCACAGTCAAGGATTCCCTAAAGATTTCAATCAAATGATGATGATGGGAGAAAGAGATGTACCTAGGGACTATCCTAGGGGCTGATTGTAAGATAATAATGGATTCATCACCAAGTTTAGAATTAGAAAAGATAATGAAATGTGAGATGAAATGTAAAACCCAAATTTGATGCAATGACCTACAAAATAACCTAGAAAAGTGTGTAAAACAAAACAGAAAGTTTAAAAGAAGAATGTGTGTACCTAGAAACTTGTAGAGACTAGAAATTATACAAATCCTAAAAAAATTTCCTACTAGGACTCGTTCACCAATCTAGGAGAATCAACCCCAAATCAGGGTTTCTACACAAGAGCAAGTTTCTAGAAAATAGGTATCCAAATCTACAAAAATATCTCAAAAAACCTATAGAGGAAATCATTTTCCACTTGTGGTGAATCAGTCTCATTCTCCTTTTTTTAGAATTCAAAGTATGAATCTATTCTTCTCAATCTACTTCTCTAGGTTTCTAAATATGAAATTCTAATTTTGAGGTTGTAGATGACCTTTTAGTGAAGATTATGATCTTGCAAATGGGGAGACAACTTCAACAAGCTTGTAGCCTTATCTTCAATGATCTTTCAAGCTCTAAGAAACCTATATCTATAATCACACATGTAAAGAGGAGAAAACTTGCTCATTGTTAGTGAATAGTGGTTTACTTCAGTCAAACCCCTTTTAGGTAAATAAACCAAATGATGAGACAATGAAATGAAGGCATGAAACATGAAACAAAGAACATGAATTAGGGACAATAATACCTTGGATGATGTATTGCAAATGATTTCTTGTAAATATGCAACTCAACATGAAATGGCCATGAAGCATGTAGACTTTGATCTTGACAATAGGTGTAGAACAATGCTTGATATTGGATCTTCAATGCTACATCACAAAACTAGCTCAATAACATACTTGATGCTTGATATGCTTGACATAATGATGGATCTTGAATTTCTACAATAATTGATGAAGAATTCTAACCTTAAACACCTGAAAAATGATATTGAATGCTCTCTAGATGATCTTGTGAATTCTTGGAATACTTAACTCTTGAATTCTTGACTTGATAACATGTAGAATTTATGAAATAATGGTTTGAGAGCTCATTTAAATAGGAAATCCATCTAATATTCTGTGTATTAGGTCCCAAAGGCTGACATACATGAAATTTGAACTTAAAACCTAGTTTTTCCTACTTAAAACCTTGAAAATAGGCCAAATGGGACTCATTCACCAAGTTGGATGAATGGGTCCCACCTGGATGGGACTCATCCACCCAAAGTGGTGAATGGGTCCCATAGGGCCTATTTTGATTGCTAAAGTATTAGGGAGAGAGTGAATTAAGTTTATATGTTGATATTCTCAGGTTTTTAATTGAAATATGCCTTGGTATGCACAATATAGGGTCTTAGGGGCCTATTAATGATGATATAAAGGTCATAAATGTAATAGGGCCCAAAATACAATGTGAAAGCTTAAATAAATACACTTTACAACAATAAATTAATGCAAAAATTAGTCTGTTTAGCTAAAAAGGGCCTTAAATCCAATGTGAATGTGTAGAACACATTACATCACTAGATTAGGTCCACCTAATTTACAAGCCTCCTAAATTTAATGTGAAGGTGAAAATAAATACACTTTACAACACTAAATTAGAAAAAGTTAGGTTTATTTAGCTTTAAAAGGACCCAAAACCTAATGTGGATGTGTAAACCTCATCACAACACTAGATCAATGTAACATCAAGTCCAATTTATCATTAATTATTCCCCAATTAAGCAAGGAAAAGGTGCACTTTTTCTGTTGCCACATTTATCCCCCACTTTAGTGAGAGGATGAACTTTCTTCAAACTCAGACTAAAGTAGGAATTCAAGAGTGTTCCAAGTGTACTGATGTGGATTGTCTAGGATAACAAAGATCAAGGAGATGGTCAAGCCCCCAGGATCCAAGATCCTACGTCAAACCAAAATGAGCACAAAAGGACATGTACAAGGTGTGTAATATGAAAAATCAAGATACACAAACATGCAATGTCAATAACTAATAAGAAAAGAAAAACAAGTAAAAATAAAAATGAGGTGGATCAAGCTTTGACCATTTGTCCAACATGATGTGGATCAGATCTAAGTTGTTTGTTGAAAAATGAATGCTCACTCTAAGGCAACGAAGCTTCAGTCTATTTGTTGGGTGATTAACCCAAGAAGGTGAGACACATACGACCAATATGTACTCACGTAAACATGTGAGTGGCTAAGGGAAAGTCATGCCCTTGTTCGGCTTACAGTCAAACCATACCAAAGATATACCTCTTGATAACTTTGAGAAGGTGCCACACAATAATGATCTTCAAGCTGCATGAGATAAGTAAAAATTCATATGCTTGGAGCTCATGAACAAACAAGATGGCTCCACATGCATGGAAGGTGTGTTATACAAGGTGGCCATATAATTGATGTTGTAAATGAAAAATAGTGTAAGGAATGTTTAAAAGGATTTTTATTAGTTCATGAAAGGTCTTGTTCTTAGGGAAAATCATGCCTAATGTCTCCAAGAGAGCACAAGTCAAAGAAATATCACACTCTCAGAGGAAATAAAGCCCAATGACACCACCAAGAAAAGGATGCATCAAAAGAAGAAAATTGCACAATGAAACATGTGTCAATGTATACCCCCACTTTGAAGTAGTTTCTAACACAATTACTTTGATCAATTGCTTTAAAGTAGAAGACATGAGAGATTATTCAGAAAGCCCTATGCTAAGTCATATGTTTCTGAATTGAACTACATCATGAATAAGTATGTCACATGCGAGCCAACTTAAGGCATTTCGTCCACATCCCAAGTTTTCTCTTATATGTACATGAAAGGTGATCAACTAGCCAAAAGGGACAATGAAAAGTGGCATATGAGGACAAGGCTATCTAATCCACTTGCCCCCACTTAGCGCAAGACAAGGACGAGTTGAATAGGATGAAAATAAGTTTCAATTAGAGGAACTAGGTGCTTCAACACAAGGAAGAGCACCACATTCCTTAAGATGTTGAGTTTGGTTACTTAAAGCCTTACATTCATTAGTGCTCATGACCATGAAATCTATGGTATGTGCAAAATAAAATCTTGTAGTAGAATTCTTTCATGTTCTTGGTGTGCGAGATATCAGACGATCTTGGAGGAGTCTTGACAAGATACTTTCTTGATCGATAGTAGAATATTTTCCTTTATTTTGCAATGAAGATATCTCTTGCTTAGTATTGGGTGTCATACTCACACAAGACTCTTTAGATTGCGATATTTTATTCTCTCATTTACTGGAGGGTGTAAAATCTAATGAATTCAAATCATTACTGTTTTGCATGATGACATTAACATTAAGTGAAGATTTTTTTGTTTGTTACATTTCTTGCAAAGGATAACAATCAAGAACACTAGTGTCTATCAGTTCAGGATGCACTAATGTTAAAGTTAGCTTAGAGGAATATTTTGTGATAGAATTGATATTAAGTGAAGGCTTCTTTGTTTCTTTCAAGGGGAAATAACCAAGACCAATAGTCTTTTCTTGCTTGTGATATTCTATAGGGATGCATATACCTTGTTCTCTAGCACCACATCCTTTTCTACTATATCCTAGTTTCATCATTTTTGGATTCAATGGTTTCTCATGATTAAGTTCATCAATTTTTTTTGTGTAATTTTCTTCTTTGTCTAAAATGGTTGAGGTGGACTCTTTTGAAGGTTCTTCCAAATTTTGTGTTGATATTACCACTTTTTCCTTTCCATTTTCAAAGTGATTGTTTATACTCTTGTATTTTCCTATGAATATTGGTGTGAAATATAAGGAACCCCAATAATCTTCTAATAACTTTGTGGCATCCCCAATATGTTTTTATTTGTCTTTCTGTTGCATGGGTTCTACTTTTGTAGTTGGTGTTAATGTTTTCAAAGGATTTTCTTTATTTTTCTTAATGTTTAAACAACTATTTGGGTCACTTCGAGTGTGTACATTTTGTTGTTGAAGACACACTTCATTTTACGATGAAGAGTACAAGGCACCCCATTCAGTGCATGAATCCATAGTCTACCTAAAAGGATATTGTATGAAAGATCATGAGGGATAACATGAATTGGTGTTTCTAATGTGGCCTTTCTAGCTGTAATAGTTAAAGTGGTCACACTGAGTGGTTGTTTTCCTACATTGTCAAACCCCTTAATAGATAAAGAATCAGTTTGAATTTTTAATTTATCCATACCAAGCCTATCAAAAAGGTTTATGCTACACAACTAAGAGTAGACCCATTGTCAATAAGGATTCACTTTATCCCTATCCTTTTATATCAAGATATTATTATGAAAGCTTCATTTTGTTTTTACACTTCCAAAGGAGGGAGCTCACTTCGATGGAAAAGAATGTCAACATTTATTCCTTGAATCAAAGCTTCTATGTCATTTGTTTGTTCATTAGAAGGGATAGGAACATGTTGTAAATCACTTTTAATCATCTTATGGTAGGGAGGGGGTGCTTGAATAAGGTATCACAATGATATCTTAGCAAGAGTATTCTTTAATTGTTCAACAAGATCAGACTCCTTTCCACTTTGTGTAGGAAAATGAGGGGGATGAGGAAAGATAGGATTAGGAAAAGGTAAGGTTGTTGAAGGTTTTGTTTTGGTTGCGGATTGTTTCTAGTTTCATATCTATGAGCAATGATATTATGACTCAGCTACTGCAAAATATTATTCTTAGGTGGGTAAAGGATAAGTTCAGGTTTATTTTGGGTTTGTTGTTTGTGTGATGGTGGGTAAATAATTAGATGATTCTAAGGATGTCCCACAAGGTATGTAGGAGGTCCATTTATCGAAGGGGATCTAATGGAAACTTGTGCATTCATAACCTTGATGGTCATGGTTTGATGTATTTCTAATAAGGGGAAATCTAGAATCACCTTTTTATCATTATCTAAGGGAGCCAAAATGTTGTCATTTTCTTGCACCATGATATCATCCCTAGGAGGAGAAATTTTAGGAGAATCACAAGCTAGATGTTCATGACATTCAAAGGTTGGTTCTTCTAAAATGACTTCACACAAGTAAGGGAGTTTTCAATAGTTGTATTGTGTTGTTTATCAATGATGGCATTCTCTTGTTCCATAATGTCTTCCCTAGGGGGAGAGAGACAAATAAGATTCTCTTTACTCTCATTTCTTTCTTCTTCACAACTAGGAGAGATATCAGGAGAAGGATAAATGTGATTATCATAATTTTCCCTGGTTTCATTCTTGTTTTCTAAGGTCTTATTCTCTTGTGCCCTAATATCTATCCTATTAGGAGAGATTTTAGGGGAGTAATTATGAACAATATGTTCATCACTTTCCATGGTTATTTTTTGTAAAGTAGCTTCATAAAAACTAGGGGAGGCATCAAGAGAAGGAGAATTCATGCTTTCCAATGATTGGATTTTTTCATTCAAATAGATCTTGACAAATGCTAGGAGGATTAGGAAAGGGAGAAATAAGATTTTTTATGACTTTCAAGTATATCTTCTGACACAAAACTGTCATCTTCATTACTATGAAGGATATTAGGAGAAGAGCGAATGTGATTATCATGGTTATCTACAATTACACCCTTATGCTCTATAATGTCTTTCCAAGTGAGAGAAGTAGGATTGTCAAAGCTTTCAATTATTAGATCTCTTAACACCAACATTTCCTCCTCACAAATCTCATTTTCATGGTTATTTATTATTGTAGCATTCTTGCAAGTAGGGGAAGTGTTGGGAGAGGAATGTAAACTAAGTAAAGTGGTGGAAATGAATTCATCTTCTATTTTTATACTATCTTCCCAAAGGGAATGAGGAGAAAGGAAAACAAGATCTTCATGATTCTCAATGATTGCATCTTCTTTCACCAAGATACCTTCGTCACTAAAAGGATAGGTATCAGGAGAGGAACACCTATAATCTTCATGAATTTCCACGCTTATATCTTCTTCTATCACATCATTCCCACAAATAGGTTAGATAAGAGGGGGTGTAGTTTCATGGCAAACATCAAAATTTTCACTCTCTTGCACTAAGAGACTCTCATAACTAGGGAATGCATTGAATGAATGGCTAACATGCTTATTGACTAAATTTTTCTTTGCAAACATGGAAAAGACTAAAACTAACATTTTTGAACAATAATCTACGCAAACTCAAAATGCAATGTAAAGACTTAAAATGAAATGAAATTTTTTAGTTTTCAAACAAGGTAATTTATTGATTACACTATGCAATGATATGAAAATGAAATGTTGCAAATGCAAATTTGGAATTGAGAAATCCATAAAATGGACCACTTTAAGCTAGATTTAGTGAAATGCATGTAGCAAAAAATCAACTAATTGAAATAGATAACCAATGGTAGGAAAAAAAAGTGTAGAATTTTTTTTTTAATACTGTAAAAGGAAATTTTAGATGGGCACTAGGACTGATTCGCCCAAGGTGGAAAATGAATCCCATTAGGGATTTAAAAAATAAAAAATAAAAAAATTTTAGTTGATTTTTTATGTTTTTCATGTTGTATGATCTGTAACCTAAGTGTACATACAATTTTTAGATGGTTTGCAATTATTTGAGATGAAAAAATGTAACCTATATGCACTTTCACTAGTGAAAAAATTTAGAAACCCTAGATGCCAATTAACTAATGCAAACTTTAATGCAAATTCAATGAAAGCTAGATCTACGATGATGATGGAATCCAAATTAGTAAATAAGGTATTGTAAATGAAGGTTCACCAAAATGTTTCATAGAATTTTGTCACCATTTGGGTTTTAGGACCTAGGGAAACAAGCTTTTCTATGTTTCCACATTCAAGGATGCCCTAAAGATCTCAATCAAATGATGATGATGGGAGAAAGAGATCTACTAAGGGACTATCTTAGGGGATGATTGTAAGCTAACAAGGGGTTCACCACCAATTTTAGACTTGGAAAAGACAATGAAATGTGAGATGAAATGCAAAACCCTAATTTGATGCAATGACCTACAAAATGAACTAGAAAAATGTGTAAAAAAAACAAAAAGTTGGAAATAGAATGTGTGCACCTGGAAACTTGTAGAGACTTGAATGGAGATTGGAAATTTTGCAAATCCTAAAATTTTGGCCTACTGGGACTCAATTTCCAATCTGGGTGAATCAGTCTTAGATCAGGGTTTTTGCACAGGAACATGTTTCTAACAAATGGGTATCCAAATCTACAAACACCTCTACAAAAATAACTATAGTGGGACTCATTCACCACTTGTGGTGAGTCTATCCCACTTCGCTTTTTTAGGAATTCAAAGTTTGAATTTGTTCTTCTCATTCTACTCAGTCTACTTCTCTAGGTTTCTAAATCGAAAACTCTAATTTCAGGGCAGTAGATGACCTTTTAGTGAAGATTATGACCTTGCAAATGGGGAGAAAATTTCAAAAAGATTGTAACAGGTCTAATACTCAATGATATTTCAAGCTCCAAGAAACCTAGATCTACAATCACACATGTAAAGAGGAGAAAACTTGTTGATTGTTATTGAATATGGGTTTGCCTTGGTCAAACCCCTTTTATGTAATTAACCCAAATGATGAGACAATGAAATGAAGGCATGAAACATGAAACAAAGAACATGAATAATGGAAAATAATACCTTGGATGATGTCTTGTAAATATAAAACTCAACATGAAATGGCCATGAAGGATGTAGATCTTGATCTTGACAATAGGCGTAGAACAATTCTTATATTACATCTTCAATGCTACATCACAACACTAGCCAATAACATGCTTTATGCTTGATATGCTTGACATAATGATGGATCTTGAATTGCTGCAACAATTGATGAATAATTCTACCTTTGAACACCTTAAAAATGATATTGAATGCTCTCTACATGATCTTGTGAAGTCTTGGAATGCTTAACTCTTGAATGCTTGATTTGATAACATATAGAATTTATGAGCTAATTTTTTGAGAACTAATTTATATAGGAAATCTATCTACGCTCCTATGTAGTAGGTTCCAAAGGTTGACATACATGAAATTTGAACTTAGAACCCAATTTTTCCTACTTAAAACCTTGAAAATAGGAAAAATAGGACTCATTCACCAATCTGGGTGAATGGGTCCCATCTGGATAGGACTCATATTCCCAAATTAGTGAATGGGTCCCATAAGGCCTATTTTTATTGCTAAAGTGTCAGGGAGTGTTAATTAAGTTTATATGTTGATATTCTCAGGTTTTTAATTGAAATATGCCTTGGTATCTAGAATATAGTGTCTTAGGGGCATATTAATGATGGTATAAATGTCATAAATTCAATAGGGACCAAAATACAATGTGAAAGTGTAAATAAATACACTTTACAACACTAAATTAAGGAAAAAATAGGTCTATTTAGCTAAAAAGGGCCCTAAATCCAATGTGAATGTGTAGAGAACATTACATCAATATATGAGGTCCACTTAATTTACAAGCCTCCTAAATTTAATGTGAAGGTACAAATAATTACACTTTACAACACTAAACTAGGAAAAAGTGAGGTTTATTTAGATTTAAAAGGGCCCAAAACCTAATGTGGATGTGTTAAACTCATCACAACACTAGACCAAGGTGATATCAAGTCTAGTTTATTATTAATTATTCTCAATTTAATCAAGGAAAAGGAATAAATTTTCCATTGCCACAATAAATGTAAGAGGGCTCAAAAATCAATGTGAAAGTGTAAATAAATATACTTTGCAACATCAAATTAAGGCAAAATTAGGTCTATTTAGCTTAAAAGAGACCTAAATATAATGTGAATGTGTACAACACATTATGAAACTATATTAAGGAAACATTAGGTCTAAGGTCCCTAAATTAATATGAAAGTGTAAATGAATACACTTTACAACATTAAATTAAGGAAAAGTTAGGGTTTGTTTAGCTTAAAAAGGGACCAAGACCTAGTGTGAATGTGTAAATCACATCACAACACTAGATCAAGGAAAAATTAATTTCATTTTAACATTAATAATTCCTAGATTAAGTGTGAAAATGTAAGTGATGAAATTTTTTGACTCTATAGTTTTTAAGAGTTCATATAGTTCAAATTCATCTTTTATGACACATGCACAAACTATGAGTATTATTTAGCATGAAAATTTTGGTCATGTCAACTATAGATATCTCTAGCTAATGAGTACATAGGAATTGGTGTTAGGGATCCCTAATATTTCTTGTATTGATGATGTTTGTTTAGGATGTGCTCTTGGTAAACATCATCATAATTATTTTCCTATGTGTAGAGACACATGTGATAAGGTACCCTTAGAGTTTGTACATAGTGACTTCATATCATTTTTGACTACTTTATTTTTAGGGGCCAATTAGGTGCTCACATTATTGATGACTTATCCAAGTGTATATTGGTGTAATTTATTTAGTACTTGAGAGCGATTTCTTTGACTCTGTATAAGGGAGAATTTGCATCCTAGGTGCAATTCCCCCTTTTTCCTTACTACACTTTAGAAAACCTAAGTCAGAGGCTTAATTCACTTAAGCCTGCTAATGGTAGTCCACTTGGTGCTTGTTTTGTGTGTTGGTGGAGGAATTTCTATAGTGGATGTATGCGTGGCATGCAGACATCCTTACAACCCGTTTATGTCCCTTGCAGATTCCTACGGCTGAGCTAGTAGAGGCATTACTCTTCCTATTAGCAGCAAAGTTATAATGCCTCCTTCAGTGACCTAACCCAAATATGGCCATTTCTTTCCTCTTTCTTTCCTCATTCCTTCATATTCAAGCATTTTAACTTGCATTAGAGGTTGGATGAAAGTTTGGATGAATATTGGAAGAACTCTACATCACTTCAATCTCATTTTACACTCACATTCTAGCATTCTAAGCATTCCATAGCAGCAATATCATACTCCATCATGTTGGTAGAGCAATTTTGGGACCACGCCATTGCATTAGAGGCTTGAGTTCCTCTCATTTCTTCCCTAAGCAGCCTTAAGTGTTCTTTGTGGAAGTGGTAAGATTCCCTCTCCTCTCCTCTATCATTTGGTTGAGTATCGTAGTACTATTTTTGTAGCGCTTGTGTTTTATCACTCCTTTATCTTTTCAATTGGTTGTCCATGGAGGTGGGAACAGATAAATGAGGGTTTGACTGAGGTATACCTCTATACAACAACCCCCCAACATTATCTTTCTTATTGTGTGTAGGTGGGTGCATTTCGAGGAGCTAGCTAGTGAATAGGGTCTTCTACAAGATTGTCTTTGTCACCTTAGCTTTGGTATATCTTCTCTATCACCTTCGTTTGTACTTAGATAGGTTTATAAGATAGGTTGATAGTATTATTTGTCCTCTTAGAAGTCACTAAGATAGGTTGATAAGTCGTCTTGGTGTGTTTAACCTCATCTTGGTCTTTGTCTAACCGTATAGACTGCAACACATTTATGAGATGCCAGTGCGCCGTGCTTCGTCTGAAGTCCACATTGACATCCTTGGGAAGAGAGCTCCGTGAGGTGTAGAGTTGGACCTAAATATCGAGTCGCCTAGCCACACCTTGAAACTCAGGATTGCAGAGTGATCGTAGGACCCTAAAATCCTCATCATTCTCACCCTCATTTCCTAAGACATACACTTAACTGAGGTAAGTTAGGGAAGCCTCTTGTGTATCAACCCTCCGTGACCTATGGTATTGCATGCGGTGGTCCCCCTCTCCTACATTCTTGGTGAACCAGATGTGAACAACATCTGTTCATTTGTTAGTGCTAAAAATCCCTTTAGATATTTCATGGTTGTTGTGACCTTGCATGTTGTGAAAGTTTATGAACATCACAACACAGTCCACAACTTCAGGACATATCATGAGGAGAAGTATATGAAACCTCTCAAGGGATAGAATGAAGGTCTTGCTTGGTATCTATATAGGTCTTTTCTCTAGTCCCATCATTAGTTTGGCTACATAGGAACAATTATCAAGGAATGAGATGGAATTTTCTGATGAGATCGATCACATCCCTACTCCTCCTACATCTCCCATGCCATCATTGGTGGAGAGAATGAGGATGTTCAAATCCCCGTTGATTATGTATCTACCCTCACTAAAGGATTGGGTGACCTTGAACACCATTTGGAAATAAATCCGAAGATGGCTAGGGCCACTTGGGTTGTTAGTGAATTAAAACATATCATGGGAAAAGATCGAACAGACATCAAACTTCTAAGTAGTCTCTTTGGTATCGTCGAAGCATGTGCTCCTTTGGGAAACTTTGGTTCTACACAAGGAGTCACCTTTGAAGATCCTGAGAGACAATTAGGAGTATCAATGCCTCCTAATTTAGTTTACATGACCCATGTAGTCCCTTCCATTAGTATCCATTCCATCCCTAATCAATTGGAAACTATTAAATCGAATAAGGTCTCATTGGGCTTTAGCTTTACCCCTGCTCTCACCTCTGGGGGTGGAGGTTTTGGTAGAATAGGTGGTGGATAATTTCATAGTGGTGGTGGATTTGGTAGTGGAGGTGGTGCTAGCTAAAGTAGTTCTGGTGGAGTTCATGGTGATGGTTCCGGTAGAGGCCCTACCAGTGGTGGTCGCTCTAGTAGTGGCTCTGCTAGAAGTCACACCAGTGAGAGTTCTGGAAGTGGACCTAGTGGTAGTTTTGGAGGAGGAGGATCCTTTGGCTCTCTATCTTCTAATGACCCTATTTTGAACACTCTACTTCAGAATATGGGTAAGATGTAGAGTCAGTTAGTGAGCCTCTCCCAGGCCTCAGCCCAACCCATTTTCTAGCCCTTCTTCTGACATAGCCCATTATTGGTCACTATCTTAAACACTCCTTTCCCTCAGGGAATGGAGATTCCAAAGTTTGAGAAATTTGGTGGCAAGGGGGATCCACAGACACACGTGTCTGCCTTTAACACTCTTTGCATTGACTTCTTCCATCATGATGATTTGATGGCCAAATTATTTCCTCAATCTCTCAAGGACACAAAACTTGAGTGGTACTGTTCCTTGCCTGATAATTCTATTTTCTCATTCGATCAACTTGTTAACCAATTCCTCAGGTAGTTCTAAGCAAACATTGGACCAAAGATGACCTTCTCAAATCTCATCTGATGTTAACAAGGAGACAATGAGAAGATCACTAACTTCATAGCGCGTTATCAAGAAATTCTCTCACAAATCTCGTATCAGCTACCCAACTCTGACGTGCAGAAGGTATTCATAGGAAACTTACAAAGGCCTTGGAAAGAGAAGTTTTCCTTGATGAAATATCCCTCTTTCACGCATCTGTGTGCAACTTTACAAGAGTACCAATAGATGGTTGCTTAGTTAAGGGGATATTCCTCATGCTCCCATTCTAAAGGGAAATCCATTGTATCAATCTCTGAAAAAGGCAAAGCCATTGCGAATGTAGTAGCCATTGCTAATGACAATAGCCTCAGACTCAATTGAAAGTTCACAAAGTTATTAGAATCCTATACCTTTTTCTTATAGATGTTGTTGAGGGATAAGATCATAGCTTTGCTGGCTCCTAATCCCATTAAGGAACCTTACCCTAATTGGTATGACGAGAGCACTTACTGTTAGTACCATCATGTTAATGGACATGATACCAAATGTTGTATGTGGCTACATCATGAAATACAAGACCGCATTCAGGAGCGTAGCATTCATCTTGATGGGAATAAACATAACACAAACAAATTAGTGGAAAAAGAAAATAGTGAATTGTAGATATACACAGACTCGTTTTCATCCCATTTTTCTAACATGATTATCGATTCCACTAATTCTACTTCTCAACCCAGGGCCTATGTAAATATGGTCATGGTGACTTCCACTATTTCAACCACACCTAGCTTGTCGGATGTTACATTTATGACATAGGAACTACCTTTGAACAACAAGACTTCACCTCTTTACATTCTCGCTTGTATCAATGGTAACATTGTGAAAGGATTCTTGATAGACCCCGCAAGCCGTGTGAATGTTGTTACTAAGGAAACATTGGTATTGAACTCACTAAAAAAAAAAAAAATGCCGAAACAAGATCTACCATCTATACCCATGATGGTATGAATCTCAAACCTTATGGCTCAATCACTTTGTCCATCCTAGTTGGACCTAGGACTGTTGACATGGTCTTCGATGTTATTCTAGAGTCAGACCTATTCAGAGTGAAGCTAGGCATTCCTTGGCTAGCTTCCATGAATGGGATTGCTTCCATTATCCACAAATGCTTAAAGTTTTCCCATGAGGGTGTCATGCATGTAGTGCATGACACTGGATACCAGCCTTTGGTATCTCATGGTGGGTATTCAATAGATAACTTTTGGCCCTCTCCAGTCAGTCTTCTTCCTCCGAGAATGGACCTACTTTACGAAAAATATGTGAAGTATAAAACTGGAGGTAAATGGGAGCCAAAGCTGACCCTTCCTATGGTAGATCAAATGGTTACCTCCTCTTCCTAGGAAGAGAAGAAGAAGCCTGTGCCCATGACTACTCCTCCTCCAAAAGAGAAAGAGAATTCCATGCTATTCCTTTCTCCTTCCCGTGATGGTAAAGAGAAGGTTACACCATCCATTCCCTCTTCCCTGAAGAAGGATGAGAAACCCATAGTGGCTCCCTCTTCTTCTCATAAAGTTAAAGGGAAGATGACCTTTTCATGGATTGCCTTGTCCTCTCCCCTTTCCTGGGAAGAGTACTGGAAGAGCAAGCTTGGTTACTATCTATTAAATCTGATAATTCCTCCTTGGCATAGGCCTAAGATCAAAATTGTGAACCTTCCTAATGAATTTCTAGGACCATGTTAGTACTTGTACTACAGAAAGAAAGGTTCTCACAAAGAATTTGATCCACAACCTCCTATTGCTCCTGCTCCTAAGGAAGTGAGTGAGAAGAGGCCCACTACTAAGGCTCTCTATTCAACTCCTCTTGTCACTCCTCAGCCTACTCCCCTTGCTCCTACACAAGAACATATTCCTCTACCTGAAATGGCCATAGTGGACATCCCTATGGTCAAAAAGGAAACTCCTATCCCTTTGCAAGCTATGACTTCCAACTCCAAGATCCATAGAAACTGCCTTGCACGAGAGTGCAAGCACTAACGAAAGGCTCTCTTGGATGATCAGGCCGCTGCGTAATAGGAGGAAGAAACAATCGCCCCCGCTTTAGGGACCTCTCCAATGTCATCTTCCTCTTCTCCTATTGTGTCTCTTTTGCTTGATCCATTCTTGGCTTCTGGTGCGAGCACAAAATCACCTAACCCTAATCAGGTACAAGTGTTTATTGCTTTCTCAATGGAGCCGACTTTGCTAATGTCCATTCTGAATATTCATCCTTTCCCAAAACTTGTGGATATGGTTAACACTTTTGTTGTATCCATTGCGGTTATGTCCTCCTCTGCACCTCTAGCTTAATCTATGGGGAGTTCATCCCCTCTTGAAAAGAAGGTATGGGATAGTCCTCATGATAAAGGATGTAGGAGGATCCCACCTTTGCAAGGTGGCCCTATGATGACCTATTTTGTCCTTGTTACAAAACCAGTCCCAGCCTCCCCTGAGTTTGTCACCACTCTCAAATCGCTCGGTGATCCTGGCAGTGGATCTCTGAGACAACACATCCCATCCACTGAAGAAAAACATAGCACTCCCATGGGGTGCATGTTCAACTCTATGGATGAAGTCCTAACCCTATCAACGATCTTCGCAAAATCGCTGACTTTGACTCCACAAGAGCTCGGTGGAGAGGACCTTGAGAGGCCCTCTTCCTTGGCCCTTGTCACGAGAGGGTCGGATGACCCTCTTAACATTCCACCTTTTTAGACTCATTCTCCTTTCCCTTACGAAGATTTGGATTGGGAAGCAGACGACCTCTTGGCCGAACAATGTTAGGAGGAGGCCCCCTCTTTTCTTAATCTTTTGTGCATGTGTGCATGTCTTGTGATGTGTTCCCTTGAACCCATCCTATATGTTCCTAGATGACCCTCATCACCCTTGTTAGTGCTTGGATATAGGTGTGGTTTTTATGTCGTAAACCTTCTTCTATTTGTACCATCATTCTTTCATGTTTGTGCTTGATTTTTGATAAATTAGGGATGATGCAAAGCGTTGGGGGCATTTAGGCTTCCCTTTCATTTTGACCCAATTTTTTATTTTTACTTTTCTTTCTATGCATTCTTCTTGATCTTGGTGGGGATTGATGATCTTTTTCCTTGCATTGTAGTTACCTACTATTATATGAGCTCAGATAGATCTCACCCCGCTAAACTAGATCCCCCTATTCCCTTTGTTTGTACTTTTCATTTTTATTTATCATTCGCTCTTCTTTACTTGAGTTGTCCCTCATATGTATGATAACATTCTTTAACACTTCTACTTTCAAAAAATGAATTCATCACGAACAAATCTTTTCTTCAAAGTCCTCACAACACCCTTTCCTTGGAAGCGCATTCTCAACATAGATTCCTAATGGAATGTGTTTTCTTCATCACGGGTTCATAAAGAAAGGAATTGAATACCTTCCTCCAAAGTGGGAACTCCTTTGACTTCCCTTCATGTGGGGGCATGACCTTACTTTCAAATTCCTTGATGAAGAATCACTATAAGATGGCAACTTTTGAACAGTGTGTCCCTTGAGTGGACCCCTCTCTTTCACAGCGGGTTCCTCAAGGACCCTTTCTTCAAATTTTTTTGTAATGAATGGACTCTTGTACATCTAGTCTCGGAGTAGCTCAACTAGACTCATTCCATTCATCCTTTCACGTCTACCTTGGGGGCAGCCTGACTAGACCTTGCTTTTTCAAAACTATGCATCCCTTCTGTGGGTAGATGTGTCACCACTTTTAGATGTGTTTTATCTATGGGTAGATGCATCAACACTTTTTAGACATGTTCTGTCTACGAGTATACATGTCACTGCTCTTTGATATGCTCTATCTGTGGGTAGATGTATCAATGCTTTGGATATGTTTTATCTATGGGTAGACGTATTACTACTTCCTGACTCTTCAAAGTCCACTTCCTTGTGGATTCCTCCATGCAATAAATATTGGGGGTTTCCTCTTTGCAGGTCTGTGGGCTTGTAAGGTGCTTTGTTGTTCTGACTTCATAATTCTGAGTAGCTATGGATTTTTTTTTCTCCCTGCATCTTTGGGTTTTCCAAATTGTGGTTTTCTTCCTCGGTGGTTTAGGTATACATTTCTAACCCTACTCTCTTCTTGATATACTTTACTGAGCAATCATTAGTAATTGTGCTCACTAAAGTGGGGAAAAATGTATAAGAGCAAATTTGCACCCAAGGCGCAATTCCCACTTTTGCCTTATTACACTTTAGAAAACCTAAGTCAAAGGATTAATTCACTTAAGCCCACTGATGGCAATCCACTTGGCACCTATTTTGTATGTCAGTGTAGGCGTTTCTATTGAAAATGATCATGCAGTGTGTAGATGTTCATGCGGTGCACTTATGTCCCTGGCAGATTCCTCCACTTGAGCCAACAGAGAAATTACTCTTCCTATTGGCAACAAAGTTGTAACGCCTCCTTCGGCCACCTGACCCAAATATGGTCATTTCTTTCCTCATTCCTTCATATTCAAGGCTTTGAACTTGCATTAGAGGTTGGATGAAATGTTGGATGAATATTGGAAGAACTCTACATCACTTCAAGCTCATTTTGCACTCACATTCTAGCATTCCAAGCATTCCATAGTAGCAATATCATACTCCATCACATCGATAGAGCAAGTTTGGGACCATGCCATTGCAGCAGAGGCTTGAGTTCCTCTCATTTCTCCCCCAAGCAGCCTTGAGTGCTCTTGGTGGAGGTGGTAAGCTTCCCTCTCCTCTCCTTTATCATTTCGTTGAGTACCATAGTACTTTTTTTGTAGTGCTTGTGTTTTTATCACTCCTTTATCTTTTCCATTGGCTGTCTGTGGAGGTGGGAACACCTAAATAGGGGTTTGACTGAGGTAGACCCCTATACAGCCACCCCCACAACATTCTCTTTCTTGTTGTGTGTAGGTGGGTGAATTTTGAGGAGCTAGCTGGCGAACATGGTCTTCTACAAGATTGTCTTTGTCACCTTAGCTTTGGTATATCTACTCTATCACCTTCGTTTGTACTTCTCATATTTCATAGTATTATTTTTTCCTCTTAGAAGTCATTAAGCTAGGCTGATAAGTCATCTTTGTGTGTTTAACCTTGTCTTGGTTGTTGTCTGACTGTATTTAAAATGGATTTAAAAATTCCTTAATTTAGTGTTGTTAAATGTATCCCTTTACATTTACACACTTATTTGGGCTATCTTAATTAATTGAGCTTAATTATTCCTTAATTGGCGCTTTAAATCATTTACAAGCCTAATAAATTACATTTTCTAAAGGGAAAACCTGACAATAATTAATACCTTAACATAACACTTTACATTGAGCAATGTGTGTTCTAGGTTTATGGACCTAGGACCCATTCCCCCATTTTATGAGCAATTTTATTATATTTAAAAGAACATTTTGAGTGCAATCAAAGGCATTCAAGAGTAGATATATCAAAGATCTATTGCAACTTTAAGATCTATTTGTCATGTCAAAGTTTTCTTGCATCATGCCTATTTTTGGAGCTAACATTGTGATATAGGTTTCATGATCAATTCAAGCATTCAAACCATCATTTCAAGCAATATTCAAGTGTCAATATCCACATCCAATTCAAGCATCTCATCTGCAAGTTGCATACTTCATAAGGTCTCCATTATTAAGGTTTCATTCAAGGGTTTTTTGAGTGGTAATATATTTTTTTCATTCTTAATTCCCTCTTTCATGTTTATTTCAATTTAAGTTTTGATTACCAAAATAGGTTTTGACCAAGGAAAACCCCTATTCAAGTAAAACAAACATTTTTCTCTCTTGTGTGTGTGATTAAAAATTTAGGTTGAAAAATACTTGAATAACTTTTGAAGAGAAATATTTACAAAGTTGTCATCAAATCATAGAATCTCACCTATAGATCAGATTTCTAATTTTCTAGTACTGAAACAAGGAAAAATCAAAAGCTTCAGCTCTGCACTACAGGCTCCTGAAATATTATTGCAACCCTTGTACTTGGACCCATTCGCCCATGGGGGAATGAGTCTTAGATCTACTTTTGAAAAGAACTTTTAGTGACTAGTACACATTTTTCTGCCCTTCTCCAATCTACATTTTTTTTTCTAGTTCTACAAATATTGAGTATAATATTTCCATTTCAAATGTTAGATTTCATTTTGGTGTTGATTTTCTATTTTTTATTTCCTTCCCTAAAGTGTTGTTTGACCTTTACCCCCATCCTTCAGTCACAAGGAAATATGAAGATTCTCACTTTGGCTTGATTCACCTAAGGCTTGATAATCAATTCATTGTGTAGATCTTATTTTGTAATGAAATAGAGGAAAATAGGTCCATCAAATCCACATATTTTCACATTCTAGGATATTTCCTTGCATTTTACCTCTTATCCATTTTGGGTGCACCTTGGGTTTGTGAAACTTGTATGAGCTTCACAACTTGGTGCTCTATTTCCAATACCATCATGGGACATAGTTCAAGACTCATGTCATCCTATGATTCACCATTCACCATGGATCTTGGGATTTCTAACTCTTTCACTCATAGTGTTGACACTAGTCAGCCCACTATGGATCATACCCTTAACACTTCATTTCCCATGACTTCCCTACCTACACCTAATGTGATTGATGTTGATACAATGATTTATAATTTACCTCATGAGAACCTTAGAAGCATGGATTTAGAGTTAGAGAGATTCCAAAATATTTGTAAGTTTTGAACCCTTTGTCACTGATGTTGTTCTTATGATACAAAACATAAGAGAATTAAAATTAAACAAGGATGTGAAATGGTCCTTAGCCTTAATCACAACATGCAACATCACATAAAATAAAAATAAACACAATACAAATCATTTGGTCAAGTTCATTAAAATTCAACCTCATAAGGGCCTAACTAAGATGTCACTTGGCATTGCTTTCTCACAACATGACATAGTTCTAAGACATGCACCCAATGGTCCTCTTTACATAGCTAGAAGAATCAATGACAAGCCTACTAATGGGATATTAATTGATCCCATTTTTTTAGAGAATGTGATTACTAAATAATTCTTATTTATGCATGAGCTTTATCAAGATACTTATGAAAAATTGAAATTATGGATCAAAACGCATAATGGTTTTGCTTTCGCTACGATAGGTTCAATAACTATTCCTTTAAAATTTGGACTAAAATAATAACATGTCTCATTTTCTATCATCCTATCATTGGACCGGTTTCATGTGAATTTAGGCTTTCCATGGCTTCGCTCCATGAATTTCATCCCATCGGTTGTGTATAAATGCTTAAAGTTTCCATTTGGAAATAAGATCTTTATTGTACATCATAGTGGCTTTAATCTTGTGTCTTCCCATGGGAATTTCTCATTGGATTTATTTCTCCCTAAACCCATGGAAGCTATTAGGCACCGTGAGGACTTATTTCAAATCCTATCAAATTTTTAAGGCAAAGCACATAATAGAATTATCCCTTACTAATATGCCTCAACCCACTATTGAGCCTCCTATCCTTGATGAAACCATAAAATCCCTTCTAAGTAACCTAGATCAAAACATAGTGAATCCTCCACCCATTTCCTATAGGAGACCATGAGATAACCAAATACGTCTCGTTGGTCCTCCTAAAATTAAACAAGCTTACAAAGCTAAAGAGAAAGTGGTTGAACAACCTCCCATGGTTCCTTCCATTCCTCCCTTAAGGGAAGAAAGGAAACCTATGGTTGAAAAACCTACTCCTACACAATCACAACTTAAAAATCAAACAAAAATGAACTGAAATGCTAGAGAGCATATGCATAGATGTCATGCTATTTCCCATTTATTACAAGAAAAGGAAGAAAAGAACATATAAAATAGAACTCCAAAATTACCTCAAGAAATGCATGATGATTCTCCTCCTTTGGAAAAATAAGAAAATCCTAAATCTCGAGCACAACAAGAACAAGAACCTTCAAAATGGATATTATCATTAGACCTTCTATTGTGATATCCTTAGATAATGACAATGAAACTGCTCAGATTGATGAGGAAGTGCATAAAGAGTTTAAATTATAACAATCATGATGATCCTCCTACAAAGAGTGTTTCATTGAGTGCTAAAATTGGTGCTTGTCTTAGTTTGGCACTTGATGTTATCCCTTTGGCTAGTTGTTAAATTCCTTCTACATATGATGAACAAGATTGGGACATTGACAACCTGCTATATATAGGTTGAATCACATGTACCTTACTAGTCTTGTCTTTGTTTCTTTTTTATGTTTTTTATATGATTGCATGTGCGTAATGTGATCCCATATATTATTTTTTTCTTCATGTTCACTCCTCTATTTGTACCAGGTATGTGTAGGATCATCATGGAAAATATAGGCGCTTAAGTGGCGAAAAATTAAAAAAATAAAATTTAGGCAACTTGACATAAAAAATTTAGAATAAGTTATCTATACTATTTCAAAATATGTAAAAACCAGAATCTATAGTAAATTGATGTATTTTAAACTACTAGAGTTTATTTAAAAAAAAATCTGTTGGTGAAAATTTGAAGTTTCAATAGTAGTGCTTAAATTTAGGGAAAAAATAAGTAGGTATGCAATACGACCACCTAACCACAATAAAATGATAATATTTTTTTTATAATATTTTAGATATAAGTGAGGACTCATGTCTTGATGTTTGTATTTGGTTTCCAAGTAATATTCAATTATGATTTTTAATTACAACTTTTAAAAATATAAAACTTGTATGTGCGACCACCTTAACTTGGTCAAAGGCTTCATGAAATTCAATTTATTTTTAATCCTATAGTATGCAAAGCATATAATGTGACACACATGTTTCATATTGAAAAAATGTGATACGTTTGAAAACTATATATGCTTTTCAATCAACCCTACTATCAATCGGGGTGATCATAATTCAATGAAAATGATAATAATTATTTTGCAATTTTAAAGTAAGCATAATTTATATTGGTGGAAAGTTAAGAGAATCTCCTTTAAAACCCTTTTGTTTCATCAATTTTGGGTAAAAAATAATCGTCAGCCATATACCCTACACATACCCATCATATCGCCACTTTTTGGTCCATCATGATCCTACACATGCCCCACCTTCATTCTTTTATATGTAATAAAAATTTTATCTTTTCTTTTGTCTTACTTTTTCCTTTTTGAGGATGACACAAGGCATCAAGACATTTGGGTCTCTTCCATGTTGATCCAAAATACTTTTTATTAGTTTTCATTCTCTATGTGTCATTCTTCATGTTCCATGAGTTATTTGGGGAATGATGACATTTCTGAGATCTATATTATCATTGTAGAAAAGGCATATGCTAACCCAAAATCCATCGATCCCTTATGTGATTTTTGGATTTCCTTTTGGAAGCAACCCCCTTCATTTTTCATGACATAGCTTCATTTGGAAACATATGACTTGGCATAGGGATTTCCAAATAATCTCTCATGTCTTCTTTATTTTTAGCATTTAGCATTTGCTACTCTAAAGTGATTCCTCACAATGTGGTGTTATCAATTTCTTTAATGTGGGGTCATACATTGGCATTATCCTTTTTGGAGATCTTTGATAATATCTTATGTGTCATTGCATTGTCTTCTTACTTCTTGTGACGTGTCTTCTTCTTGGTGGTGTCATTGGGTTTTATTTCCTCCAAGAGTGTGACCTTTATTGGCATAGGAAATTCCTCTCAGTGATGATGATATGCATTGCATTCCATAAGTTTCAAATATTTTATCATGGACTTGTCCTCTCTTGGAGACATTAGGCATGATGTTCCCTAAGAGGATACCTTACATGAACTAAGGAAAACCCCTTTGAAAATATATTATCCTATTTTCATTTTTTTCATAAATTTTTAGCATAATGCAACTTGCTAACCTTATAAACCTCAAAGTTACAACCCTTTTCATGGCCACCAAGAATAACACACTTTTCTTTCCTATGGTGTCATTTTTGTTCATAAGTGTTTAGGATAATGAAACTTGGTAAGCCTTATGGAGCTCAAAGTTCGTATTGTGTGGTGCCTTATTAAATTTATTGGAGGTATAACTTTGATATGCTACAGAAGCCTAATAATATTCTATCATTTTCCACCCTTGGGGGCTCACCTAGTGGACAATGGATTTCACTAGCTCATGTGAGCATGCAATATTATTTGCATAGTGGACCGAGTTCCACTTGTAAATTTTTTTGGACAAACAACTGAGGTGTGTTGCACATCATGTTGAATACTCAAGGCTTGATCCATATATTTTCTTTTTTTTTTTCTCTTCCTTTGGCTCTTTGACATTGCATGATTTAGTATCTTGTCATTGTTGCATACATATATATTTTTAACATAGGCATGTGTCTTTGTGCCATTTTTTTTTTTCCATGAGATCTTAGATCTTGGAGGCTTGATTACCTTCCTTGATATTTTTCATCTTGTATTTCCAATGATTGTACAATTAGAAATCTCTTGATTATCTACTTTAGTGTGATTTTGATGTAGGGTCATCCTCTCACTAAAGTGAAGGATAAATGTAGTGTAGAAAAATGTAATCCTTTAAATTTTCTCACTTGTTTGGGCTGTCCTTATTTAAAAAGTGATAAAATCCCATTTCAAGTGGTCCAAGTACATGGTTTTCCTATGTGAGTTTGAGGATCAGGGGATGGTGTTGTTACTTACCCAGTGCAAGCATACCATTCATTCCAACTATGTCTATATATGGCTCTTCTTGCACTCTACTTTCCCACTTTGTCACTTTGGCCTTCTTATCATCGATGATTCATTGAAGTGAACTTATAGTGGATTAGATATGGTGCAGGAGCACCTAGGCTGACCTCCACGAAGTTTGTGCACAATTTTGGCTTGTTTTGACTTTAGCCAAGTCAGGGATTTTGGTGTATTTGTTTTGGACCTTAGAAGGTCTTGCATTTGTGTGTGAAGAGTTAGTCATTAGGACTAAAATCTTCATTAGTTCATCATTAGTATTAAATGTTGTTTTATTAAATTTAGGACAGCATATGTTAAATATTATGAATGTGTTAATGTCACTTCCTCATTGTTTGGAGTTGCTAAAGGTTAGTTAAGGGGTTGTTAGCTTGGACTCAAGGAGTAGTGATCCTAAAGAGTAGGAAGATGGAAAGAGTTGCAATAATATTGCAAATTGCATGGCAACATTGTTAGGTTGCATGCAATTCCATTAGCTTGGATTCCCTTGAAATCAGGGATATGGAGGTGTGCAATCTCCCCTTGCATGGTGGAAAATACTTCAAGATATGGGGAATGGCTCGTAACAAGGAGGAGGGAGTCATTGTAATCAGTTTTTGTGGGAATGAATAAAAATAGTGAGCAAATTCTTGTATATTTTCTGGTTTTGTAAATCCCGTGTGTTTTCAGGACAGTGAGATATATGATCTGTATACATTTACTTGGTGTTGGATGAGGTTTATTTAACATGTTCTAGTATCTTTCCTTTGAAAATAGTTCATTGATTTAGAATACAGGCATTGTAGTTAAAGTTTAGTATTGCAAGGAATGAACTATGACTGTATTTCTTGTGTCTACCAGTGAGTTTTTGGAGACAGTGAAATAAAAAACTTTGTAAATACTGTTTCAACCTTGCATTGGAGTTCCTAGTATAGTTTGTGTCATTTTCCCTTTGTATACAGGTTGCTTAGAATAGAATTGTAGTTTAGAATTCATAGATTATAGTTTGGGAAGCATTTCAATTGTAGTTTTGGAACAGTCTCTTTTAGAATGACTCCCCCATAGCCATTGACCACGGGGTCCTCCTGAGACTGGTGGAATATGGGATAAGAGTTAGCTGTTTGTACATATTTGACAGTTGGTAGCATGGAACATAGAGCAAAGAGTATTACACCCAAACCCTAGGCGAGCTAGGACTGCCCGATTAGGGAATTAGGGTGAAAATCAAGGAACCAAGGCAGGGGAAAAGTACACTGTATGGAATCCGTACAGTCCTAGGAAGGACAAGATGGGACCTTTGCATTCCAAAAGGTTTGAGGTTTCCATTAATCAATTAGAGGTAGTTGAGACTCAATAACCAGAGAAACCCTAGATGCAAGGTGAATTAGGCCTCCTCTCTAAGGGTGTTGGAATCCATTGTACAGAACAATCAAAGGTCTAAGACTTGATGTAGGATTTAAAACCCTGAAAAGGGTGTCTGAATGTATATTTTGTTTGACAGGTTGTTTGACAATTAATAGAGAAACAGTCAGAATACTGACTGGTAAGGGATACAAGGAATAGCCCCCTCCAAAGGCAATCTTTTGAGATTGGTAGGAATGGTCATTGAGGAACCTCTAAGATGGCTTCAAGTGGTTATGAAATGCATCAAATCAATGTCCCCAACTCCCCTGCAGGTAGCTCAAGCATGGTGTTGAAGATAGCATCTAGACTCTTCTAAGTGTTGAAAGGAGATTAGCAGTTTCAAACAAGGTGTTGGATCCTCTAAAGTTAAAGCACAAATGTAAATTCTTAGGACAGAGTTGTAGCAAGGTTCAGTTGGTGAACCAAGTCAGAATAGAGCTTAGATCATTGCTAGGTTCATGATGAAGGTAGAGTAATGTCTACTTGAGGTTTGGTGCAAGCAAACTTTGGAGGGTTGTCATACACCATATTGGTATCAGAGCAAGAGTTGGATTCCAGGCTTGTGATTAATGAGCCAATCCACTGAGTCAGAAGGAGAGAATACACCAGAGGAAGGAACCATGGTGAAAAATGTAGAACTAGAAAAGAAGGTAGAAGAGCAAGAGGAAGATAACCGGTTGCTCAGAGAAAGGATATCTCAGATGGAGAGACTCCTAGATGAAGTCCAAGAAACAACAGATACTGTGAAGGACAAGATTAAGAAGAAGGAAGAGCAGGAAGCCAA
>VDFB02000015.1:233312613-233427388 GCA_007258455.2 Sequoia sempervirens
GAGAATACCATGAAACATAAAACCAAAGTGGATGAGCATAGGAGAGAGGTTCAGTTTAATGTTGGTGACCTAGTGATGGTGCATTTGAATAAGGCTA
Source organism: Sequoia sempervirens (assembly GCA_007258455.2). Classification (NCBI taxonomy): domain Eukaryota; kingdom Viridiplantae; phylum Streptophyta; class Pinopsida; order Cupressales; family Cupressaceae; genus Sequoia; species Sequoia sempervirens. Next base: position 233,312,711 of record VDFB02000015.1, read on the forward strand.
GATTGTAGAAAGGAGTTCCTCACAAGCTGCAAATGAAGAGGATAGGTCCCTGCCCTATCTTGGAGAAGTATGGAAACAATGCTTTCAAAGTGCAATTGCCTGATGACAGTGGACTATCCCCTATTTTCAATGTTGTAGACTTAGTCCATTATAGAGGACCACCACCAAACATGGGTCAGACCATCCAAGAATTCATTCAAGATGTAGAAGAGCTCAAACTGCCCTCCACTGCAGTTAAACAAGCTGATAAGATCTTGGATACCAGGGTCTACAAACGAACAAGAACCAAAGAATACAAGGAACATCTGATCCAAAGGCAAGGACAACCTGAAGTTGATGTAGTATGGATCAAGGAGGAAAAGTTCAAGAAGTTGGGCATTGATCCCAATTTGCTCAATCCAAGGATGGCTTGAAGTTTCCTATTTTGGGGAGGATGGTGCAGGAGCACCTAGGCTGACCTCCACCAAGTTTGTGCACAATTTTGGCTTGTTTTGACTTTAGCCAAGTCATGGATTTTGGTGTATTTGTTTTGGACCTTAGAAGGTCTTGCATTTGTGTGTGAAGAGTTAGTCATTAGGACTAGAATCTTCATTAGTTCATCATTAGTATTAAATGTTGTTTTATTAAATTTAGGACAGCATATGTTAAATATTATGAATGTGTTAATGTCACTTCCTCATTGTTTGGAGTTGATAAAGGTTAGTTAAGGGGTTTTTAGCTCGGACTCAAGGAGTAGTGATCCTAAAGAGTAGGAAGATGGAAAGAGTTGCAAGAATATTGCAAATTGCATGGCAACATTGTTAGGTTGCATGCAATTCCATTAGCTTGGATTCCCTTGAAATCAGGGATATGGAGGTGTGCAATCTCCCCTTGCATGGTGGAAAAGACTTCAAGATATGTGGAATGGCTCGTAACAAGGAGGAGGGAGTCATTGTAATCAGTTTGTGTGGGAATGAATAAAAATAGTGAGCAGATTCTTGCATATTTTCTATTTTTGTAAATCCCGTGTGTTTTCAGGACAGTGAGATATATGATCTGTATACATTTACTTGGCATTGGATGAGGTTTATTTAACATGTTGTGGTATCTTTCCTTTGAAAACAGTTCATTGATTTAGAATATAGGCATTGTAGTTAAAGTTTAGTATTGCAAGGAATGAACTATGACTGTATTTCCTATGTCTGCCCGTGAGTTTTTGGAGACAGTGAAATAACAAACTTTGTAAATACTGTTTCAACCTTGCATTGGAGTTCCTATTATAGTTTGTGTCATTTTGCCTCTGTATACAGGTTGCTTAGAATAGAATTGTAGTTTAGACTTCATAGATTATAGTTTGGGAAGCATTTCAATTGTAGTTTTGGAATAGTCTCTTTTAGAATGACTCCCCCATAGCCACTGACCACGGGGTCCTCCTAAGACTGGTGGAATATGGGAGAAGATTCAACTATTTGTACATATTTTACTGTAGGTACCATGGAACATAGAGCAAAGAGTATTACACCCAAACCCTAGGCAAGCTAGGACTGCCCGGTTAGAGAATTAGGGTGAAAATCAAGGAACCAAGGCATGGGAAAAGTAAACTGTACAGAATTTGTATAGTCCTAGGAAGGGCAAGATAGGAACTTTGCATTCCAAAAGGTTTGAGGTTTCCATTAATCAATTGGAGGTAGTTGAGACTCAATAACCAGAGAAACCCTAGATGCAAGGTGAATTAGTCCTCCTCTCCAAGGGTGTTGGAATCCATTGTACGGAACAGTCAAAGGTCTAAGACTTGATGCAGGATTTAAAACCCTGAAAAGGGTGTCTGAATGTATATTTTGTTTGACAGGTTGTTTGACAATTAATAGAGAAACAGTCAGAATACTAACTGGTAAGGGCTACAAGGAATAGCCCCCTCCAAAGGCAATCTTTTGAGATCGGTAGGAATGGTCATTGAGGAACCTCTAAAATGGCTTCAAGTGGTTATGAAATGCATCAAATCAATGTCCCCAACTCCCCTGCAGGTAGCTCAAGCATGGTGTTGAAGATAGCATCTAGACTCTTCTAGGTGTTGAAAGGAGATTAGCAGTTTCAAACAAGGTGTTTGATCCTCTAAAGTTAAAGCACAAATGGAAATTCTTAGGACAAAGTTGTAGCAAGGTTCAGTTGGTGAACCAAGTCAGAACAAAGCTTAGATCATTGCTAGGTTCATGATGAAGGCAGAGTAATGTCTTCTTGAGGTTTGGTGCAAGAAAACTTTGGAGGGTTGTCATACACCAAGATATCACTAGAAAAAATAGCTTAACACAAGGAAAAATTAGCATTGATAGCTTGGATGATGGTAATTAGAGTAGTGTTCCTGTTGGAGCTTGTATGAGTGATGGTGTGTGCAATCATAAAGATGTATGTAAATCAATATCTGAGAATTAGGGAAGCACTAATATTATAAGTCAATCTCATTTTTCATGATGGTTTCTAAGGAATATGTTCCTTTTGTGTGGAGATGTAAGTTGCTAAATATTTGATTCAGGTTTTTGGTGTTATAGAATTATGTGTCATCCTAAAACCATGTCAATCATGTGGCTTTCTCTTTATATGCTAATTTATAACTTAGATTATAATGAGCAAGAAGAGTTTTAGAACTTGGAAATCATTAATATCAGAACTCATATCTATGTATCCAATGTTGTGTATTGTAATGGATATTACATTATTTGAACCATTTTATTATAAATAAATTTCAAGATCATTATACACATTTGTTGATTTTTTTGGGTTGAGAATTCCTATTATAATTCTCAAGAATTTAGTTTTACTATTCTTCTAACTAAAAAACTTTTAGATATTATTAGTTATAGTTTTTTTGTTTTCTCCCCAATAACCTCTCGAGTGATGTCCAATAAACCCTTATCCATCTAGTAAATAGTTCAAATGTTGAACCTATGAGCACTACCCAAAACAATAATCATAAATTAGTGATTGCTCTGATGATCATTTAATTGTGTCAGTAAGTGTGTGTGAATTCTGGTGTCTCAATTAAAAACAAAGTCAGGCATTGTCAACAAAATTGTATGTGCCAAAACCATTCAGAGTGTTGGTGGTGTTATCAGTTCAATTCAGAGGTGTTCTCAGTGATGGTGCAAGAATTCAAAATCTTTACAAATAGTAGGAAATACTTTTTACTTTTGTCTTGCTAGAAATAAGATAAAAAATGGTATGTCAAAATAGTGCTCAATTGTTAATTAGTTCAGTTAAAATGAAAGGTCTAAAGGTTTAAAGCCTATATTGTGTAGATGGTGTGGAGTAAAAATGTAATTTTCCTATATAGTTACTTCATGGGGTCCTATTTACATGTTAAGTTCACTTAGGTCATTGGCATATTTAACTTGTTTAAATTTAATTTTATGTTTTTTAGCTTTTATTAAATATTAGAGTCCTAGGTCATTTAATATTGTCTAATTTCATTTAATTATGACATAATAATTTAACATTGGTACTTCGTTACACTGTCTCTATATAAGAAAGGTAATTGTATAGTTTTTAATATACCTCATCATCATATTTGGTAAGTTTAATATCAAGCAAGCTTACTTCTTACATATTCTCTTGTGAAAGGTTTTAATTATTTTTGTAGGTGGTCCTAGGATAGATCTAATGTAACTTATCTCCTACATGGTATTATAGCCAAGCCTTACAAATTCCTTCTCAAATTTTAAGGTAGAGATATTGCTAGTGAGATATCTTGGCAAATTTTGGTAAAGTTCAGTATGCTTTTCCATTGTAATCGATGGTGATCTAGGGAATCAAACAAACTTGAAGAAAACACTAGTTGTGGAGGGTTTCTCTTTGTGGATTTTAATTATATGTTATTTTTGGAGTGTGTTTGATGTAATTTGAGCTCACCATTGAGCCCAAGTCATTTCAGAAAGTCATGATTGGCTTTTGTTTTGTCAAAATATGATATTTTTTCCAAATCTACAAGGGTTTCAAGTTGGGATGTGGTTACCATATCCAGGAGGTAGCTATTTTTTCGAGGCACTATGGGAAAAAATCAAACTTTCCATTACATCTCTAATTTCCAAAAACCATAAGAATTCCAATCAAATCATTGAAATTAAAGTTTTTATAATGGGGACTTAGAGATTTTTTCATAAAATTATCAAATCTATACATTATGATTCTGATAGTTGGCAATATAGGGTATATCTATGGAATATCCCACAGTTGCACATTGGAGGCATCATCGATACAAAGGTTTTGATAATCACTGATCCACTATCATGTTGTATTGTAGTGGTACAATGGTCAATTAAAATTTATTTTATTTTATTTTTCTTGACCATTTAATTTTTTACAATGCCTAATTCCTTCTTCGTAGTGGTCATGCTCATATATTTAGTGCAGGTGCTTAATGTTGGGTGGCTCACAAAGTTTCAACAAACACTTTCCACCTATTCTCAAAATTCTCATCAAATGCTTAGTAGTGGGATGTTTTCTAAATTTCCTACACCCACGGTCATATGGAAGGATCGGGTGCGAGCCCCCAAGGGATTAAGATATGATCCCCAGGTATACAAATTAGGCCTTTTTTCATTAGATCATAACTTTTTCCCATGTATCAAAATTTCACAAATGAGATATTGACAAAAAGATAGTTTCACGTATTTCATAGTGGTGTAGATCATTTTTCCAAATTTTTCTAAAGTATTTTTTTTTTCCAAATGAAGTTTGTTTGACCTTGGACCTTTGAGATCATTATTTTTTCCAGTTTATCCAATTTTCATGATTCTAGTAGTAATTAAAGGGTACTCAAGAGCTCTATCATTTGGTTTATACACTTTATACAAATTTATCCCAAGGTATAATTTATTTAGTTTTTACATATTTGGTATATTCATTGATTACTTATATGTACTATCTCCTAACAAATTTCTATTTGTGGGGTGCTTCATTTTTAGTCTTATTTTAGATTTTGGAGATATCACATTGGTTTGAATTAGATATTTTTCTATTTTTCATTCTCGGCTAAATCATTGTTTGAAGTCATAAATCCTCATAATTATCATGCATGGAAGGAAAGAATGAGGAAATTACTTTGGTCTACGAGTTTTTTCTCCACCTTGGATGATAAAAACCCTGATTTTTCTAGGGAATTTAAAATATTTTCTCATACCTGAGCAAATGTTATGAGGCTATGGGTTTGATTGCTATGCATGTTTCTTATAGTTTGTTCTTCCATATTTAGGAATACTACTCCTATGTAGGTTTAGGATAAGTACAGTGAATTATTTGGTTTAGTTAATGAAATTCATGCTATATAGTCAAAGGTAGAATTGACATCATTTAACATAGATTGTTTTAACACCATTGAAGGGTATTTGGTAAAATTGAAATAATTAAGGTCTCAATTAGTAGGTTGTGGTAAAGATAGAAATGATAAGGAATGCATATTATTGATTTTTTCATTTTCATAGTTTTCTACTTCCTTTTATTCTACAATAGATGGATTAGTTGATTCATTTGGCATACCTTCTTTTGAGATATTTTTTTTTTATGTTGACTAGAAAATAAGATAAACTTAGTCAATATGATACACACTCTAAGAATCATGCTTTGATTGCATCATGACCTAAAGCTAAAGGAATGAAGAATTCAAAACCTAAGACAAAACATTTTGATATACCAACCTCTCATATAAAGGATAAAAATAATAAGGAGAAACCCACGAGTGGTTATTGTAACTAATTTGGACATGGTGAACATAGTAGTTATAAGAAATATTTAAATGAATGAGGTATTTTTTAAAATAATAAAAATTTATTTTCCTTCTAAATCTACAATTTCACCCTCTTCTTCATCACAAAATTCATCTTCTACACACATAGGTACCATAGGAAAAAATCATGAGATTGATGAGGTAAAATATAATAAGATGAAGGGTCATTCTCTTGTTGTAACTGTAGTGTAGGAAAAAGTGTCCCTCTTTCACACTTAATTTGGGAATGAGTAATAATAATAATAAATGAGCATAATGATGCCTTAATTTAGTGTTGTAATATGTATTTTACATATTCACATTAATTTTAGGGTCCTTTTAATTAAAATTGACTTGATTTTGCATTGATTTTGGTATTGTAAAGTGTATCTTTACACTTTCACACTAATATAGGGCTTGATTAATTAATTGAGGTTAATTTTCCTTAATTGGCCCATTTAATTCAAATTTAATCCTAATTAATTGCAAATTTTGAGGGATAAAACTTAACATTCATAAATGCCATAACATAAGGTTTAATGTTGAGCAATGTATGTCCTAGGCAAGTGGCCTAGGACCCATTTTCCATAGTGAATGGGTCCTGACTTGCTCCTAGGACCCAAATTTGAATTATGGTTTTGGTTGTATTTTAATGATTTCAAAGGTATATTTAGATGTCAGCTTGTGATATTTGAATTTTGGGAATTAATGTTAAGATATGTATAAATAAGAGGTCATTTCACTATGTTTCAACCAAGGATCCTAGAAGATTTCAAGAAGGCTAAGGATATTCAATTGAGCAATTCAAGTGTATTTTAAGGAATTCAAGGGTAGAATTACTAAAGATTATTGCAGCAATCAAGATTCCTATTGTCATGTACAATATTTATTGCATGATGCATGTTGTTTGAGCTAGTATGGTGATGTAGTGTTCAATATCTATGCAAGAATTCAAGGATATTATCTCTAATCAAGTTTCATGATCGAGATCTACATTCATTGAGGCACTCCATGCTAGTTTGAATATTTTTAATCCAAGGTTCAAATAAGGTTTGGTGAGTTGTTACATATTGTTTCTCATTCATCATTCTTTCATTCTTTTCTATTTCATTAAAAGATTTAATTAGAAAAATGGGGTTTGACCAAGGAAAACCCCCATTCCCTAACAAAACAATATTTATCTCTCTTTGATACATGTGTGATTGTAGATTTTAGGTTGAAGATCCTTTGAAGAGAAAAATTGAAGAAAGTTGCAATGTTGTCAAAGTTGCAAGAAAATTTTTCATATCATGGAAACTGCTCTACAAAATTTATTTCTAGTTTTCTGACATTGAACATCAGGAATTTGGGAGAGGAGACATAGCAGAAGAAAGCATAGAAAGTATTTTTCATGAACCCTAGCCAAGACCCATAGGGAAAAGGGGTCCTCAATGAGCTTCAAAAGGTGACTTTTGGTGAAAGGTACACATCCTTTTCCCCTTTCCAAATCTCCCTTTTGATTACTATTCTTCATTTGTATTTCATTGCTTACATTTTGAATGAAGTTAGGGAAATAGGTATTTGTGGTGAACTCATTCATCACATGCCCCCATTTTTCCTTCATTTCATTTTGGTGAAATTGAGTTTGATCCTTGTATTTTTTGATTTTGGAGTCCTCTTTTCACTTTATATTTTTATTAAATACATTTATTTGCATCTCTTTGCATTGAATTGAGTCTCATTTAGGGTGTCTAGTTTTCATTTAACTACACATTTCATTTGAGGGTTTTAGGATTGCATAAATTTTTCATTCTTTAAATCCGAAAAATACAAAAAATTAGTGATCTTGCATATTGATTATTGCTAGTTGATTTATGGATTTGATTGTGTAAGAGTTTTTTCATGGATTGTGAAAAAACTCTTACACAATCAAATCCAAAAATCAACTAGAAATAATCAATATGGATTGTGGAAATTTGATATCATATATCTTGCATACCATTTACATAGCATTACATGATACTCAATTGCATTTAAAAATTGAAAAAAAAATGCATATCAAATTAGGTGTCTTGGGTTATCATTTTGTCACATTTTGTATTTGCATTTCATCCTCATTTCACAAAAAATTAAAACTGAAACTTGTTGTATCAGACTAGGATATGGAAACTACTGATATTTACTTAGAAATATTTAAAATTTTGTTTTGAAACCGTCACCTAGGACCCATTCTCCCTAGGGTGAATGAGTCCTTGATCATGGTCATATTTTGATGTTTTGGGTATTAAAATATCCATTTCTACATTTTTGTTTGTTGTTTTTATATTTATGTTTCTATTTTTAGAATTTGTATTTATTCAATTTGGTTATATCCAACTTTATTTGATAAAGTTAGTGCATTGTGTGATTTCAAAATTGCATTTACAAGATATTATTTTTAGGTTTTTGCATAGTGTAATCAGAAAATTACCTTATTTTAAATCTAAAAATTAAAAAATGGACAAGTGTTTTAGCAATGTGTGGAAGTCCTTGTTCTCCTTGGTTGATGTTTCAAGTTGTGTTTTTGGAAATTATCCTAATGCAATTGGCTCTAATCATGCTCAACCAACTCCTAATGAGTGTCTGCATGAAGTTGACATCACTGGAGAAGATGATGCTATCATGCATGAGTTCATAAACTATTTCCTTAACAATATTGAGGATAATGTGTCGTTTTATCCTTCCATGAAACAACCAACACAACTTGAGATGTTTGGTATTTTACATCCTAAAATTGAGTAAAAGATAACCTAAAATTTTAACAATGAGTGAACCTAGCTCCTTTAATCAAGTGCATACATATCCATCTTATGTTAACAAAGTGACCATTACTCCCATCAACTTAGAAGAAACTTATGGCCAAGGCTTTAAGATTTCAACTAAACAAGGATGTGACATAACTAATGAGCATTAAATTCACAAAATTTTAGAACAAATTCCTATTGAAGAAACCAAAGGAGTAGGATATCAAGATCCTCCTCCTGACATAAGTGTCCTCCTTTCTAAGGAATAACCAATGCCTCACAAGGATGATAGGATCATCTTAGTTCCTCCTCCTAAACATCTACCTCAACAAATTGGGGAATCAAGCAAGAAATTAAAACCTTACAAACACCAAAAATTGTCATTCCTACATACTCAAATAGAAATTAAATTAAAGATAGAACACCTCCTTAGAAAGGGTTGAATCAAATTACCACCTCGTAGTAAAAGCAACATACCTAAGAAAAATATGAATTATTGCACATAGAATATAACTCATGGGCATCTTACTAATGAGTGTCATGAATTAAAATTGATATTGAGTGACTTTTACTTTGATGATGATCAGTCTTATGAAAACATAGTTGCATAACATTCCCTTTGCTCCTTGCCATGTAATAGTTGAAGGATCATTGCATCCTCACTATTACATGTTTTAAATTTATTGGAAATCATTATCTTTATTGCAAGGAACTCATTCTCATCACCTATATCAACGAACCCTTATTTTTCACTTAGTGGGGGCAATGGGTTAGGTAGGCTTGTCCTAGTTTTGGCACTTGTTGTTGTCCCTTTGGCTAGTTTTCCACCTTTTTTATATATCAATCAAGATTGGGATGCATACATCTTGCTATAGGTTAACCTACATGTTCCTTACTATTCTTTTGCTTTGCTTTCCTTTTCATGTTTATTTATGTGGTTGCATGTGTGTAGTGTGATCCCTCATACTGTTCTGTTTGATGTCTCTCTCTCTTCATGTGTGTTCCTCTATTTGAATCTCCATTCTTCTCTATGTCATAAAATGTTTATCTTTTCACTTATCTTGTGTTTTCCTTTTGGGGATGAAGCAAGGCATCAATACTTTTAGGTCTCTTCCATTTTGACCCCAAATTATTTTTCTTTCTTTTCAATCTCTTTGTGTCATTCTTCCAATTCTATGAGTATTTTGGGAGTTATGACATTTCCAAGCTCTATAACAATATTGTAGCAAAAACATACTGACCTCGAATCCATAGATCCCTTACATATTTTTGGGGGCAATACCTCCTTCCTTTTTCATGGCCTAGCTTCATTTCAAAAATATATGACTTGGCATAGGGATTTTTGAGTAAGCTCTCATGTCTTAGGATTGAAAATTGGCTACTTTAAAGAAATTTCTCACAACAATGGTGTTAGCAACGACTTTAAAGTGGGGTCACACATTGATAATATATTTTGACATTTTTCATTTTTCATGGTGAAATTTTCTTTTTTCTTATGAAGCATCCTTTTCTTGTTGGTGTCATTGGGTTTGATGTCCTCCAAGAGTGATATTTCTTAGTGTATGAATTTCCTCTTAGTTGTGATGTGATGCATTGCATTCCCTAAGTTGAAAATATTTTACACTTGACTTGTCCTCTCTAGGAGATATTAGGCATGATGTTCTCTAAGAAGAAGAACTTACACAAACTAAGCAAAACCCCTTTGAACAAAAACCTTTTACTAGCATTATTGTTCATAAGTATTAGCATAACATAGCTTGTTTGGCTTATGAATCTCAAAACCCTAAATTCAAGGCTACCAAGAATAACACACCTTGCTTGCCTATGGAGCCTTGCCTTGTTCATATGTTTTTAGCATAATGTAGCTTATTAAGCCCTATGGAGCTCAAAAATCTAAATTCAAGGCCACCTAGCATAACACACCTTGCTTGCCTATGGATCCTTGCGTTGCCTTATGGCACTTTATTGAATTTGTTAGGATGATATATTTTATATGGTATGGTAGCCTAATATAATTCTCTCATTTTCCATCCTTTTGGGATACTCTCCTAATGGACAACCTAAGGTTACACTACCCTAGAGTGAGCACAAAACCGATGGATTAGATGTGTTTGATGTCGATCAGAACATGTAGGCTTGATCTCCCTCGTCTTTGATGTCGTATGATTGTGTATCTTTGTCATTTTTGCATGCATAAGTTTCTTGAATTTATACTTTAGTGTGAGTTTTTACTTGTGCTTATCCTCACACTAAAGTAGGTGAAAAATGTAGTGTAGGAAAAAGTATCTCTTTTCACACTTAATTTGGGAATGAATAATAATAATAATAATTGAGCTTAATGATTCCTTAATTTAGTGTTGTGATATGCATTTTACATATTCACATTAAGTTTAGGGTCATTTGAATTAAAATTGACTCAATTATGCCTTGTTTTTCATGTTGTAAAGTGTATTATTACACTTTCACACTAATCTAGAGCTTCATTAATTAATTGAGGTTAATTTTCCTTAATTGGCCCCTATAATTCAAATACAAGCCTAATTAATTGCAAATTCTCAGGGAGAAAACTCAAAATTCATAAATTCCATAACTAAGATTTAACATTGAGCAATGTGTGTCCTAGGAAAGTGGCCTAGAACCCATTTGCCATAGGGTGAATGGGTCCTCAGATTCTCCTAGGAATTAAATTTGAATTATGCTTTCAGTGGTATTTTAATCATTTCAAAGTTATATTCAGATGTCAGCTTGTGATATTTGAATTTTAGGAATTAATGTTAAGATATTTATAAATAAGATGTCATTTCACTATGTTTCAACCTAAGATCCTATAAGATTTTAATCAAGCTAAGGATATTCAAGTGATAAGCTCAAGAGCATTAGAAGGAATTCATGGGAAAAACTACTAAAAATTATTGCAGTAATCAAGATTCATATTGTTGTGTCAAAGATTTCTTGCATCGTGCATGTTATTTTAGCTAATATGGTGATGCAATGTTCAATATCTATGTAATAATTCAAGGACATTATCTCTAATAAAGTTTCATGATCAAGATCTACATTCATTGAGGATACTTCATTCTAGTTTGTAGATTTGCAATCCAAGGTTCAAATAAGGTTTGGTGAGTTGTTACATATTTTTGTTCATTCATCATTCCTTCATTATTTTGTATTTTATAATACAAGGTTTAATTACCAAAAACAGGTTTTACCAAGGAAAACCCCCATTCCTTAACAAAACAACATTCTTCTCTCTTTGATTTGTGATTGTAGATTTAAGGTTGAAGATCCTTAGAAGAGAAAAAATGAAAATTTTTGCAAAGTTGTCAAATTTGCAAGAAAAGTCTTTATATCATAGAAAATCCTCTATAGAATTTGTTTTTGATTGTTCGACAGTAAACATGGAAAATCGGGGAATGTAGAAATATCAGAAGAGAACCCAAAAAACATTTTTCAGGAACCCTAGCCAAGACCCATTTTTCATAGGGTGAACGAGTCCTCAATGAGCTTCAAAAGGTGACTTTTGGTGAAAGGTACACATCCTTTTCCCCTTTTCAATTCTCCCTTTTGATTACTATTTCTGTTAGATATGATTACTATTCTTCATTTATATTTAATAGCTTACATTTTGAATGAAATTAGGGAAAGAGGTCTTTGTGGTGAACTAATTCATTACACCCCCCATTTTTTCTTCATTTTAGTAACACATATTGAACAATCTAGTAATTAGATTCTTGAATCAAGAGCCTCAAATGATTTATCACAACAACCTAATAGGTCTTCATCCTTGAAGCATACTTCAATCATGAATATCTTGATGGCTAATTGTGTTTATTTGGATATATTTTGTAAGGGAGTTGTTGATGTTCCCAATGGTAGCTTTCATGATGTTCTTTCCATTCCTGATTTTTGTATAATCTTATTTTTGTATATCAAATAGCACACGTAATAGTTATTAAATCCATCGAGTTCTCTCAAAATTGAATTTTCATTGTTGATTTACATACTAGATAACTTGTTCCAATGGGTAAGGTTGAGCATAATCTAAATATTTAAAAAAATTCTCATTTTATTTTTGATGGTGAATGTTCTAACAACCACTCTCCTAGATCAAGTGTGGGTAGTTATCCAAATGCTGGTTTTGGTAGTTTTATGAACCTCAATGTTCATTATCCCTTTGATGAGGTTCTATCATCTTATTATTCTTCAAATTTGAGTGTTGAGTTGGTTTCCAAGACTTCATATGAGTAGGACACATTATATTTCCAAATATGTGTATGCATGATGGTTTCATGATATTGTATCAGATTTGGTTTTCTATTCCTATTCTATGTATTTAGATAACATGTTTGAGGGGGGAACTCTGATCTTTGATCATTCATCTTTTTTAGTCATTACTTTTGAGTTTTTACATCCTTTATCATCTTCCTTGATTGGGGTCACACCTGATTTTGTTGAGACATCTTTAGAGACACTTGATGTATCTTTATAGATATCATTCATGAGGATTCTTCCTTCTTTTTTTTGTAGTGGAGATGAAGCTTCTTCAACATCAACCATTTTATTTATTTCTTCCCAAAGGGAGACATGTTGCTTTTCGACATTACAATATCTCTTATCTTCAAAATTTCTTTAGTGGTTGTGGAGATACTTCATTATGGGGGGGCTATGTGGTCTCCTTCTTTCCCTCTTATGGGGGTTATTTGTAATGTATATATGTGAAGCAATTTGTACTTGGGGGTATCATGTAGTCCTCAATATTTCATCACTTTATTGTATCTTTTCTCTCTTTTGGAGATGGGTTTTTTTCATTTTCTTTTTTTTTGAAAGAATGCATTTGCTTTTGTACATGCATACATAATATGGCCTCATAGTCGAGACCCATTGTTGCATCCTTGTATCATTTTCATAATAATTTATTCTCCCTAAGTTGCACTTAACATAGGGGGGGTGTGTTATTGTGTAACACTCCACCATTGAACTCAAATAATAACACACAAAGTAACAAAATAACCAACCATTTAAAAAAAAAAAAAAGACATTCAATTACAACAAGAGTACAAAACAACATATACACATATGTTCTCAGGGTTCTGTGACAACACTACTTAAACATTCACAAGTAAAAACATCTCAACATTAAACCAAAGACATAAAATATAAGGATAAATCATATCAATAATGAATGATCCAATCACATAATTATAATGTAGTCAAGTTACATATTCAAATTACAACAAGTGAAATTATGAAAAATCTTGTAACATAATAACATTATAATAAGTTCACTCATACACATCAAGAGTGTATACAATAGAGATGAAGATCGTAACACATCTATCAACCTTGTTCATGAGCATGCTCAACATCCAACTTCATGAACCGAGTAGAATTATGATCCTATCACAAGTACAATATCATTCACACACCGCATCACCTGCAAGGGGACCGCATCACCTCCCATGCTAGGAGATAATATCAGGTCCACAAAGATAAAAAAACATGAATGGTTTATTATTATGTTATTAATTCATTATTGCAATTATGTGGTAAATTAATATTATTAATGGCCTTGTTTAATTAGTTTAATTAAATTAAATTGATTATAAGGTAATTTAAATTCATTTAGAATTGAAATGATGATTAAATAAATTGTGGTTGTGAATAGATATTATATGTATTTTGATAATTAGTTATTAAATTAAAGGATGTGATTAAATGTTTTAATAATTAAAAATAAATAAAGATAAATATTATTATCATTAGAGTTTAATTAATTAAATGTTGAAAGTAATATAATTTTAAAAATTAAATAAATATGATGAGATTTTCGAACAAGATGTAAAAGAAAATAAAAAGATGGAAAAAGAGGAGTGCGTGCACATGCATGACTCCAAACTAAGTTGTGAATGGGAAACTTCTTAATTTTGCTGATTTTTGGACTTAAAAACTTATCTCTTTCTTGGATTTTTATATTGGTCATTTTGGAGAGTTTGAAGGGGAATGCTATTTTTGATTTTAACAAGTAATTTTGCTTTGCAATTATTTTCCTTCATCAAAATTACAGTTTTTCGGAATATTGAAAATAGTTTGGAGAACAGATTGTGGCTGCGAGAGAGATCGTTTCAGCACATCTTCTCCATCTAGGAGCATGAGACTCCAGGTTGGTCATCGATTTTCTTTTGTATGATACCCTTAGATTAAATAGATTTTGATAGCTTTGCACGTACTTGGGAAATCGTTGTTCTTAGTCTTATCGTTTGTTCTCCTTGGGTTTTCTTCACTGTTGTTATACTTGTTCTTGATATTATTATAAAAATTATGATTTAGAATGTATCTTACACATGCCCAATAGGCGCAGCTATTAGGAACCCTTGCCCATTTTATTGATGTACTTTGAACTTTGAAATTCTACCATCTCCTGGTTGCATCCAAAAGAAGTTGGAGTTTATAGTATTTGATAAACAAAGTATAGTAGCGTCGCTGGGAATACTCAATCTATATTCATATATGATCGATTTAATGTCGCAATAAGGAATACTGAGGTGAGAAGTGCACACAACCTTCATTCACTAAACCAGCATGACCGCATGCTCTTAGGACATAAGCAAAGCTTACAATGTTGAATGTGTTTAGAGTGTGTATTTTCAAATCGAAGAATTCGAGAGCTTCCCTATATAACATTTTATGCTTACTCCTGAGAATATGCTGCATCACCCCTTGTTGTTTGCAGCTATTACCCAACAGTCCGATTTTATATATATATCCATGGCTTTCATTTCTGTATTTTTCCTTCGCTTTTCGCATTCTACAATATCTAATTTTTGTGTCCTTTGAGTCTGTCATGGGAAAAATCGATGCTCTGTATCATATGTTTGTTTAGGTTGAAGTGGCCGATTTAATTTGGCTGAGTAGTGTAATCTGGTTTATACATATTCAATGCATAGATCATCTTTCATCTGCTATTCAAAAGCCCGTATTAGGCAGAAAAGAATCAGGTTTTAGTTGATTAAAATGGCATGCAATATGCAAAGCGGCCCATTGGCTGTAGTGTGAGTCATTTGTTTTGAGTTTCAGCTGTTATGAAAGCTAGATATGGCACCAACACTTTGTAAGAACATTCGACCTTACGTTAGATTTTAGGAATATATATATATATAGAGAGAGAGAGGGGGGGTTAGTTTATATGTTGTATTTTATCATCGACATGCTGTTAGAAACAAGTAACCGTAATTTAAACATTTATAATTTTGTTTGTCAATAGCAGCATATGCTAAATTGTATATATATATATATATCATGAATATAATTAAATAGAAATTTGTTGTGTAAAATGCGTATTTAGATATTTAAAATATATGGTTATATAGTGTTTTAATGATTTAAATGATTTTATTATGGATGTATAAATAAAATGTAGTGTTGATTTAAAATGTTCTTCTTAAAATTATTACATTGAATGTGTTAGTGAATTTGAAGAATGATTTTCTAATGCTTCCATGATGTGGTGTTTTCCTCTTGTTTTAATTTTGAAATGAGGATATTTTATGCATTGAATTACATGTAGTCATGTTGGAAATTATGTTGGAACCTGTAATGTTTGGAGTTACCTTCAAATGGGAGTTTATGGGTAGTTGGCTTATTAGGCTTCTAGAGGCTAAGGGGAAACTTGCTTCATGTGGATTTTTCATGATTTGGCTCTTTGAGACTTTTTATCTTGATTCTTGTTTTGAGCTCATGTGGGTTGTAACCTTGCACCATTTTTTCGCTTTATGATGTGGTATTTGAGTGAGAAGGTTCATGCCTTGTGTATGTATATGGATTTTTTATTTTGGTACTTTATGCGAGTGGGTACACCCTAGATGTTATGTGGATTGTCTTGGTGTTAGTAGGGTGAGTGGCTCCCCAATGGGGGCTGACGCACAAAGGTGCATTAGGATAACCCATTCGAGAGTTCCTTAACTTAGAGATGACCTAAAAAATAAGTTAGGGGGTGGGGTAGAGTTCACACTAAACAAGATAAGTAGATGCCTCGCCCATTCCTGTGGTGCTTTTGTAGGCTAAGGATGGGCTGAGAAGGCCTAGTTGGCAAGATCACTACCTTATCCCCACGAAAGGTAAGTGATTCCGCATGTGTCACCCTATGGGGCCGATGCCTAGTGAGAGGTAGTCAGGGTAACCATAGATGGGGGCAGGAGTCTAGACTGTTATGGTAACTCTAGGATGGGGGTTGATGTCTAGATTGTCAGGGTAATCCATGTCAGGACCATACTATGACATTCCTCCCTATAGCAACCTTGTATGCTTTTTTTTCCCCCTTGTTGTTCGTGTACCTATAGAAGTGGTTGTTCTTTATGTCTGTTGTTCCATTTGTTGTGGAGTTTTGTTAGCCTTTTCTGTTTGACCATTTTTTATGTTGTGGATCCTTTTTGTCATCTCCTAGCATGGGGGGTGGGCCTTAGGGTCCACATGGTCAGGGGGAATGTGCTATGCAATCCATTGGATTCCCAGTCAAAGTTCATGATGCATGGAGTTGTACCATTTGCAGTGGTTCTAGAGCTTCACCAGATTTGGAGATAACATTGATGCTATGTATTATATTCATTTCAGTTGTATTACATTATGTAATTGGTGTATCCTTCCCTATTTATGTTGGGAAGCACAGATGTACTGTTGTAATCTTTGGAATGATGCATATTTATATAATGAATGTAATGGATATAATCCTTGGTATTATCTTATGATCACGGATGGATGTTTATGTAATGTTATGGATATATTTACATTGTTTATTTATTCTATATAATGGTTTTAAAATGAATACTTGTGAGTAGGTTATCGTTGTTATAGGAATTGAGTCATGTTAGGAATTTCATAAGTAATGTAGTCATGTTACCCCATAGGACAAGATAGATGATGTGTATGTATAGTTTCATTATTAGTGTTGTATGTTAATGTACATTGCATATTAGTTTTTACTTCCAAAAGAAAATGTGCTATAATTGTTAGCTTTTGTGTGTCCTTTGGGGTTTGTGTGGCGGGGCATTACAATTTGATTTGGTTAAGAATTTATGAGGAGTTGTGGTCTAGTATAATTATGTTGTTCTATTTCCCACTTCTTAACTAATAGGAGGTAAATTGGGTTGGGTGTTCATAACCAAACAGTGAATAGTTTTCAATTTTTAAAAGAATTACTAATGATATATGAACCACTAAAAAATGTTGTTAGTTGATGTGTATGTGTTTAGGTGATTGATCAGTAATTGAGGATACACATTAGGGTCATAATTAAAATTAATAGCAACAAAAATTATTAGTATAGTTGGGGGTGATCCAACAATATTGGCTTACAATTTTTGGCCAAACTGGACACTTAACTAATTTTTTCTAACTAAATTTTCACTTTCGAGCACCTATAGTAGCTAAACCGTGAGGAATTTGAAGATGATGCAAACTAGTGATTTGTGACATTTTGTCTATAGATTATAAATATATTGTTTTCAAAAATTTTGGAATCATAATTTCACTTCTTTTTCTATCTCCTTCGAAAACTAGTTTTTTACAGTAAACACCATTTTTAAGGAGTGACACTCACCGTATACAACATTAATTTTTTTCCATGAAGCATAAAATTCTATTTTTTCAAATTTATATTTGTAACTACGATATTTAGTGCTTCCAATTGGTTTCATAGTGTTTTATTGAATATTTTTTCCTTAATCAAGTTTCAAAGTCAAACCAATTACAATTCAAACATAGGTGGAAATATACAACTTAACATTTTTTGTATTTACCAAAATTCAATTTTTTTGTGTTGGATCAAGGACTTCAATATCTAGTGCACTAATATTTTTCAAAAAAAAATTGATGATCTACTATTTTACTAAATGTGCAGAAAAAAGAGCTTGATTTTTGGTGAAAACCTATGTTTAATCAAACTAAAAAAAAATACATAATAAAACCAAAACATATTAAAATTGTATTCATTGGATAGCTCGTTCTGAGGACTACCATCATCCATTTGGGTCTATGAAGTCTCCTCCATTTTCATCCTCAACTTGAGCTTCAAAGGGAAAAATTCTAGAGATTTTTGGTGCTAGAGGGGGAGAAGGGGGAAAAAGGGGGGTTTGAGCAAACCTAGGTTGAATGAAGCCCCCCTGGAGGTTCGCTTGAACCTAGGTTCGAGTGAACCCCCTTTCCACAAGATTTTTTTTTTTCTCGGGGAAATGTGAGAACCAACATTTAATGGGTTCATTCGATGGGGGTTCTAGCAAACCCCCTTTAGGTTCGCTCAAACCAGATGTTCGTTCAAACCCCCAAAAACCATTTTTTTTTGCATCATGGGGGCATTTTTTGCAACTTTTCCTTCTTCACTGGAATTGTAAATCAGTTTTCTGGGTTTACCCTTGGGCATTTTGTAACCAAGTCAATGATATATTTTTGTAGCTTAGATAGTTAAATAGGATATGAATATATACATATATATTATATGAAAAATAGTATATATATTATTTTCCATATACTATATATGTATATATTTGTATCCTATTTAACTATCTGAGCTACAAAAGCATATCATTGACATTACTATATATATATATCCACATATACATACATATTTGTGTCTAGCATGATCATATTTTAATGTTGATCTAACACACAATGCCACAACCTTTTTATTTTAAATCTAAGTTCACAACCTAACATATTACACATCAAACTAACATTGCACACCAAGACATACTACAAATTCATTGCCAGCAATTCATCGATGAAAAATTCACCACAAGTAAAATTTACCACCAATAATTCACCAGCACAGAAAATTAATCACATTAATATTAAAAAATGTTAATGCAATTCATTTTTTGTGGTGATGAATTGTTGGTGGTGAATTTTTCATGGTGGTGAATTTTCCCGTAGTGAATTGTTGGCAGTGAATTTCCCGTCGGTCAATTGTTGGCGATGAATTTTCCTAGAGCTGCACACCACAACTTCTATAGTTTAATATTATCTAATAATATTATAATGAACAAGGAACATCTCATAGCTAGATTAACTATATGTTCCTATTTACTTACTTCACCATTTGGGTTCCATCATTGTTAGAATTTAAAAGTTTAACTATCTCCTTAAGGAGGTATCCTTTTATGTAAAGATTGCATTGAATAACCCTATACATAACTTGAAATTTTGTATTTGATTTTTCCTAAGATATTTCAGCTATCACATTTTTTTCAAATAAATCTTCTTGAAGAGTAATTTATCCTAATGAAGTTATTTCAATATTATCATGAATTTTAAGTTTAAGGGTTTTGATATACTGAATTCCCATAAAATATCCTTAAGTTATTATGTTGAAATATTACAACATAAATTCTAATTAGGTTCACCTCACTATTCTAATGTTTAAGGGGCTTGACCTTTGTCAATTAATTAGGTAAGGTAATTTAAAATAAAAATACTTTACCTTTTACTTCAAATATTTTCTCTAAATCTAATTAATTATTCCATTCAATATTTGAATTAAATATCAAATAATTTTATGTCTTATAAATTGATATTCGTGTGAAATAAAGATTATGAATGTTTTTAATTAAGAACATGATTTTAATAGTCAATAAACAACATATTTAATCAAACTATCAACACTTTTGAATGGGTAGGAATATGGTTTAAAATAGTAAATTAATCCAACTATACCATTGTCAAATATCTCATATACAAAAACATGAGTGATTCAATTAATAATTTTATTCTAGGCTACATTAGACTGGATAGAGTCAATTCTAAAAACCAATTGAACACTCAAAATTAATTTTTTATTTGATATTTAAATTAGATACCATTTCAATCTGTTTTTATAAATATAATATTTGAATCTAATTAATTTTCATGGATGTAGTTAATTGATCCCTTATTTTAATAGTTAATATTGTATTAAATCATTAACTCTTTATGATTGAAGATAATAAATAAGTCTTGTATGAGATCATTTTAAAATATTCAAAATATAATACTTAATAAGATTACAACTATTTTAAACCATTCCAAAATAATTTATTTAATATCCACTAGTTAGGTTAAAATAAGATTTAAGTCATAGTTCTTTCTTTTTTATTTGAAAATTAAAATTTAAAGTTCAAGAAATTTTCAAAATTTAACATGTAATACAAAGGCTTAATTACTAAACCCAAAAAGAACTTAAGTTATGACTTAAAAGAGGGGTCCTAGTCTCATGGACCCCCACCATGGGCTAAATCCTAACTAATTAAATTTATATTAGATTAATCAAATTATGAGATTAATAAAAAATACAAGGCTGTGAGAATTTAATATTCTCTACCGGATGAGATTGAATCTCCAATTTTAAATCTTAGTACTACAAGATGAAACTCTAAATCATAAGGATGGCCTACTAAAAATATTTTCTTCTAATTTATCATTCTTTCTTCTTGTTGGAAGTTTAGAGGAAAGGAGGAATGAAGAGGGAAAATATTTCAAGTTTTGCATGTTCAATCCATTTTTGCACCTTGAGGTTACTTGGGAAGATTTTTCATGATTTTACTTAAAGGTTTATTTCATGTTGCAAATTTACACATGATTTATTTCCTTTTATAGTCTTTATGATTTGTAGGTATGATTGCTATGTTTCTTCCTATATTTTTTTTTCTAATATAAAATAAATTTTTAATATTAATATTGTTCCACAATGCTATTCTTAATATTATTCTTACTATCACCATAATTAAGATTTCAGATGATCTAGAGTGAAAAATAGTCAAGTTCACCAAAATGTTTGATTTGAAAAAGAGGTCTAGGTCCTAAATAATACTTCTCCAAACTAGGTAAATTAAATATTAAAATGATCTCAAAATCCACTTGGCTATAACCCTCAATTGAAGAGCCAAAATGGTGGATCAGGGTTTCAATTATTTTTTATTTGTTTTGTGTTGATGTGGATTCATTATAAATTAAATATGTTGGAAAATAAGAGTGATCATAGATCCAATAAGTATTAGCTAATTTTCACTTACAAAACATTGGAATTCAGTTCAAAAAGTGTATGAGATTAACTTGCAACCTAAAAGTTGAGTCAGTCAACATTGGATCTAAATTCTTCTTGGGGTTTGGAAATTGAATTTTGATTAAATGCAATGATGAAACTAACTATGAAAAATCACTATTTAGATATGAATATAGATAGCATGAAAACACAAAAGTAAAATTAAGTTCCAAAAGAGAAAAAGTTCAAAACAGAGGTACCTGACATTGTGAATTTGAGGCAATTTTTTCTAGACAAGGGTTCCCTAGGTACCCTAGTCTAAAACCCTAATTCTAAAAAAGGATTTTACAAGCCCAATTCATCTCATTTATTGCTCCTTCCCTCTAGAATTGACTGTCAATCTTTGTTTGTTACCAAGATAATGGAGTTTCTATATCTTGTCAAGTTGTAGGGATTAAATTCATAAATGAGAAAATTGTCTCCAATATCCTTCCAATATTCTTTAAATATGTAACTTTCACATTGAAAAGGAGAAGAAGGGTTATTCCATTAGGGTCTTGCCTTATTCAAACCTCGTGGTTGTAATTCTTCCTCCATAATAGAAAAAAATATGATAAAGAGATCTTATTAGATTTTCAGGGATATAGGCTAAATAAAAATGGAGTAATGAACTAACAACTTGTTGCAACTCAACACTCAGATCTAATCTCCTTGATGGAATAAATTCATGCTCATCATCTTCAAGGATTGATTACAAGTTTACTTGATCTAATTTTAGAACCTGCAAGAGTTAGTACTTACAAACTAGATGAGTAGAAAATATGAACAAACATACATGAAAAAATGGTGAAGGATTGACATGATGCTTAACTAAAAATAATGGTGCAATAATGTTCATTAATTTTCTTTTTGATATCCCTTGATTTATTTTAGGATCTTTAATTTTATCAATAATTCCTACTTAGGATTAAAATGGTGAAAATGACTATGCATTTATACATGATTCTTCTAATTTCTAGAAAATTAAATCCTGATGGATGAAAATTAGAAATTTGAATTTCAAATAGTAAATCACCAAAACCTACATACTTAAATTTGGGGCCATTTTAAGAGGACAAGTGTGCAAAGGGCACCCTTGTCTAGATCCCAGTTTGTTGGGATCCATAGTGTCAAGGAGAAATTATTAAATGTATACTTTATTTTTATACATTTTATTTTCTAATATTAATAAAATGGGTCATGAAATGCATAATTTAGGAAATTAGGTACATAATTAGGCCCGAAAACCTAGGAGGGAGAAAAAAATAGTGTGAAATTGTTAAGGGTGATCATTTATAATGCTAAATTTAGCCTCCACTTTAGTGAGAGTATGAATTATGCTTAGACTCACACTAAAGTAAGAAGTATATCAAGAGGGATTCAATTATCCAAATTTTGAAGAGATAAGATGGAAATGAATATAGGGGAAATCATGTGAGCCCCCATGATTCAAGATCCCATGAAAAACCAAGATAAAGACAAAGGAAGACACATCTATGAAATGTAATGCAACATGAAAACACAAAACATACATGAAAAAACACAACACAAACACAATTCAAACATAATGCAACATAATACATACATAAGAAAAAAAATAAGCACAAACAAAATGTTAGTACTAAAAGGATTTAAGTCAATAAGGAAAATAGACCTTAGTCTTAAATTTATCTAAAGTACCAAACATCATCCTGAAATGTTTCCTTTGTTGAACATAATGGTACTCTCACAAGGATGTCCATGCTATCCTATTGGATAGAAATTTATGTTATGCTAGGTGTACATGTAATATGATGGGTTTCACAAGGCTAGTAAGTCAAGTTATGGTAAGACACTCATGAAACACATGGCTCCATAAACAAGAAAGTTGTGTTATGCTAGGTGGCCATGTTAAAAAATACTTTAAATTCATAGACCAACAAATTCCATTATGTCAGGATAATGCAAACCATGCTATAGGGATTGCTCAAAAATCACCTCAAGGAGTGCACAAAGTTTAACACCATGGGAAATGAATAAATGCTTAACATCACACGAGATAAGTTGATAACCATGCCTCATGGGAAGTTATAAATAACACCACCATAAAATGGGTATGTCAATAAGTCAAATCTAACAAGACATCTATGAAATGGATAGGGATATTCCCCCCTAAAATGTCAAAATACCTACTATGCTGGCATTTTAAGGAAGAAAAGGGGAGGAGGGGATCCTTAAGGAGAATGCACATCTCTAAAAAGTGGTTATCCTTTCCCCACAAGTATAGAGACAAGGAAAACCATGTAATATACTGTCATGTTGTTGCATGGAAAATATGGTTTCACCTAAGATTATACCACCATGAATGGCAATGAGAAAAAAACATGAAGCTACAAATTCCACATAGTAAGGAGCAAAACCATAGTTCAAGAAAGATCATTATTATTTGGAAAGATTAGGTGCATCAACATATGGATGAGCACCATAATCCCTAAGTTTTTGTAGCTTAATACTCCATGCCTGATATTCATTAGTAGAATGATCATGCACTAGATGATATACAAAAAATGAGTTACTATAATACAATTTTTGTCATGTTTTCAAAGGAAGAGTAATTAAACAAGCTTTGAGAGGCCTCGACAAAATATTCTCTTTCTCAGTATTCAAAGAAAATCCTTTCTCTTGTGAAGAAAAGATGGCTTGCTTACCACAAGATGTGATAAATACAATAAACAGTTAAGAATTTGATGAAGATGGAGATGAAGGTTGGAAACCTAGACCCTGTTTAGAAAAGTATGATATAGAATTTAGTTGATCCTTATCATTTTGTTCCATGTTTGCATTATATCCATTTTTAAAAATAATTTTTTATCCAAGCCCATAACATTGTTCCAACTTAGATGAAGAATACTTACCTAAATTTTCATTACAAGAATTGGTTCTTTCATAAGAATGCAAATCCTTTTTTTTTTTTTAATTTAGGCATATTCCACACATCAAGGATGAAATTTAAAGAGTCTCCATCACCATCATGGGGTGATGATTTTGAATATATTGTTCTAGAATGAGATTGAGCAAATGAAACACAAGACTCCTTAGGAGTAGAATGAGATTTTGTACTCTCCCATAAAGGAGGGTGTAAAATATAATGAACCTCAATTATCATCTTAGAGCTTTTTATAGATGAAATAAAATCACTATTATTATTAACGTGGACAGGTTCTACCATTGAAGTTGGAATTAAAATATTAAGAGAGTAGGATTTATTATGATCATCTTTGACTTATGAATTATAACTTTGTTCATCCACTTTTACCGTATATAACATGTTATTATATTCATACTTCATCTCATGGTGAAGAGTAGATGATACTCTCTCCATAAATGAATCCATGGTCTACCTAGGAGAAGATTGTATGAAAGAGGTCCCAGCATGATATTGACAAGGTTAGGAAAAACCACATGCCCTACCTTAATGGGTATTGTGATCATCCCTAATAATTGTTTTTTAACATTATTAAAGACACAAATAGAAATATCATAGGTTTTATACAATTCTTATCCACACCAAGTTTATATAGAAGATGAATAATACAAATATTAGGACCTGATCCATTGTCTATGAGGGTACACCTAACCAAAAATTTATAAATGACCACCATTTTCATTAAAGCTTCACGTTTGTTTTGTTCTCAAGCAATGGTAATTCATGTTGATGGAATGCCATAAATAACTTTATCACTTGCATACAATCAAACACGGTTGCTACATCATGTGGTTTAACATAAGTGGAGAGACATCAATCTTTTGCAAAGCCTCTTCAAGTATCTTGTGGTATGTAGGTGATGTTTAAATCATCCCAAAGGGATATTTTTGTTGGATTATTACAAAGTTGTTCAACAAGATCATATTCTTTATCACTATGCTAAGGAATTTTAGCTATGGATAAAAGGTATGGTTGAGGGAAAGGGATGGATGTTGGTATTTTTTTTCTTTCTTATTATTTTTAGTGTTATATGTGTGAGAAATAGTGTGATAACTTGGTCACTGCAACACATCTTGTTACACATGATTACTAGTGAGATATTTTTCAAATTTTAGGATATGTCCTTGAGGTTTGGAAGGTCCTATAATGAGAGGTGATTTAGGAGGTACAATAATTAGAGGAGTTTTAGTAAGTCCAATAATTAATGGAGATCTAAATGTTAATTGTTCATTCATGAACTCAAAGAAGCTAACTACTTGATGATGATATTCTATTGATGGGGGGTGTAACTATAATTTGTCATCCTCATCTATGAAATCCATCTTATTGTCTTTTGAAATTTAATGTATCAATGATTTCATCCTCTTGTTCCACATTATCTTCCCAAGTAGGAGAGGTATTGAGAGAGAAACAAACAAGACTCTTATTATGTTCAATGATTGGATCTTTCGATACCAAGATACCTTCTTCACAAGTAGGTGAGATATCAGGAGAAGAAAAAACATGATACTCATAATTATCAATAATTGTATTCTCTTGCACCAATATACTCTCACAAGTGGGAGAGATAGTGGGAGAGGGGTCAATGAAAAATAACAAAAGAGGAGACACAAACTCATTTTGACATGCTTGTAAAAAAAATTGAATTGCTTAATAATATATGACAATAGAACATGAATTATGAAAAAAAAATATTATGTTATGTCCTATGGATCAAGATATAAATTCTTATCAAAACCAAAAATTTTTAGGACTAATCTTAAGAAACTGAGAATAGATTTGGGCAAAGACTAGAGGAAAGGTTTTTCATATAAAATTCAGGCTCAAATTGGCTAGACAAGGGCACCAGGTTCCCTAAACCATAGATGTAATTTTAACAAAATTAGATTTTGGAAATCATCTATAGTGTTTGAGAGTCTTGTACTTAAAAGGTTCAAGTTTGGAAATAAATAGATTTCAAGAAATGCACAAAAACCTAATTTTACTATGTATGAGTCACATACATGCATGGAAGTTTGGATATTTTAGTAAAAATGGATATATTACAATGATAATTTCTAGAAATTAAGTACTTTAATTGACTGATTTTCCAAAAAATACCAAAAAAAATTCTTTTGGATCTTTTGAAATGAAAATACTATGTAATTTGGGTTGGGGCCCTAGCTCGGTTGGCTAAATCTTTCCTGTTGCAGGAGGTTGGTCACGAGGTCTAGTCTCCCCCATCCCCGTGGTACCGGAGGGCGTGTCACGCCAGTGTCGCCGGTCACGTTAAAAAGTTTACCAGGCACACTGCAGTTTATAGGGGGTCGTGCTACCTGATTCCTACAGTCTTTTAAAAAAAAAAAAAAAAAAACTATGTAATTTTGCCAATTCTTTAATATTTCTCACTAAAATATTCATGCATAAGTGATAGGATAATTTTTCAATTTATTTTATCAATAAATATAATTCAAATCTAAGCCCCAACTAAGGAAATAAGATCTTTTTTTTAATTTTTTCTTTTTTTGAGCAAAGGCAAGAGCCTATATATATATAAAACGATAAATTTGTACATAGGAACTTATAAAACTTTCTTTTATGAATCGATATATTCCCCATCTCACAAATACAACATTACAATGCACAGGGAATCAAAATCTTTCCAAAAATTACCCAAAACACCCAAAAATTCTAGCAACCTACATATCAAAAACCCAATTATAATGCTCAAAAATCTTAGACAACTTTTCCTATCCTTTGAACATCCCTACATAGAACTAGAAACTTCGTACAAAAAAATTGTACTCATACTAGCTAATTTGTTCCTCACGCATCCTGCATGAAATTTTCATCTTGAACCTCTAGATACTGAACAACTTGATAGGGTTGAAACACATCAACAACCATAGAACCACTAGCTGCAAGTGGAATATGATGACCAGTCTACCCTCGAACACTGGACACAATGCCTACAATCGGAGCTTCCACTACATTTACAGAACAAGAAGCTTTCCATCCACACTCGTTAGAACCATAGCCATCACTCAGATCATTCACCTTATCCTTATCTTTCTTTTTTGGCAATTTATTTCTAATTATTTTTCAAATTTTATGATGAAAAATTAATGAAAATGGATATTTTTTTAAAAAATAAATGCAAATTAACATTAGATATTAGAAAAAATAGATTCTTAATTCATTTTTTAGATTTCATGCAAATAAAAATTAGAAAAATTTCAACTATAGGAAATTTTTTGTTCACAAAATTATTTTGGTAAGAAAAGTGTTCCTAGATCTAACAAGGATTAACTAATTTTCACTTACAAAACATTGGAATTCAGATTAGAAAGTTTGTGATTTAATTGCAACCTAAAAGGTGAGAAAATAAACCTTGGATCTAAATTATTTTGGGGGTTTGGAAATTAATTTTTGATGAAATTCAATGATGCAACTAGCTAACTAGGAAAATACATTATTATGATATGAATACAAAGAACATGTAAATACAAAGGAAAATTTGAGTTCTAGAAAAGCAAAAGGAAGACATAGACATACCTAGCCTATGAATTTGAGGACAATTTTGTTGGAAAAGGGTGCATTGGGAACCCTAGACCAAAAACCTAATTCTAAAAAATTATTTTGCAATCCTAAGGTGCCTAGTTTGTAGCTCCTTCCCTCTAGATTTGGTTGTCAAATATTTGTTTTTTATTAAGATAATGGAGTTCTCATAGCTTGTAAATTTTAGGGCTTGAATGCATAAATGCAAAAATTATCTCTAATATCCTTCTAATCTTCTTTATTGTAACCTGCACATTCAAAAGGAGAGCAAGTGTTGTGCAATATAGGGGCTTGTCGTAGTCAAATGCTATGTTTGTATTTATACTTCCAAAATGGAAAAACTGATGATAAAGAGAGCTTATAATTTTGAGGGATAGAGATTAAATAACAATGGAGTAATGAATTAATAACTTGCTACAACTTGCTACTTAGATATGATCTCCATGATGGAATAAAGTCATGCTCACCACCTTCAAAACATGAAGAAACTTAAATGAAAACATGATGAAGGATTGAAATGATGTTTGACTAAAAATAATGTTGTAATAATATTCATAAATCTTCTCTTTACAACACTTGATTGATTTTATAATCTTCAATTTTCTCAATAATTCTACCTTAGGATTAAAATTATGAAAATGACACGGCATTGTGATTCTTCTAATTTCCAAAAAAAATATCTCGATGGCCAAAAGTTAGAATTTGAAATTTAAATAATAAATTGCTAACATTGACATACTTAAATTTGGGGCCATTTTAAAGGGACAAGGGTGTCAAGGGCACCCTTGTCAAGATCCCACTTTTTTGAGATTTGAAGTCTTAAGGGAAAATATTAAACCCATACTTTGGCTTTCATATTTGAATTTCCTATAAATTATTAAATGGGCCATGGAATGCATAATTGAGGAAATTAGGTACTGTGAAGATGAAAAATCTGCATAGATCCATGATTGACAAATATGGAGAAATCTGTCAACATTGAATAGATGAGATTATCACCTTCCCTATGAAATTGTTGAGCAAATGCAAAAGGAATAACAACATCACCAAACTAGCATGAAATCATAAATGAAATAAGCATGAAATGTATTCCTAGATTACTTTAAACATCATCTCATAGGGGGATTGGTGCTACTTTGATATGAAAAGTAGCCCTTTCCCAATCCCTTTAGATAAGCTAAATGTTGCAAATGATGAAGATGGTGTGGACAAGATCAATTCTCAAATGAAGAGATTAACCTTGTATCAGATTTTTGTGGAGTTGTGGGGGATTTGCTTGAGAATGAAGCCTCTATTTAAAGATTTTCAAATGCTAAGAGTGTTGAAAATGGACCAATGTGGGACTAAGATTGGACCAATAAAAGAAGGCCACTTTTCAAGTGGTGAGTGGTTGATGCATGTGCAAGATTAGGGAAATGTGCCTATGAGAGGGAGAATTTGAATTCAAATTTGGCAATAAATTTAGAGAGGGGGACAAGAAAAAGAGCAATAAATGCAATGTTGGAGGGACAAATCAACTTGTCATGATTTTCAAATTTGAGGGCCATGTTGAGTGAAAATGAGGGTTTTAATAAATCAATAAATTGATTTATTGGTGCAAGTGGCATAATCTAGAGAATGCAAGTGGGTGAGATTAGCATTTGATCATTGTTAGGTTAGCTTAATGATGATTAGGATGATTTGACCAATTTGACTTGATTTAGGGATTTAAATCAAATCAAAGAGAGAAATATGAATTGGATTTCAATTAAATAAAGTCCTGATTTATTTAATTAAAGGGATGATGATAGGATCAAGTTTGATTTATTTGATTTAAGTTGATGACTTTACGAGATTGATAAATAAACTTGATTTATCTGCTGAATGGAATATGATTATGCATAATGCTAATTTTGTGTGTCTAAATTTTTCCCCTCTTTGAAGCAACGTACTTGTTGCGTTGGTTCAAAGAATAATCTTACTGCGATCAAAATTCAAAAAAATTCTGATTTTTTCAGATGCCCCAGCGGAAAGAAGTACACTGGTACATTTGGCCACTCGAGAGATCGAGCAAAAAGATTCGATTTGAGGGTCGATCTCATGATAAAGAGGTTCAAAATGGGTGGTTATGGATGATGATGCAAATCAGATGATTTTAAGATGCTTAGAATAACAAATCTATATTATTTTAAACAACTTAAATGATTATATGATGTGATGATGGATGAGATGGATGATGTGAATGATGGATGTTCTATGTAGATGCTTAGACTAACGGATCTATATTATGGTGATGGTGCAAATTCGATGCATGTGAAATGATCGCTGTTTCCTATTATGTATGATATGAATGATATGTGGTATGTTGATAGTTTGTGGATGCAGGATGGATGCAGGATGCATTGGTGATGATGATGTTAGTATGGAAATGAGATGATGACAAGAGGATCCAACAAGTCTATGATCTAATGAAACTTTATTAGAGATGATGATGATAGATGCTGATGATGATGATTCGCTTATCAAGGATTGGGATTTTAAAAGGGCTACTTACCTTATGTTTGATAACACACGTAGGTACGATGCATCAAGGTATAAAGAACCAAGATGGCGTTGTGCCTAGTGCGATGGAATTTGACTCAACAAACAGATAGGAGTATTCTTGTTCACACTTGACATACGGAAACCTTGCTAGGGCATACCTAACAAAGCAAGTATTCACCAAGTTATTTTACAAGAACGTCCAACAAGCACAGCAGACAAAAGATAATGATCGTTGCCCCATTCCTATCTCTCTAAATCCTTCATTCGGATATCATCGAGAGGTCCTTGAAATGAGCACAATAAGATAAATCAAAATAAAAGATCAAGTACACAAACAAGCCAATGTTCTTCATACCTTCAGCCAAAGGGATGTGTTTTGATAGGATAAGAATCTAGGGTGATATCCAAAATGATGCCCATTGTCGGAATGATATATCCTAGGACATGCATTGTATAGGATGATGATGATTTGATAAGCTGATTGATAGGCTATTGATATAAGGTTGACTGACATGTTTGCGAATGATCAAGATTTTGATTGTGTATTCAAGATTTGTTGTTTGCTTTTGATTTTACGATTGAAGCTTGCTTTTGCTGATTGCTATGATTGTTTCTATTTGTTTTTGCCAAAGGATGAAGGTGACGATCAATTTCTTATAGATGATTGATTATTGTGGGTGAAAGCGAGATGAGACAGATGGATTTTTTCAAATATTTGGATGTTTTAATGTTTTGAAATGTTTTGAGGTTGTTTTGGTATTTTCAAGATTTTACAAATGTTTTGATTTTTTATTTTCTGAATGTTTTTGGATTTTGATGTTTTTTGAATGTTTTTGGATTTTGATGTCTCGGGGGTTGATCGAGATTAGCCTTGAATACGTTTAAGCTCAGAGACAACGTAGTTCAGATTCCATGTTTTTGATGTTTTTGACTTTGAGTGTTTTTGGATTTTTGATATGTTTTGGATGTTTTTGGATTTTTTTGATGTTTTGGATGTTTTTGGATTTTTTGATGTTTTGAATTTTTTTGGATTTTCTGATTTTATGATGTTTTTTGATTTTCGCATGATTTTCATGATTTGGATTAGATATTTGTGATGATATTAGTGCCCTGTTTGGGATTTTTGCTAAAAACCAAGGTAAGGTTGATTGATTGGGTCGATGGATTGATCATGATGATAACATTGTTGAGGATACACAACAATGCAAGGATAGGATTGATGATGATTGATGATGATAACATTGTTGAGGATGCACAAAAATGCAAGGATTGATTGATCAGGATTAATGATGATAACATTATTGAGGATGCACAACAATGCAAGGATAGTGTTAAGCAACACAAGGATTGGGAAAGATATCCCTAAGATAATGATGAATTGATGATGTCTTGATTGGATTTGATTGATCATGATTGTTGAAGCTTGGTTTGGAAAAAAAATTGTTTGAATGATTTGATGTGGTGTTTGACGTGCAACTACATGTGACTGATAGTGATTATTTGGATCGATGTTAGATGAAGGATGAATCCTAATAAGGGACATCTTCTTGTCAAAATGTGACATGGGCTAGTGATATGGATTTGGATCGCAAATGCTTGACCAATTTGATTTCACATTTTCCAATGGTCAGATTACCACATAAGTCCGAGGATATAGATCAATATTTATTCTCAAAGAAAGATGCCAATATCTGCCCCTAGTGTCTAGAAACATACAAAATGTGATGGGTGGATGCTTGGATAGGTGTATGGATGAATGGATATAGCAAGCATGCAAAGGATTCCAAGGATTATCTTGCAATAAGATAAGGTGTTCAGATAAAGGATGCTCATTTGGATAATGCTTCATGGCTCAGATATTGCTGAGGTAGGATAGGATCAATGAAACTGACCCATGTCAAGATGTTTACCAAAAGCAAGTGTAAAGTGTGCCCCAAACTTTCATCAAGATCTAGATAGCTTGGATGATGGATGCAAATGGATGAAAATGGATTGGATAAATGGTTTATGGATGAATGGATTTATTATGGCTGAGACAGATGGAATGTTGGCTTTATTATGGATGGGATGAGATGCTTTCAACTGAACTGGCGCACGTAGATGCTTGATTCCACACATGATTCCTATTTGCTAGGTTTTCATCATGGTCTTGCCCAAAGTGCCGCACATGCAGTTTTCACTAGAGGATGATTCTTTTTTTATTTTTTTCAATCCTTTTTCTGATGTTTTTGGATTTTCATATTTTTTGATTTTTTTGGTTTTTTCTGAAAGATCTTAAACTCATTCTGAATCACAAGGTGTTGCTGATATAGATGCCCCTATCATAATGTGCCATCGATATCCTACTCAAAGAAGTTGATTTACTAGAATATGTGCATTTGAATGCAGCTTTTGAGATTTTTGATCTACTTCGTCGATACAGGAGTTAATTGTCTTTGTGCGTACATTGCGATAGAGTGTCTGCTGAATCCTTATGATGAAGGGTTGTTTCCAATACACGGTCGATGTGAGAATTGGATATCATGTGTGGAGGCGTGGATGGAGTGTGTTTAGGGATAAAAGATGGATCAGTTGATAGTTTGGAACCTTTGACTCGCCAAACTTGGGAAGATGAGCAATGATGGGTGGATACAGAAGTGTTTGTGGAATTAGGACCAACTGCTTGATACACTTTGTACGTCACTTGAAAAGCCTGCTTTTGCTTTTGTAGATGTCTTTGATGGATACTTTTCCCTCTTTTATTTTTCCCCATAGTTTCTTTGATTGATGGAGTTTGATAGGGATAATCTTTCTTTGTATATTTTGGTATCCATGCATATTTGATTTGCCCATTATGCTTTCCAACTGCTCTTTCTTTGATAAAATTCTTCGTACTTTGATTCAAATCTTTCTTTTGAGATTGGTCCCAATTCATGGATGGGGTGATGGGTGGATGAAGATTCATGACATGGCTAGTTGTAGTATTGGCATCGATTTCATCATAGGGATTCTTCATGCTCCCTATGTTGATGCTTGCATTAGACAAAGTTTCCCCCAGTATGGTGGTAGTAGTACCCTCATGCTTTGATTTCGCTTGTTCCAAGAGCTTTTGTTTAGAATGAATTCTCTGATAAACGACCACTGTAGGTGACATTGTTTCAATTTGTTGCTCCGCTAACTCTAGATGTTCTATCTGACTTGTTTCTTTGAGCGGATAATGCTGGATGTCTTTATTCATGATGTCCTCAATCTGAGTTTGGGACATATTTGGTCCTGATGTTGACAACTCCTTTTGATTGTAGGAGTTAAGAATTTTCTCTTTTTGTGTAACAAAATCTTGTTTTAGATGAAGATCATCTACGTGTCCATCCATAGAAAGCATTTTATGGGTAGATGGAGGAGTTAGTGCTATGTGGATATGATCATCTTGCATAGATAGTAGAGTGTCCATTAGATTGTTGTAGTATCTTGAAGATACAAATTCTTGATTTTGAATGATTTTGGAGTTGCTTTCGACATGCTTTGGATCAAGTTCTTGACATGGATCAATTTTAAAGGATGGATTTTTTATAAATGGTTCTTGGATGTCGTCATTAGACATGGGGAATAGCTCAATATCCTCTTGATCTTTGAGTGAATTTGGATCAAGTGTTGAGTTCAGGGTTCCTTTGGTATCTGTAACCATGAGGTGAAAGGGGGTCAACATGTCTTGGAAGGGACCATTGCTAGACCTTGGTAAAATATTTTGATCATGCTTTGGAATAAATTCTTGAGATATGTCCTCTAACACATTAGGTGATGTAGAGACATTTTCAACATGATCATAGGTCAATGGATTGTGCATTATGTCAATAGGATCAAATAATCCTAACACTCCTTGAAAGAGATCACTAAAGAGTGGCTCTTGATGTATGGTGAGTTGATCATCGAATGGGGTGAAAACATATTCAAGGTGCTCATCGATGGAGAGATTTTGATCATTGTTTTCAACAATTTTGGTGAAGGGATTTCTAGTGTTTTCAACCATAAGGTCAAATGATGTTGACGTTTCTTGAATTGGATCATTGTTGGTTGGTGGATTTTGATCATGGTTGAAAAGTGACTCTTAACATATGTTGATTTGATCATTGGATGAAGTAGACATAGCTTCAAGGTGCTCAATGACAGATTGATCTTGATCCTTTCTTTCAATAGTTGTCATTTTTTGTGTTTGTGCTTGTGTTGGTTGGGTAGCTTGAGAGGCTTGGCCAGCTCGAGATTGTTGAAGCGCTTGTTGGTAGGCTTGATGTGCTTTTAGTGCGATGTTACGATATTGACTCATTGCACTTGGTTTTGGTTGTAGTGGTGGTGTATTTGGAATCGTGTTGGATGCGGTGACAAGTGGTTGAGATACACTTGGAGCGATCATGAGGGTGGTGTTTGGAATGATCAAAGTGATAGGGATAGTTGGAATGAACGAGGTGATAGGCCCTTGGGAGACCATATTTTGATTGGTTGGGATCATCATTGTTGCTTGATTGGATACCATCTGTTGATGCGATGTCGATGGTATATTCAAAGGAGTTGATGTGATGGCTTGATTGGTGTTAGGTGGATTGATTTGGATGGAGTGATTGGTGCTAGGTAAAGGGGGAAGCCCTAAACCAAGGAATGATGTAGCTAATGGTGGTGGAGATTTCCCTTGGTGCAATGCCTCAACTATTTTGGAAAGTGCCGCAATTTGATCTTGCCAAATTTGTTCTTGATTTCAATCTTGACTCCCTTGATATAGTTGATTTGGCTCTTGTTTAAGCAGATTTGGAGTGTGTACTTGTGTTTGATTTTGGACAATGTTCTATTTTGGGATGACACTCAGATTTGGCATGATAGGTGGAAATTGACCTTTGTTAATGTTTGGAATATTCGTATGATTTGGAAATGTATCCATCCCAAATTTTTCCGGATTCATGTTTCAAAAATTTGCACTTGGTACATTCTCATTTGGCTTGTAGGAATTTGGTGGGATGGCGTTGTTCATTTGAAGGCTCATGCTTTGATTGTTCAGTTGAAAGACTTGTAGGTTTGGATTTAGATCTACCATGTCTTTGATTTGGGAATAATCACACTTGTTGTACCATTGATGTTTTTCGAAGGCAACGATCCCATGTATGGATTGTATAAGTGTGAGTTTTGATAATCAATAGGCATTGTGAGGCTTTGATAGCTTAGTTGACTTGGATTACTCATGATGAATGGATCAAGTGTATATTCCATGTTCCTCTTGTGTTTTGACCTTGTCGCAAAAGTGACCTCTAAGGTTCTTAGGACCAATTGTGAGATGGAGGATGAAAGGTGTAAATGATGTGAGTGTTTAACGTTTAGAGACTTTGGATCAATGCTAGACTTAGGGTTGGATTTTGATTGTTTTGATTGGATAATGAACTTGTAAACCCTAAGATGTTGGATGTGATCTTAGGATGTACTTGTTCAAAGGGGTGCTAATTTAACTATAGGTATGAGAAAGGATGCATTCCCATAAGCCTAACTAAAAAAGGTGATTTTTATTTTGATGATTTACCCAAGTCTAGAATGATGTTTCCAAAGATCTAAAGTTGTTTGGTGGGATGGATTTTGATAAATGTTTGGATGGATGAAGTGTTTGATTTGATCCTAAAAGACTTAGAGAGACTTTGTTTACTAGGCCAAGGTATTGAAGAACACACTTTTCTCTAAGAGTAATTTCAAGATCAAAAGACCAATGTTTTGTATGAAAAACATATGACCAAAAGATATCAAGCACATGTGTGGGGTCCAATTTGTTATCTTTGCTTAGTGGATTCTTTTTACCACAAACACATTCTTCATTAGGTTTCAAACTAAATGTCCAATGTCACAACTTCTTTTCGTCCCACAAAGTGCTATGTGGAAGTTCCAAGAAATTAGGACAAGGGTTGCCTAATGTTGACCTTTGTAAGAGAAAATCAAGATGTAAACCCAATGTTTAGGAGCCTCTAAGGATAAGAATCCCAAGGGAAAGCAATAACATGCGATTTTTTTCAAGGATATTTGCCATCTCCTAAAGGGTTTTCAATTTTCGATGATTCGTTGAATGTTGGTTTTCCAATGTTTTTGATAAAAGCACTGTGTTTTCAAACCACAAGCAATATGACGTCCTAGCTCAATTGGTACATTTTTCATAGTGGGCTTGCCTCATGCCCTTCGTAGAAGAGATGATTTTACATGCAAACAAGGAAGAAATATATAGGTATGTTAAGAATGAAGTCTTAACCTCTATATTTCAACCAAGATCGGACATGGCAAGTAACTTCTTGGAATCTAAGTTCCCATGCACCACTTCGATAAACTCGCTCAATGGATCAATAGGCCACTACAAACAAGGGTTCTAGTTTAGACTTTCTGTTCATAGGATTTGACCCAACGTGGCAAGAGTTCCCTTTCGGATCCATCTTGTCGGAGTCAACCACGTGATATTGGCGTTTCTTCCAATATCCACATTTATATCCTGGCTGGAAATACTCTTGGCTTTAGAATGTTACTGGTTGATTCGTTCCCTTGGGTGAGTACTTTTTCCCCAAGGTAGGCCCTCTAAGATATACAAAAGCAAATAAATTTATTCATAGTTCGATCAATCCTTGTTTAGAAACAAAGGGAGAACACATGCAATAAATTTATCCACACTCGCACAAGATTTTGTTCAATTTTAAGCCCAAATCAAAGTGTGGAGGAAATCTTTTATGCAACTTAATGTCATCAAAAAGATTTTTGATTCTCAAGATTTTCGTGAAGCGCAAGAGAAGTGCATATGCCTTTTTAGATGAGATTACTTTGAATAAGAGATTACGAAACATGAAAAACACATGTTTATTTTAAGCCTCAAAGCAATGATTGAATTCATTTTAAGCACCAAAATAAAATGTGACAATTTGTCTTGTTCAAGTTTAGTCCAAAATCAGAAAGCTAGTAAGTTTGTAAGGCTCAATTTTAGCCTAACTTTAAAAGATCAAATAAGTGATTTAGTTGGCTTAAAACAGAAAACTAAAGCATAAAGTGGAAGCTCTAGTTCATCATAATGAGCATTAAAAAATGCCTTTTGTAAATTTAAAATCTGATGTTTAACTCTTTGACTCCACTCTTTCCTTGTCTTTGCTCGACTCTGATGCTCCCTCCCAATGTCAACCTTACCTACAAGCACCACAAAGTAAAATGTTAAAAATGAGATTTGTGATGAATAAATTTTTAAACAAAATGATTGCATTCAATGCAAGAGTTTCTCTTCCTTGATGATCCCTTAGATGTGGATGGTGGATCAAGATTTCATCTCCTCCTCATATGCTACCTGCAACCTCTCTAAGTAATAAATTTTATCCTAGACACTTGTAATCACATGTGAATCTTCGTAGAAAAAGACAAGGGGCCTACAGATTTTGGTTAACTTGGTCTTCGTTGGCAATAAACAAACAAGCATTATGTTAGATCAAGAATATTGAATAAACAAATGATTCAATGTACACCCCTCTGATGTCCCCTCTATTTCTACACCTTCACATGTGTCACCCAAGCAAAAACAAAGTGATGATAAGAATAAATCAGCCAGCCTTTAAAGTGTTTTGAAATGTTTTAACTTCCTTTGCACCTATTTGCTATGTGTGTTTTTAACCAACACTCTACAATTCCATTAATGAGAAAGTTTCAAAATATATCATTGGATATATGATCCTCTCAATAAATGTTGATATTTTCTTACAGCCACCCATACTTAATCTTCAACCGAGAAGGATGGGCATTGGTTGTCGCATAGCTTGACAAATAATGAATACATCGTTGGGTCTTCATATCCAGACGCTGGATTGCTGCTCCCGTGACGTTCAAGGCATAAAATTCAATGTTCAAATGAGTTGTACCATCGATCTGGGTTATGTCAGATGTGTGTGATTATACCTACTTTTGTGTGATAGTTCAAGGAAGCGTCGCCAACATTTGATGTTTTACTGCTGCGCCAGACTTGTATAGTATGATACCAGCATTTGATATTTTAAGGTGAATGCATACGAAACTTTGACTTCCTCCATTTTGGTGCCCAGCTACCTGACAAGACATAAAGTTTGGACAGATGTTAGAGAGTGATTAATAAACTGAAGACTACAGCCAAGATCTTAATACAACAGGCAGCTTGCAAATAATCATTTCTTGACAGAGGCTTCTGCGGGCAATAATGAGCTTCAATTGTCGGGAGGATATTGGTCAAAGGCGGTGGCTATGATGAAATTGAGCATCAATATCAATCAACAGTTATGGCGCTAAGTAAAGTTAATCGTTTTCTATACACCAAAACAATTCACTTTTATTACAACAAAATAAAGGCATTGAAATCTGTGGAAAAGTTGCGCCTGCATAAGCTGAGACAAACAAAATCAACGAGACAAACAAGCCTGATAGATTTAAACGTAAGGATACGCCTCTAATTTGATTGGAGAATAAAAACTTGAAGTATGCTATTGCGCAGGCTTTGTACTGTGTGAAAGATAATTTGAGCATATCAAATATCTAAAGCCGTCACTTCCTATTTAATGCATCGGTTATTTCAAATAAAACCAAAGAAAAGTTTTGATCCTGATATTTGTGGACATAAGAACTGCAAAAAAGGAAAGAAAGATCAATCACAATAAGTTGAATCTCAAAATATCGTAGAGATTAAAAAAGATCCGATGCACTAGAATGAGTATGCCTCAACTATGTACTGAGTATGAGTGTGATTTTGAACCAAAAAGATAAGTCAATCTCTAATGCATCAAATCGATTCTCAACAAACATAGAAAAAACTTTTTATTCTCCATAGCGGCATTAACTATTCTGCCAAAATACTTCTTCCTCCTTCTGATAGAAGGTCAAAATGTACCTGCATTTAGTGAGTTATGTGAGGAAAGTGGGAGAAGCTTCATCAATGGGGATGCCGGTTGGAATAATGTGCCTGTGCGGTCTTATGGTGAGCATTTTAACAGAGGCGATTAGCCCATGGGACTAAGGCCGTTAAATACGAGGTGATTTGCACCTATTACAGGGTAGAAGAGGGATAATAGCAGGTTATTAGTCATGGGCGGGGAGGTAGAAAGGAAAAATAAATGCTACCTGATACAACATTCGTTGGTGAGCGCGGCCTCTGGGATTCTTCTTCTTGTCTTGCTTGGCAACCTTGGGGTCTGCCCCGTAACCTTCTTCCACAGGCTAATGAAAAAAGAAACTATAAGTCAATGCTATTTTGTAGGTGTAAAGCCGAATTCCTCAACCTTTTCCAGCATCCTCCCTACCTGGGCACAAATGAGAGCATAGAACAACACGCAAACTATTTAAAAGAATGCCTGGGAAAAGCACGTTAGCTCAGGGAATACATTGATTGCAGGATATGCACAAAATGGATTTAGAAACTTCCAGGAAAATGCTAGCTATGAAAACATAGACAAGACATGTGAACTATGTGACAGAATGCCTCAAATAAATGAACCAAGGTATGTGCACTGTTTGACAGGATGCCTCTCCGAAATGTGATCTTCATGGAATACAATGTTTGCAGGAACGCAGAAGTGTAAAAAAATTACCAAGCACGTGCACTGCTTGCTATGTTGCCTAAATGCACTCTCCGCAAATGTAACGTTTGACAAATTTTATGGAGGAAATGTAAAGCACAGACAAGGCATGTGAGTTATATGATAGAAGCGCTGACTATGTGAGCAGAAAAAAATTGCGTAGAGAAGGCACATTGACTATTAGATAGAATGCCTAAAAGAGATGTCAGTTTTATAAAAAACAGTGATTGCAGGATTTGCGCATAAAAGACATGTAAGAAACTTTTAAGTAGATGCTATGAGCAGATGTACAGTCAGAGTTTCCAACCTTTTCCAACGTCCCTTTCCATTCACATCAGTATCTTGTCTTCCTTAAATGACAACAACAATATGAATGTTACAAACTCTGTGAGCAGCGGGTTGCAGCACTAGGGGAGTCATATGCTGACAGGAATGCTCAATATATCTAGGAATAAAAGGATTCTTTTGAAACTAATGCACGCAAGTCATAGTCTAATTTCAACGGCTCATGTAGATGACAATTTCCCTTAAAGTCTAATTCACTCATTGGTCTGATTCTACGAAAAGAGAGGTATTTGAATGTCCATTTCCATGCCCCTACATTTGCGAACACCTGTATAAAACCACTCACACTGCGTGTTGTGTTTATTCAAGGTTAGTTTCCACATGTTCATTCAGAATTTGTGTGTTTTAATATTTGGGGGATTGTATTGCATATAGAAATCAAAACGTGACCATCTCAACCCAAATATCCAAACAATTACAAAATGTCTTAATGTAGATGCAGCCAAGTTTAGCAACGCAAGTAGATATTTCACGGTGCGAATAAATATTTTATGATGCAAATAAGATACTTTGTGTATGCATTCAGTTCTCTTGACATCAAATAGTTGCAGGAGCTATCACTCAAAATGGGTCAGTTGGAAATAAATTCAAAATGCAGAAGCATAGACAAAGCACGTTAGTTTTTTTTTTTTTTTTTTGAAAGAATTTTTCAAAGAAATGAAATATGAAGATGCATAAAATAGATTTATTGCAGAGCCATTTAAAATCCTTCACAAATGCCATGCTAATACATCATTATAAGTAAATCAATACATAACAAATGTAAAGAAAATCAGCCCTCCTTCTAGCACTAGTATGTGAAGATGAAAAATCTGCATAGATCCATGATTGACAAATATGGAGAAATCTGTCAACATTGAATAGATGAGATTATCACCTCCCCTATGAAATTGTTCAACAAATGCAAAAGGAATAAAAACATCACCAAACTAGCATGAAATTATAAATGAAATAAGCATGAAATGTATTCCTAGATTACTTCAAACATCATCTCATAGGGGGATTGGTGCTACTTTGATATGAAAAGTAGCCCTTTCCCAACCCCTTTAGATAAGCTAACTGTTGCAAATGATGAAGATGGTGTGGACAAGATCAATTCTCAAATGAAGAGATTAACCTTGTATCAGATTTTTGTGGAGTTGTGGAGGATTTTCTTGAGGATGAAGCCTCTATTTAAAGATTTTCAAATGCTAAGAGTGTTGAAAATGGACCAATGTGGGACTAGGATTGGACCAATGAAAGAAGGCCACTTGTCAAGTGGTGAGTAGTTGATGCATGTGCAAGATTAGGGAAATGTGCCTATGAGAGGGAGAATTTGAATTCAAATTTGGCAATAAATTTAGAGAGGGGGACAAGAAAAAGAGCAATAAATGCAATGTTGGAGGGACAAATCAACTTGTCATTATTTTCAAATTTGAGGGCCATGTTGAGTGAAAATGAGGGTTTTAATAAATCAATAAGTGCAAGTGGCATAATCTAGAGAATGCAAGTGGGTGAGATTAGCATTTGATCATTGTTAGGTTAGCTTAATGATGATTAGGATGATTTGACCAATTTGACTTGATTTAGGGATTTAAATCAAATCAAAGAGAAATATGAATTGGATTTCAATTAAATAAAGTCCTAATTTATTTAATTAAAGGGATGATGATATGATCAAGTTTGATTTATTTGATTTAAGCTGATGACTTTATGAGATTGATAAATAAACTTGATTTATTTGCTGAATGGAATATGATTATGCATAATGCTAATTTTGCGTGTCTATAGGTACATAATTAGGTCCAAGCACATAAGAGGGAGAAAAATCTAGTGTGAAATTGTCAAGGGTGATAATTTAAGACGCTATAAATTGAAATTTAAGATGCAATTTTGTTCGTAGGTTAATCATAAAAATACAATGAATTGATATTATTTTTTTAAAATTAAATGCAAAAGAGAAAAATACTCTAGAAATGTAAAGGGAAAACATAGATGAATATGACATGTAAATTTGGTGCTATATTGGCTGGTTAGAGGTGTGGTGCACCCTAGATTGTTCTATTATTTTCTAGGATCATATTTCATAGGATTGAGGTCTCTTTTCTATATCTCCTATTCTCCTGAGCTCATAGTCGAAACTTCATCTATTGCTAAGAAAATACAACTTCTATGTCTTGACAACTTGTAGGGCTTGAATTCATGAGACAAAAATTAGTCCTTAATATTCCTCTAGTTTTCTTTAAATTTGAAAATCTACACACATGAAAGAGGGGGATGAGATGTTACCCATAGGGGCTTTCTTAAGTCAAACCCTAGTTTGGTATTTCTACCACCACAATGACTGATGGTCTATAAAGAGAGCTTATCCTTGATCGGGTAGAGGAGAA
Organism: Sequoia sempervirens; assembly: GCA_007258455.2. Classification (NCBI taxonomy): domain Eukaryota; kingdom Viridiplantae; phylum Streptophyta; class Pinopsida; order Cupressales; family Cupressaceae; genus Sequoia; species Sequoia sempervirens. The sequence goes on from VDFB02000015.1 coordinate 233,355,548, forward strand.
ATAATATAAAAGTAATGAATTGACTAATGTTGCAACTCACTACTTAGATCTACATTCGTTACAAGAATAGCATCATGTACTCATCACCTTGAAGAAGAAATTGATTTCTTGATTGAATTCCTGCAATTGTTGGTACTAAAAAATAAATGAACATAAAACATGGAAAAACTTACATAAGGACATAATGAATGATTTGCAAGATGCTTGATTTAAATCAATGTTGCAATAATGCCAATAATTATGCTCTTGACTTCTCTTGATTGCTTTTAGAATGAAAAATTATGCTCAATGAATGTGCTAGGATTTCAAATGGTGTAAATGACTAGTATTTACGTGTACAATTATTCCTAATTTCTTAAAAATTAAATATTGATAGTTGAAAAATGACTTTGGAAATTTAAATAATAAAATTCCAACATTGATATATCTAAAAAGGAGCCAAAAAGGGGTGGTATAGGGCATGGGGCACTCTAGACCAAACCCATCCTTTTTGGGGCCTAAGATGTCAGAGGAGAATATTAAATGCTAATTTTCATTTCCTATTGTTTTATTTTCCAAAGATGTTTATGAAATTAGTAATTAAATACATAATTAGGTCTAAGCAAATGGAAGGAGTTAAACCTACTATGAAATTTTCAAGGGTGACAATTTTTGACACTACAAATAAAAATAATAGTGGAACCTCTGAGCCCAAAAGTGACAAAAATGACAAGGGATATAGAGAAAGAAGAATCAAGTTAGGTATAATACAATTCTTCTCACACTAATTATGTGGTCGTGATATCATGTGCATTTGGAGAGGGTATGGAGATGAATTTCCTAAAGGAGGACCAAAAAATACTTGTGGAGATTTCACAATGGAGAAGAGAAAAGAGAGAAACATTGGAGATAGTAAAGGAGGAGGTTGTGGAAGGGTAAAAGCACAAAGCTATGTCGAACACTTTATAAAGGAAATGATGAACATTGATCCAAATTTTAAACTTGAATCACTAAAAAGTGACATATATTTTTTGAATTTTGAAATGATGTAAACTAGTAAAATATGTATTTTTTAGTATATTTTATGTTTGTATTTAAAAAAATAAAAATAAAAAAAATTCAACTAGTTTTTAATAAATTAACGCTATAATTTAGTTGATGATAAAATGCTGAAAAATAAAGTTGCATGAGACGTCAAACTTTTTATAGTAATTTTTTTCTCTTTCAAATTTTTGTGTGTATTTTTAACTTGCAACTTTAGTGCATGGATATATTTTTTTCCAATTTTGATAAATATATATTTTTAAATAAATATTAAAATGTGCATGAATCAAAAATAGTTGTTTCTATCAAATGTCAACTTTCATATTAAATATTTATCTAAAATGGAAAAAAAATATTCCATCTTGAAATAGATTCTTTTATCTAGTGCATCATATTGTTTTCAATTTTTTTTAATAAGTTTTAGTATGTTTCCTTGGCATGGTAATCAACCTAATATTTTGTGTTGATAACCTACTTTTAGTAAAAATAAAAAATAAAAATGTAAATAATAATTAAACTATTAAAATAAATATATTTTTGAAAACTACACTTATTGATCTACAAAAGGGTATTTTTATATTTTTTTTTAAATGTTATTTACATTAGTAGGAGTTATTGAAACTTCAATTTTTTCAAATAATTTTACTTTTTGGTAAATTGGACTCAAAGTGGTGCTCCATATATTTTTAGCCAACAATTTTAGTTGAGAAAGTTGTGGAAGTATCTAACTTAGCTAAAATGAATATTTCTAGATCATATGTTTGACCAAAAATGATTTTTAGTTAGAAATACTTAAATTAATTTGTGTTGATAAGTTGGTTGAAAGTGTGACACAACTTTGTGCTTTTACTTGGAAGTTTCATCTTTTGACTCTCAAGAGAGTATGTGACCATCACCTCTATATTTTACTCATAATCCATCTTGTCCTTTATCTCTAAAGGTATCAAACTTTGATATCCCTCCGATCAACAAATCCATATAACTTACTCCCAATGATCCTCCTACAACTCTAGCTTCCTAGTTGTAATAGACATTATAAAAAAGGAGGAAGGTTGTGGAATTGAGTCTTTTGGATGATGATATTGTTTCAAGCATGTTGCAATGAACTCCTCAACCCAATAAGTTAAAAATTACTTCCATTTTGATGATTAGCACCACCTTCAATAGTTTATATGTTGAAATTTTTCATCTCTTTACCCAAAAGAATGCCAGTAAACCAACGTTGTAGGATTTTAATATCAGAAAGGTGAATTTAGGACCTTCTTCTTAGGATGGTGATGAAAATATTTTTTAAGTCTTGGAAACAAGGTTGGTAGAGTGAAGTCAAAAGGATAAGAATTCAAAAGTGGAGCTAAAGAATCGAGTAAAAATTGTCTTCTTGTTTAAAATCTATCGTTGATACTTCTACTCGGCCAGAAGGAAAAATTGACTCTTCCTTTGACCCAAGTTTGGTTAGTACAAAAGAAGTGATTGATAAACACTATGGAAAAACTAGTAAAGAAAAGGCTCATGATATTTCTAACAAACCTATGAAATTTATTAAAGAAGCTAACACAATATTGAACAACCTAAAAGATAGAAAAATGAAGATTGATGATGATATCATAGCTTTGAAATCTCAATAGAATAATTGGCTCAAGGTTGACAAGAATTTTACTCTGCTATGCTTTGTTTTTGTTTAAGATGGTTTGTGTTGTCAAAAGGTCTCAAATAATCCGTGTGGTCTAGTCTTCTAGTTTGGAGGGTGTGAATGGTAAAGTTATGGTGGAGAAAAAGCTCACAGTGATTGTTGGACATGGATGGTCTGGTCGAGCATATGACCATTGGTAGGAAGGCCAAGTGACTCTATGGTGGCTTGTTTGGGGATTTCTGGATCTCCCTAAATCTTGTTCCAAGCTCATATTTCACTTTTGGTTATCATGTTTTAGCTTGGTACTTTCTCTTACTTTTACCCTACCACACCCTTTCAAGGATCAATTATGTACACTAATATATTTTGATGCTTTGTATGCTTCTTTCCTTTTAGTTATGGCCTGGTGACCTTAATTGATCCCCATATTGATATCTTAAAGAAAAGAAAATTATTTGTAAAAACTACTTACTACATGAATAAGAACCCTAGGTTTTTAACTAATTGTTGGCTTTGAATAGAACATTAAATTAAGACTTTGGTTTCTTTAAATATATGGGAAATGCTCCAATTACCTCACATGTTCCAATTACCATTCATTGGTACATACTAATTAAATGCCCACAACAAAATTTTAAATGTACGAATAATTGTCCACTTTATACCTAGTAGTTACAAAAAAAAAAGTATTTTATTGGAGGAGTTGTGCAACTTTATTAATACCAATAGTACATGGTCATTGGGGCATTTGTGCATAAGTATTGAATCAATTGTGCAAATTTTGTGGTGATCAAAGTGAACGGTTATTGAGACACTAGAAAATATGTCAACTTGAAATCACCACTTCTTGACCTTTCTATACATAACGAATCCTCATGTGTTCATTCTAACTATCCAAAAGCCAAAACAATAGCTATAAGTTCTTAAGTCGCATACAAGGAAACCCAAACAAAAATGTCGAAATCCGATATACCATTTAAGAACTTAAGATGTGTGAAGTTAGCTATAATGACTAATGATACCCTTCCCCTAACTTTTCGATCAACAATTTTTGTTTCCTTTCATATGACTCTTGTTGGCTGAGAAGCAAACAATTTTCAATTTACTCATATTGCTGCTGAAGGAAAAACTCCTGCCGTTTACGGTTGAGGACAGAGCCTTTTTGCAATTTACTTTCAATAAACAAAATCTATATGAAGTGATTGAATTAAATATTCGGCGAGTGGGAGTAACAGAACAACTGATCTGTATGCCGTCTGCAGTATGAATATTTTAATGCAATTCATTATATAGTAAAGGCAGAAAAAATCTACAAGATCTAATGGAAACTTCATGACATTAATATTGGGAAAATATATGGATGCTAACGTGTGAACATATTATATTCAAATATGTAGATATATTCCTGGTAAACCGCTATTAACAACTAAAATAATGTATGGCCTTTAATTCATATAAAAAAATAGCGTTGACTTCCCCGTTTTGTGGCCTCCGCATCAATTGGATTTAGCCATTTTATTTAATATTCGTGAGATGCAAATTTTAATTTTAATTTGCACGGGACGACGTGCTAAAGTCTCCTCAAAGTTTGGTATTTTGATTTTGAGATTTTAGTTAATATACTCTTATGGTGCCATGTGTTGCTTTACAGAAAAATAGGCAGTCGTATGGAATTTTTATGTTTTAGAAATATAAGTGTATATTAAAATTTGTAAACTAGAATCTATGAAACATAATTTTATTTTTATAAAATGGTGCAGCTATTATCTATGAATTAGGATTGTTCATAAAAAGGGTAATAAAAAATGTGCTATATAATCTTACAATCTTTCTTTTAGATTTTATATTAAAAAATGTGTGTACATGTAAATGAAAACAAAAAGATTTATTGAAGTAGAAGAATATAAAAAATCATGGGATAACTAATCTAGAAATAAGCTTTTAAATGAAAACAAAAAAAGTTTATTGGAGTAGAAAAATATAAAAAATCATGGGATCAATAACTTAAAATTAAGCTTCTATTTATTTCAAAGTCATTGCTAAAATAATTTAGCTAAGTGGTTGCATGTTACCCCATTAGAATGGAGGGATCTAGAAAATTTAAATTGGACACTTGATAGAAAATATAAAGTCACACAAACAAAGTAGAACTTGGGATATATTGTATAATGCAACCTCAAATAAATACAACATTAAAACATGAACCCGTAAAAGAAACAACAATTCATAAGATCACAAAATTTCTTAATCAAGAGTAAATAATTGAGAATCCTATTCATAAGATCTTATATTGTGAGGAGAATCCAAATCATCTAGGTTATTACACCCTTAAATAAGAAGGTATCTTCCACCATCAATAAGCTCCCAACAAATAAAGGATTTATCTTTTCTATATTGTGTATATATGCTTACTTTTGAAAAAAATCATCTAGTAAATAAATAAAGAAATTAATGACGAGTGAGCCATAGTCTCAAGTTGTATATCCAAGGGAGATGGCGCTGTGCGTAGTCTGGGTGCGAGCTAGGGCCCGCGCGCCCTAGCTCTTCTGTGCTTCTTGCTGCCTGCGGCTGTGTGCTGTGTCTTTGCTGCATTCTTGGGGGGGTTTTCCTGTGCTCAGGGGGGTGTGGGTTGGCTTGGGGGCCGAACCCTTGACTGGTTGTGGGAGGGCGGGTTATCTTCTGTGTGTTGCTGCGCCTATCTTTGTTTGGCGGGTGGTGTCTTGAGATCTGAGACTGGGGGTCTCTTACTGCGCCTCTCTTTGGTGGTGTGGGTGTGTTACCTTGTCCATGGAGAATCAGGGCTGTGTTTTGTCTCAGATTTCCTCTGGGGATTTGGAGATGGGTGAGCCGTCTGCTTCGTTGCATGCCAATGGTGAAGATCAGATGGGTAAACCCTTATATAGAGATGGGGTCTCTTCCGCAAAAGGGACGTTTTGAATTAAAAAAGTAAACGGATGCTTGGAAAGATCTGAGGATCGACCTGTTTTGGTTATTCAACCTGAGCAAGTTTAAGAAGATGTTGAGTATTGGGGTAATCATGCCCTTATTTGTAAATTTTTGGGCCTTCGTCTCTCTCTACCGGTGTTGTACTCCTGGGCTCGTCGGGTTTGGAATCCTTAAGGTGATATGGAGATTATTTTGGCAGCTAATAGTTATTTTCTGGTCATCTTCTCTTGCATGTCGGATAGGAATAGGGCTTTTGAAGGAGGCCCTTATTTCTTTAACCAGGTGGGGCTTTTCATCAAGCCTTGGCACATGGGTTTCAACTCTACTGAAGAGATCCCCTCGCGGGTACCTGTGTGGGTTCATTTGCCGAGACTTCCTTTGGAATTTTGGAGGGAAGATATCCTTCATTCAATTTCAATGCTTCTTGGAAAACCTGTGGGATTGGCTTCACAAACTCAGGATCGTAAGGTAATCTCTTTTGCTCGTATTTGTGTAGAAGTTGATTTAAATAATCCGCTACTAGACTCTATGGAAATCCGCATGGGATCTTCTTCTTGGATCCAACAACTAGATTATGAGACCCTCCCCTTTAGATGCCGAATTTGTCATGAATATGGTCACTTACACCGCAAATGTCCCAAATTTAAACCCTCACCCTTGGCTGCCTCTGGACCCTCTAGGGGGGACAAGGGGAAGGATCTTGTGCCTAATGAACCTACAGATAACGAGGGCTTTACTCAGGTTAAGTCACGTAACAAGGGCAAGGGTAAGAAGAGAACTTGGTTGGATAGTCACAATGATGGCACTTTTAATAGATTTGATGTTCTGGAAGATTTGGCCCAGGAGGAAGGTATTCCAGTTGAGCTCTCTTCTGGGGCTAAGGGTATGCATGAAAGTCAGGATGAGGATGCAAAGAAGGTGGATCAGAGTGTAACTTTAGGGGACCTTCTGGTTGATCAGATTGCTCAGGATCTACCTTCTCAGGTTCAAGATATCAGGGATCTACAGGGGTCACAAACTTTGAAGGGAGCTTTTGTGGTGGCTCCTGACCCCCCTGCTACTAAGGGGGCCTCAGACTCTGTGAAGGGTAACAAAGCTCCTCCTATTTTAGGCTTACTCCAGAAATCATTTAAAAAGGGGCCTCTTGACAAACCGTTAAGGGGTGGCAGGAAGACTGATCAAGAGAAGGTCAAGATTATTGGGGATACTTTGGTTGAGTCTGGGTCTGTGAAACCCATTGATTCCCACTTCTCCCTCTCCCATAAATGATTGTTTTATCATGGAATGTTAGGGGGTTGAATAGCATCCCTAGACAAAAGGTTGTTCGCAAATTAATTGAATCTCAATCTCCTGATGTGGTTTTTATTCAGGAAACAAAGCTTATAGTGGATGGTTTGGCTAATTGTGCTTCGTATATCTGGCCTCAGGGCAATTGGCAGGGGGTGGGTGCATTGAATAATTTGGGGGGGTTGGCTTGCTTCTGGAATCCAAGGAAAGTACTCCCGTTATGGTGGATTTCTAGTCGGTCTTCTATTTCTCTGGTAGCCTCTTGTTTTGTGACTGGAGAAAGATGCCTTTTATCTAATATTTATGCTCCTACTCATCTTTCTGGTAAGTCAAATCTTTGGGCTCACATCAGTTTCATTCAGGCCTTAGACCCGTTTCTTCCATGGATTATGGCTGGTGATTTTAATGCTGTTACCAGCCTGGATGAGAAACGAGGAGGGTTAGCCAAGTTGGACCCCTCGGCAGATCTTCTTAGGGATATGATTGGTTCCTTGAATCTCATTGATGTGAAGCCTTCCAATGGTGTCTTCACATGGAATAATAGGAGGTGTGGTGTTGAGGCTATCTTAGAAAGACTTGATAGATTTTTGGTTTCCTACTATTGGATGAACAGTAGGTTGACCACCAGTTCAGAAATTCTTGATTGGAGAGGCTCCGACCATTGGCCTATAAAGCTCTCTGTCACCATGTATGGAGTCACCAAAAACCCTTCTTTCAAATTTCAGTTAATGTGGTTAAGAGATCAGTCCTTGCATGATCTTATGTTGGATTGGTGGCATGAGGGGATGCCTACGCATGGGACAACCATGTTTACCTTTTGTAAGAGGCTTCAACATGTGAAGTACAGGCTTAAGAGATGGAATAACCAATGTTTTGGGAACCTCCATGCTCAGAAGATGGCTGCTCAGTCTAAGTTGGATAACATCACTCGTATGATTCGAGACCAAGGGCTGACCTCTGATCTAAGTATAGCGGAGTCCTTGGCTCTTAAGGGTTTAGAAGAGTGGGAGCTTCGAGAGATCTTTTGGAAGCAAAAATCTCGTGTTGATTGGCTTCAGGAAGGGGATAGGAACACTGCATTCTTTCATAATTCGGTTAAGGCTCGGAGGCAAGGGAACTCTATCTCTTCTTTGGTTTCACCTGAAGGGGCTCATCTCTCTTCTTATGTTGATAGGTCCAAGGCTGCGGTCAATTATTTTTCAAACCTTTTTTCTAGAGAGGATCTTGCAACTTGGAATGAGGAGAGGTCCATCTTGGATTGTATTCCCCACCTAGTCTCGGCTGAGATGAATGGGGCTCTCTTATGTCCTATATTGTTACCTGAATTGGAGAAAGTGGTGTTTAACATGAAAAAAGGTAAGGCTCCCGGCCCAGATGGATTTCCTATTGAGTTCTTCCAAGAGTTTTGGGAAATAATAAAGTTTGATCTCCTCGCGGTGGTTCAAGAATCTCACAAGAACAAAAAGATGCTCAAGGCCATGAATTCCACTTTCTTGGCTCTCATACCTAAGAAGGAGGGGGCTAATCATCTGGCTCAATTTAGACCTATTGCACTTTGTAATGTTGTTTACAAGATCATCACCAAAATGATTGCGGATAGACTCAAACCACTCCTTGGTTCTCTGATTTCTCCTGAGCAGGGGGGTTTTGTTGAAGGAAGACAAATTTTGGATGGTGTTGTGATTGCTATGGAGGCTATTCATTCTATGGCTAACTCTAAGGAGAAGGCTATGTTTATGAAACTTGACATGGCTAAAGCTTATGATCGGGTGAGCTGGGAGTTCTTACAGAAAATTCTCTTGGCTTTTGGCTTCGATGTGGAGTGGGTGAATTGGGTTCTTAGTTGTGTGACCTCATCTTCCTTCTCTGTTCTCATTAATGGGGAACCTTCAGATTTGTTTAGTGCTTCTCGGGGACTTCGGCAAGGGGATCCTTTATCTCCTTATTTATTCATTATCATGGCAGAGGGTCTGGGAAGATTCATTAAATCTCAGGTGAGGCAAGGTCTTATCCAAGGTTGGAGCTGGAACAATTCTCTTCCTTCCTACTCTCATCTTCAGTTTGTGGATGATACTGCATTGATGGGCATGGCTCGAATTAGTGAGGCAGTGAACTTCAGGAGTGCCTTAGACATATATTTGAAGGCTTCAGGTCAGTGCATTAATGATGACAAATCATCCATTTATTTCTTTAATACCCCTCAGCTTATTCAAAGCAGGATTGCTAGGATCCTTAGATTTCAGATTGGTTATCTTCCCTTGATGTACCTTGGGATCCCTTTGGCTTTGGGATCTCAACGTAGAGATTACTGGCAGGGAATTTTGGAAAAATTCTGGAGTAAGGTTAGTCATTGGACTTTTAGATGGTTATCTGTTGCTGGGAGAGTGGTTCTCCTAAAGACTGTGGTGCAATCTCTCCCCATTTACATGTGCTGTGTGCAGGTTCCCCCTTCCACCTTTGTGAGGAAGTTTGATGCCCTGTCTCGGAAATTCCTTTGGTCTGGCAACCTTCTCTCCTCGAAGTGGAGTTTAGTCAAGTGGGAGTGTGTCTACAGGCCGAAGCATGCTGGGGGTCTTGGTCTTAGGTCTATGGCTCTTGTTGTCACAGCCTTGGCGGCCAAGCTATACTGGAGATGGTGCAACAATCAGTATCATGACTGGGCCAAAATTCTTGCTCACAAGTATCTTCCTGGTGCTGATAGCCTTGATGTGCCGCATCTTGCTTTGTTGGGTAAAGGTTCTTGTATTTGGGATACCCTCAAGAAGGGCACTCAGTTGATTAAGGAGGGTCTCTTCTGGATTTGTAATAGAGGCTCTAATGTGCTATTTTGGCAGGACTCTTGGGATGGCCACCCTCCCATTCTTTCTAGTTTCCCTCAGCTTTGGCCTTTGTGCCATATTTTTTCTGAGGCGGGTTGGACTAAGGTGGAGCATTTTAAAACTATCAAGCGAATTGGTCAGGCGATGGTGGCTTGTTGGAAGGACCCGCAGGAGTGGCCCATGGGTGGTTCAGAGGAGGATCGTGCTATTCTTATTAGAGTTTTGGAGGGCAGGCTCTGTAGCTCCCTTAACGAAAGGGATGTTTTAGCTTGGAGTCCGAGCCCAAAAGGAAAATTTTTAGTTGCTCAAGGCTATGCTATGCTTGACAAGAATTTACATGGTCCCACTGAGGTGCACTGGTGGAAGAAGGTTTGGGACAACTTTTCTTGGCCCAAATGTAATTTCTTCTTATGGTTGGTTGCTCAGAAGAAGTGCCTCACTTGGGATAATCTACGCAAGCGCGGCTTTCAGGGACTGTCTATCTGCTTCCTTTGTTCACACAGTGAGGAATGTACCTCTCCTTGTTCTTTCTTTGCCCTTTTTCTAAAGAGATATGGCATAGATGGTGGGAGGCTTGGCATCATGGTTGTATTCATGCTACCTCCCTAATTGATTTTTGGGAATGTCTTGGCAGGTCTCCTGCTAAGACTTCTTTCTTGCAGGTGGCTTGGTCTATTGGGCCTGTTTTGATTCTTTGGAACCTTTGGCTGGAGAGGAACCATAGAGTTTTTTGTGGTTATAAAGTGGGAAGTTTGCAATTGTGGAAGAAGATAATTAGTAGGCTCCAGGAGACTATTTCAGCTAAGTGCGATATGACTGATAATATTGATCAGGGTGATCTTGCTGTTGTACAGAACTTGAACTTGGGAGATAATAAAAGGGGAAACAGTGCTGGGAGAAGACCCCGTCATGCTAGACAACAGGTTTGTCGAGAAGGGAGGTGGTCACCTCCCCCTGAGGGGGTCCTTAAGATTAATACTGATGGTTCATCCAGTAGAAACCCTGGTCATGCTGGGGTCGGGGGTATTGGCAGAGGTAATGATGGTGGTGCGGTCTTTTTCTTTTCTATTTACAAGGGTCAACACTCTAATAATCTGATGGAGGCCCTTGCTATTAAGATTGCCATTGAGCGTGGTTGCTCTTTAGGTTGGAGGAGGATCATTTGTGAGTCTGATTCTCAGATTGTGGTGGATATGCTAAACAACCAGAGGTTAGATGATGTTAGTTGGCAGTTAGCCTCTGTTGTTAGACAGATTTTGAGTCTTTGCAGTCCCTTGGTTTCTGTCTCCTTTTGTCACATCCCTAGAGAATGGAACAGAGTGGCTGATTGTCTGGTGAAGTGGGCCTCTGATAATGTGGATGGCTGGGATATTAGTGGAAGGGAGGAGTTACCTTCCGATTATCATGAGACCTTAGAGAGGTTATTAGTGGAAGATAGGAATATGTAATGGGGTGGTTGGTTTTTCTGGTGGTGGTCTTGGTTGGTGGGCCTCTGGCCTCTGCTTTGTACTTCGGTTTTGATTGAATAAAATTTTTACCCCTTCCTTTAAAAAAAAAAATAAAAATAAAAAGAAATTAATGACAATCATAAATGATATATGCTTAAATTTGTAATATTTGTGAGGATTGTATATATTTATATGTAAATTCCATTTATTTTTAGGTATTGTAAAGCAATTTTTCCCTTAATCTTCTTTTGGTTTTCGACTCATATATTTTTTGGCTTCGGGATGAATCCACACTTAAAGCAAAAGGTTTTTCCGAAAGGTGCGCAATGTGCCACGTGGTGGTTGCACAACTTTTGTTTATCATCTTCCTTTTGGGAGCAAGCCAAGACACGTGTTAGCTCAGTGGGAATTTTCTCTAAGCCCATTTTCATAAAGCTGAGATTCTCCGCCACTCAACATGTCATCTCTTTGATTTGGGCAAGTTACACTTTTAAGGAGTGATCTCTTTGGATGGGTTTTTCAGAGTATGTTGTGTCTTTCTTGCTTTCAAGGTGGAACCTTCAAATCAACGCAGTCAATCTATATGGTTGGTAGATTAGATTTTTCCAAGTTGTCTTCTAGGATCCAATTTTTTTTTTATTGCAATATTTGCTAAACATCTAAAAGACATTAATCAGGAAGATGGCAATTAATGAGCAAGGATTGTTGTGATCCAATCAAGATCTACGATTGGATCGTGAGCTATCAGATATAGGCATCTAGAAGTATTTTCTTCTAGAATGTTGGTGGTAGTGTTCTCTTTTTCAAGCTATAAATAGGAGTTGACAACATATGCAAAATTAAAATCTCTTTAGTTTTCCTTATTTGTTAGAGATATTTTCCAGAAGTTGAAAAGTTACAGAACACTGCTAATCTTTGGAATGTTATATTGTTTTAACTCAAACTATCATTAGATTGACATCCGACCTTTGTTTTTAGTTCATTTGATATTTACCTATGATATGTTTGGAAGAAATTTTTGAAATTGTACATATTATGGCCTTTGTCAAGTTTCCTTCTTTATGTTTTCGTTCATGATAAAAACACTATGATAAGCTTAATTTGATAGTTCGAGTAGTTAATTTTCATGTTGTAGGCTTCTATGATTTAATGATAGCTTTCAAAATTGGTTTATTTTTGTTGATCTTCTCCATTTTCTTTAAACGTTGTTGTTTCTCCATATTATGTTGTAAAAAGAGAAGGGTTTTCTACAATTTTGGGATAAATCTATTAACTTTGCAGCTTTTTTATGCTTAATCAGACCTTAATGAGTGCTTCCCGTGGGGAGATCTGGAAGACTACACTATGCCTTTACTTAGCCTTTGTTGCTTGTTCTCTTCCAAATAATGAAGGGTTGTGGCATTCTATGTCTATTATATCATTCATAGGAAATAGTTGAAATTTGAAATGTTGTAAAAGCTTTGGCGCAATGCCATTTTTCATGTTTTATAGTTACATTTCCTTCTACCTTTTCTCCCAACTCAAAGAAGGTTTGGCTTTCTATAAGAATCCTAGAGGTATTCAGTGAGACAAAAATTGGTCCCCCACTCATTGAATTTCCCATAAGCCTATTGGAGAAGTGTAGGCTTTGATGATCAATAGTTCTCTTTCTACCACTCCCAGTGGGACCTAAGTTTTTTTTGAATATCTGATTAGAAGTCAAAAATATTTCTTGAATCAGACTAGGAAAATAGGCTAGAAATTTCATGCCCACAATCCAAACAAGAGCATCCTCAAGGGTCCATTTCCAATACTCCCAATTACCTACCTTGATATCAAGGAGATGAAGGTTTACAAATTTTGTTTCACTTGTAAGAAGTAACAGGGAAAGAAGTGAAAGCCCAAGATCTAGAGCCTTATCCACTCCATCAGGAGGCTGAACCTTTCAAATAAGAATATCAGTATACCCTTTCCATAGGGATCTATTTTCAATGGCTCATCTAGTTGCCCCCTCTCCTAAAAATTTCATAACCTCGGATAGTGGTGGCCTGCTATACACCCCTAGATGTATGGTCTACCAAACACACTACTTCTCTCAAAGTTATTCTAAATTTTTCTAGAGAAGACTTCAAAACTCCCTTCAAACAACTCCAAGATATAATAGAGGTATGCAAAGTACATTACATAGTGGAGGAAAATATTTCTCTTAGGTTACTGGCTGCATCTTTCAAAGGAAAAGCTCTGGATTGGTATTGATCTCTATCTTTCGGTTCTATTTTCTCTTGGGATCAGCTTGGAGAGATATTTTTTAAATGTTTCTTAGAAAAGGGAGATCGCTCCTCATTGCTACATCAATTAATCACCATCAAAAGGGTCCCACAAGAGGCCATGAGTGATTTCAACACTAGATTCCATAAGACTTGGCAAAGAATTCCCATGACAACTAGGCCTCCGACTGCGATGGCATGGTAAACTCAGATATTGGGGTCATGATAACCTCTATGGGAGGAGATGTCTTACTTGATGCATACAACTTGACTTGCAAGTGGAAAATAGCTTGATCAATGCTGGGAAACTCCCACCACAACCACCAATACTTGTGTTTGCAGAAATCTATGGCGGTCCTCAAGAAGAAATCAATCCAAACACCTCCACTCCACAAGCAACCACATTGGCCACACCACAATCCATGTAGGTGTATCTTGTTGTGCAACCGAGCTCGTCGGGCTCCTCCTCACTAGTAGCAGACATCAATGATGTGAAGAATCTCATGTGGTCTTTTTCTAACGAGTTAGTCCTCATCAAATGGCAGCAAGCAATACCTTCGAACTAGGCCACTTAGACCTGTGTTGTTAATATGTTAGTATCAAAATGAAAATAATAAACACACAAAATGAAACTTTAAACTAAAGGAAAGCTAATTAAATTGAATTCAAAGAAACAAGTGAAGCTTCTTCAGAGTCGTTCCATCTTCCTCTATCTCCAGAAATTTGTTTGAAGCTGCTGCTCTCAGATTATGTAAGCAAGGCTTCTCCAAATGGAAATCTGTAGAATGAGTATGCAAAGGAAGAAACTTCTCTATCCTATATGCTAGTGAAGTGAAAATACTAACACAGATATGCACAGGGGCTGTGGATTATGCACAGGGGTTGTGATTTGTGGATGCTATGATATGAAGTGGATATGCCATGATATGCTATGGTTCTATACTATGAATACTAAAGACTATGCTATGGATGCTTGAAGGATATTTTCAATTTGACTATAGTTTATCTGTATGAAAGCTTCTTTGTGATTTCAAAGACCCGATAGTCCTTTTATAGCTTTTTACAGGAAAAATCCTGGCTGGCAAAGATCAATGGCTGTGAGATTGTTTGGTAGATTTGAATGATGAGAGATGGAGAGGTTGAGAAGAAGATGGAGAAATGTTGGGAGGTTTGAGAGAAGAATGGAAGCCTGTCTTCAACCCATGGGAACAATCTTGCACAGGAACAGAGAAATTTAATTTTTCTGTTTTGGCAGTTTGTTTCACGGTTGTTGAAGATAATCCCCAAATTTATTAAATAAATAAATTTATTTATTTAATTTCATTTATGTGAGTTTGATTATTGATTTTAGAACTATAGAAGATTTAATTAAATATTGAGAATATTTAATTGTGATGTGACTTTAGAAGAATTAATTAAATATTTTGGAATATTTAATTGCGAATGGATATTAGAAGAATATATTTAAAAGAGAGAAATATTTAATATTTATTTGAATAAAATATCCAAGCCAAGATTAAATGATAATTAATATAAATAAATCGTAATGTTTATTTTAATTAATTAAGAAATGAAAAAGAAAAGATGATTAAATAAACTTATTTATTTAATCGAAATGAAAGAACGAACAATATAAATAAATTATTTAGATTTATTTATACGTAGATTGAATTCAGAGATTTAATTAAATATTAAAAATATTTAATTAATTACCAGACTATGTGATGTGACCATTTTTAGGTGTATACATTTTGCCCCTCTTTGAAGTGATGTGTTTTATGCATTGCTTCAAAGAATTTTGAAATTTTCCCCAGATGTTGATTGTCGAATGTTGATAGGTATATGACCCCTCGAACGATGAATCGATAAAATTTTGATTTTTGTGAAATTGTGGAATTTTTTGGAATTTTTCAATTTTTATGATTTTGAAGATGTCAATTCATTGTTTGAAAATTATGATATGAAGAAATTGACGTGAAAAGATATGAGATGAAAAATTGATGACCAAATTGCCCCTGCTATGATAAAATGCCCCAATTTTTCTTTTAAATAGGATAAAAATGTCATTTTCCATTTTAACCTAGTAAAAATTGTAAGTTTTGAGCTCTGGAGAGATAATTATGGTACTTCCGATTCACCAGCACCGTTTCGAGCGCATCCGACGACATCAGCGGCCGGTGCACTATGGACCTCTGGTATGTACCCCGTTAAACTTCTGCTTTTTGAAAATTTTCCGTTCGTTGCACGTTCATCGATGTTTTGCTTGTGAAAGATTGTAGTTTAGCGCCCTTAATTATTTTCATAGCACCCTTGATAATTTCCATAGCGCATTTGATTTTGTAGTGCCTATGAGGCTTTTTGTAGTGCCCTTGATCCTTTCCATAACGCCTATGATTTGGTAGCACCCATGATGAATTATGTAGAGCCGATGCCCATTGGCATAGCACCCATGATTGGATGTTGTTTTGAGTGATAAATTTGTTCCCAAATTTGTTGGAAAAGAAATAATAACTGATAGATTTGCTTTTAAAGTTGTTAAAAACAAATAGGATTTTGATTATTTGCTTTCATGAAAATGAAAAAGAAATAGTTTGATTGATTTGTTTGCTTCTAAAGTTGTTAAAAACAAATGTGATTTTGATTATTTTCTTTCATGAAAATGAAAAACAAATAGTTTGATTGATTTGTTTGCTTCTAAAGTTGTTAAAAACAAAAGTGATTTTGATTATTTGCTTTCATGAAAATGAAAAACAAATAGTTTGATTGATTTGTTTGCTTCTAAAGTTGTTAAAAACAAACGTGATTTTGATTATATGATTTCCATGATGATGAAAAAAAAATAGTTTGATTGATTTGTTTGCTTCTAAAGTTGTTAAAAACAAATGTGATTTTGATTATCTGCTTTCCATGATGATGAAAAACAAATATTTTGATATGTTTGCTTCTAAAGTTGTTAAAAAAAAACACGATGTAGATAAATTTGCTTTCCATGATGATGAAAAACAAATAGTTTGATATTCAGATTTGATTGATGAGTCGTGATGATTTGATATTGATTTTTCTTTGTCATGATGATTTTTCAACAAAAGAGATTGAGTGTTTTGCAGTCACAGGAGACATTCCCGAGGACATGGAGCTTGATTCCACATCTGTTACAGTCAGATCGGGATGTGATCGAGGCATGTGGATTGACTTCATTGCTTGACATGCCTGAGGTGTGCCTCAACAGAGCTTTATTGACAGCACTCACAGAGTGGTGGCATAGTGATACCAACACATTTCATTTACTGACCGGAGAGATTACAGTGACTCTAGAGGACATGTACCATATCTTGAGGATCCCAGTGATGGGAGAGATAGTGGTATTTGATAGCCGAGAGGATGGAGGCACTGATGCTTTGAGATGGATTTTTAGAGATGATCAGATTGTTGGATACTTCATCCCATGGGGCGAGATGGCAGATTCATATCTACCCTTACCGTCTATACTTGTAGGTTTCATTAGAGGTGTTTTGTGCCCCGACCATAGGTCGAAGGGGTTCGCAGTCGGGTGGGGTCAGGTTCTAGAGAGTATGGTGATGCAGGGTACACAGTATGCGTGGGGATCATGCATGCTTGCTCATTTGTATGATGAGTTACAACATATTGTATACGGTAGAGGCCACAGTTTCGCTGTTGGCTGTTAGTTATTACAGATATGGGCATGGGAGCATTTTTCCATTATGCGATCGTTGACTCATGGACGATGACCTATCGGTCGATCGTATAGATGGGGATATAGCGATATTATTGCTCAGCCAAGACTGGGCAAATTGGATCATTGGCAGCATCCCTTAGATGATCTTGATACAGTATGCTGGCAGCCATTTGTAGATTGTGAGGTATGGCCAGAGGATGTGAGGGAGATGCCCTATGTCTGTATGTCCAGATATCTTATTGGGCGTACTCTGTGGATTATTGAGAGATTTCTTGCTGGACGAGTATGTCGGCAGTACAGTTAGATTCAGGGTATGCCTATGGGTTCTGCCATTTATGCATGATGACAGCTAGAGATTACAATGTGGGGTCCACGGATTTCCTATGAGGCAGCAGTGGTAGAGTTCACTAGCTTAGGAGTTGTGATGTGGGATTACCAAGTTGATATCCTTGACACAGGGACGACGCCAGAGTATAGTCAGTATATGTTAGAGCATCATGTACCACGTTTGTTTGATCTTGATGAGCCTATTGCTCCGGTTGCTGTACAGAGACCACAAAGAGGCAGTTAGAGATGTCATAGAGAGATAGCTTTAGAGAGTGATGATTTAGAGGGAGGTGATGATGATGAGGAGAGTGGAGGTAGTGATGATGAGTCAGAGGGAGACAGTGATGGGGGTGGTAGGAGGGGTGGTAGGAGAGGTGGTAGAGGTGGACCGCGGATGAGACATATAGATCCATCAGCTTCAGTAGATCCAGTTGTATTGGGTCAAATATCTTCTTTACAGAGTACAGTGCAGAGCTTACAGGGTCAGCTAGCATAGGCACAGGCCTTGATTACACAGCTTCAGGGACAATTGACGTCAGTTACTGCTAAGAGAGATATAGCTAGATAGTGGGGTGAGTAGGCCATCACTTTGGCTAATATCCTACAGACAGTAGTAGCGAGCACCTTTCCTGGTGATATGATGAGAGGTGACTAGAGCCACCTGGGAGGCTGAGTTTTATAAGACCAGATATCATGATGCGGTTCCACATGAGCAGAGGGAGAGTTATACACAGTCGCGGTCTACTCATAGTCGCTCTCGGACTACCAGCAGGGGTGTGACACAGCCATTACCTCCAAGAGGACCATCAAGGACAGGTGGAGCAGGTCCATCAGGTGCAGGTGGGACAGGTCCTAGACCGGCTCCATCAAAGGATAGCACTGCCTAGTGCATTGTACATGATGTTTTGTGATACTCCGTTTAGACATTTGTATACACCCTGAGATGATCTCATTTTTGATGATGTTATATCATGTATAGTTGAAATCTTTGTACATTTTGACATTCATTTTTGAGATATATGAAATGCAGCGATGATTTATGATGACTGGTTAGATTTTCTATATATGCATGTTCTTTTATGATATGGTGGTTTCTCAATTTTATGCTTATGATATATATGTATGCATGATTTATAAGATGAGTGAAATCTATTGATGAATGATTGTATGAATATGATGGATGATATAATTTATGAATGCTTATAAATGTTTTGATTATGATGTATGCTTTGTTTTTATGATTTTCCAATGCAAAAATGTATGAAAAATGTATGATATGATGTTTTTGTAAATGTCAAAATGTACTCAGTCATTTTATTGGGAAGACATGAAACATTTGATACTTTGCCAGCTTTTGAAAGAATCTATAAATGCAAAATGCAGATGCTAACATGAATGCAATCTATACTAACTATGCAGGATATTCGTACAATATTGCCATTTGGAGAGCTTATTTGTGCTTTTTGTATCATCATAGAGCATTGAAATGTTGAAATCTAATACAAGCATCAAAGGGTCTGTTAGCACCAGTGATGACCTGAGTATTTCTTTCATGAATTTTGATATAGCAAGTTAATACAAGCATCTAGGTATAATTGAACCGAGATGACCTGAGTATTGCTTGCAAAAACAAACAAGAGTTAACCTGTTTCCCATGCAAATTCTGAAATGTCATCAATGATACTTAGTAGAGCATGTCTCGCGACCAATTTGCATAGTACTAATGATTTACTCGCAAAAAGAAGACAAAGAAAAATCATACTCCTTCCTTGCTTTTCTAGTTCAGTACATCATTGAATTGCTCCAAAGATATGATAGAAAATCAAACAACAATTCAAATCTTGCCTAACATATTTCAAACATTATTCAGATTAAGATCATCCAAGTTGATTATCAACATTGATGTTTTTGTTTTGATGTTTATTTGGATCATGTTGTGTTGATTTCAATTGGCATTGAATAAGCATGTTATGATTGATTTGATACGACCATGTTTGTTGCATTTTGGCAAATTGTCTTGTGTCTGTTTATGATGTTTGAAAAGCTCGTTGCCCTTCTTTGTGTTTCTGCCCCCAGTGTAAACACAACCTAAATATGATGGGTATGTACAAATTTCATCAAGTCATGATAAAACACAAGGATTCTTGTCATACGATATGGATATGAAAGATATGTACAGATGATGGATATGGATTAATGATGCCTAAAGTGAATGCAAGACATAAGCTAATAGATGGAGAAGCCTATTTTGATTACAAGTAGTGCCTATTTGCCAGGTTTTCACCAACATTTTTATTGCACTTTTTTAGGAACTTTATGATATTTTTTATTTTTTCAGGACTTTTTCTGATTTTTATGATTTTTTCGGGACTTTTTATGATTTTTATGATTTTTTAAGGACTTTTTTATGATTTTTTTATTTTTTATTTTTTCAGATTTGATGATTCAGACATATAATTTCTTCAAATGAATGTTGTTGATTGGCTCTTCAAATAGGTCCCCTTCTGATGTAGATAACTGATATGCACCAAAACCATATGCTGCAATGATGACAAATGGACCAAGCCAGTTTGGTTCAAATTTCCCTTTATTTTCTCTGTCTTGCTGATTACATGGATTTTCTCTCAAGACTAAGTCACCTACTTGAAATGTCCATGATTTAACTCTGTGATTGTAACTATGGGACATAACTTGTTGATAACATTTTAAATGGTCAGTTGCATGTTGACATCTTTCATCCAATAGTTCTAACTCTTGTAGACGAGATACTCTGTAGTCCTCATCATTTATCAATCCCTTGAGTGAGACCCTAAGCTAAGGTATTTCAACCTCTAGAGGTAAGATTGCTTCTACTCCATAGACCAAGGCATATGGGGTAGCTCTTGTTGGTGTGCAAATGCTGGTTCTATATGCCCACATAGCCGGATTTAATTGAACATGCCAATCATGACCTACATCATTTACTATATTCTTCAAGATCTTCAAGATTGTTTTATTGGAAGCTTTTGCTTAACCATTACCTTGTGGATAATAAGGCATAGAAAACCTCTGTTGGATGTGAAATCTTTCACAAAGTTCATCAACATCCTAATTTTTGAAAGGCCTCCCATTATCAGTAATGATAGAATTAGGAATTCCATATCTACAAATGATGTAATTCAGAAAGAATGAAGAGATCTATTTACCAGTCACAGTCATCAAAGGAATAGCTTCAATCCATTTTGTAAAATACTCTGTAGCTGTGATAATGAATTTATGCCCATTTGATGATGAAGGATGAATTTTTCCAACAAGATCTAGTCCCCACTGAGAAAAAGGCCATGTCAGAGTGAAAGGTTGCAATTCCTGTGCAGGTGCATGAATAAGATTCCCATGGATCTGACATTTAGAACACTTCTTGACAAAAGTAAAAGATTCTTTCTCCATGGTAGGCCAATAATATTCCATTCTGACAAGTTTCTTGGCTAAGGTTGAACCACTTGAATGAGTTCCACAAATACCACCATGAACCTCTTTTAAGGCTTTTTCAGATTCATCACGTTCAAGACATCAAAGGAGTGTACCATCAAGACCATGTCGGTAAAGGATACCGATGATCAAGGTATAATGGGATGATTGGCGTATGAAATTCCTTTTTTGGTTTTGAGATAAGTCTGGAGGTAAGATGTTATCTTTCAAATAGGTATAAGTTTTACCATATAAAGGTGAATCAGAACCAGTTAAATGACATATGACTTGGGTCTCAAGATTATCATAGGCAAGAGAAAAAAATTGTTCCACCAAGAAATCATGCTTGGTTTGATTGTCTGATAGTTGTAATAAGGAAGCAATTGTAGCCATTGCATCTGCAGTTTTATTATCAACCCTTGGAATTTGTGAAAACTTGATTGACACCAAATACTTTTAAAAATCATCCACCATGGTCTTGTAAGGTAGCAACTTATCATCTTTAGTTTGATAATCATCATTGATTTGATTAATGACAAGTTGTGAATCACCATAGACCTATAGCTTTGTAATCCACCATTCCAAGGCTATCTTTATCCCTATGAGCAATGCCTCATATTCAGCTGTGTTATTTGTGCAAGGAAACATCAACCAATATGATTGTGGAATGGTATGTCCTTCAGGTGTGATAAAAAGAATCCCTGCCCTCGAGCCATGTTGTGTATAAGATCCATCAAAGTACAGTGTCCATGAGTTCTTAATTGTTGCTGTGAAGACGTCTGCATTAGGAAACTCAATGTGCATTGGATTTTCTTTTGGTAAAGGTGCTTTGACCAATTGATCTGCAATAACCTATTTTTTAATAGCTTTTCAATTGACATAATGAATGTCAAACTCACTTAAGATCATTACCCACTTTGCAAGTCTTCCTGTTAAAGTAGCTCTACTTAAAAGGTATTTTAGTGGATCAATTTTGGTTATCAGCTTAACTATATGAGCCAACATATAGTGACACAACTTTTGAGAAGCAAACATCACTACGAGGCAAGCTTTTTCAATGAAAGTGTATTTTAATTCATGACTTGTTAAAGTTTTGTTGATTTAGTATATGGCCCTTTCTTTGCCTGTAGAATCCTCTTGTGCTAGTAATGCTCCCAAGGATACTTTTGTTGCTGAAATATAGAGTATGAGTGGCTTTCCTGGAATGGGTGGAATTAAAACTAGTAGATTCATAAGATATTGCTTGATCTGATTGAATGTTGCTTCACATTTTTCTTCCCATTTGAATGGAACATTTTTATGTAATAATTGTATAAATGGTAAGCTTTTTTCTGCCAGTTGAGCTATAAACCTTCTTATGGACTATATTCATCCTTGCAATGATCGAATCTGACTAATATTTCATGGTGGTGGCATGTCCATTATAGCTTGTACTTTTTCTGGATCAACCTCTATGCCCTTTTCTGAAACAATGTATCCTAGGAGTTTTCTAGATGTAACGCCGAAGACACATTTCTTTGGATTGAGTCGAACATTGAACTTCTCCATTCTGATAAAGATTTTTGACAAGATTTCTAGATGTCCTTCTCATGTGTGAGATTTAGCTAATAAATCATCCACATAGTCTTTCATGAATGTGTGCATCATGTCATGAAAATTGGTTGTCATTTCTCTTTGATAAGTAGCTCCGATGTTCTTTAACCCAAATGGCATTACGTTCTAGCAGTAGGTACCCCAAGGGCATGTAAATTTTGTTTTATCTTGATCCTTTGGTGCAATCTTTATCTGGTTGTATCCTGAAAAATCCATCCATTAATGAATACATTGCATGGCCAACAATTAAATCAACAATCATATCTATGTTTGGCAAAGGAAAGTCATCTTTGGGACAAGCTTTGTTCAAATCTCTAAAATTTTTACAAATTATAATCCTTCCATTTGGCTTTGAAATAGGTACAAGATTGGAAATCCATTCTGCATAGTCAATAGTCTGAATGAATCCAACATCTAAAAGCTTCTTTAATTCCTCTTTGACCAATAATGCAACATGTGGATGCATTTTTCTGAGTTTTTGCTTCACAGGTTTTGCCCTTGCACTTATAGATAAATGATGCATTATCAGATTAGGATCTAACCCTGGCATATCAGCATATGACCAAGCAAAGTTGATTTGATTCTCCTTCAAGAACTCCATGAATTTCAGTACCTTTTCGACTGTTAATGATGCTGCAATTTGCAAGATTTTTGGCTGCTCTGTTGTACTTATGTTGATTGATTCTGTTGGTTCGATCAAAATAGAATATCTTTCATGATAATTCTTAGGAAGAGTGTCAAGTTTCTCATCCTTCAGTGCCTCAAAAAGGTTTTCACTATCAGATTCACTCTTTATTTTTCTCTTGTTGTGATCTACCACTGCCATTTTTTGGTTTTCACCAATAGATCCATCTTTTATTTCATTTATTTTGCAGCTAAGAGACTTGACACCCTCCTTATTAAAATCATGAGTATGAAATTATTGGATGAAACAATTGTTTTCCTCATTAGAGGAACAAAGGAAATTTATAATGTCCTCATCATCATGAAATGTAGGGATGTGGATAGGTGCATCATTGTCCCAATCAATAAGTTCCAGATAAACCAAAGGCATGGTATCATTAGGTTGGGTAAGGTATTGAGTTGTCAAAGTCATGATGTGGTTGTCATCTTCATAGTAGACAAGGTCTATGATGGCATTCTCCTGTTGATCATCAATGTCATTAAAATCTGATTCGTCCTCACTTGAGTCATGATCGCTTGGTAAAACATAATCAAGTGGAGGCCTTGAACTTTCTCCTTGTATGAGAACATGTGTATATTTTTGTATGCTATCAACTTGTTTGTCTCTCCAAAATTCATCATTATAAATGGTGTCCCATTCATATTCATTAGAATCAGTATCTGAACTGTTCTGCAATTGGAAAACTGATTCATGGGGTTTATTTGAAATTGATCCTCCTTCATGAGTTGGTTGTGCTTGCTATGAAGTAGAGTCTTCTGTATCTTTACTATATCCAAGTCTTTTTTTATCATTTGGATGTATTGAAATAGGTTGAATTGGTTCCACGATTCCTTCTCTTCTCTTTCCTATAGGACCATTTCCTTCATAGCCCATTTTCTGCATGATAGCGTACCCCTTACCATATTGTTCTGTAGGTAACTTAATGTGCAAGAGAGATTCATCTTCATCTTTGTATAGCCAACTTAGGATGTCCCTATCTTCAGCTTCTTCTTCAGTGGTGTTGGCTTTAATGAATTTTCTGTCAAACTTTGTAATTAGCACAGAAGCTTGGTATATAGAGGCTATTGCAATCTTTTGATTTGATAAGGTTGGCTGACCATGAGTCCTTGGAGAAGGAGGTAAAGTAGAAAGAGATAGTGAATATTCACCTACTCCTTTGTCTTTAAAATTTAGCTTAGTGTCAAGATTCTTTGTCAATTCTTGCAATTTTCCTTGTAGAATAGAAGAAGAAACAACAAGAGCCTCCCTATTATGTGGCACAAAAGTGTCTTGAGTTGCTCGGAGATTTGAACAAGTTTGGGTGCTATTGTAATCAGCTTGTATAGTTATTTCCTGTCCATCATATGGAAACATAAGGCATTGATGGTACGTTGATGGTACTGCTTGCATATCATGAATCTATGGACGACCCAAGAGTATGTTATAGGAAAGATCTTGATCTAGAACCTAACAAAATGTGTTTTTCACAACAGGTCCCACTCTGATAGGTAGCATTATTAGTCCTTTAGAAGCTCTTTCTTCATCATCATATGCCTTGATAGCTATTTTCCTTCGTGGATCAATGGAATTTTCTGATATTCCTAAGGCATGTATTAGCTTTAAGGTACAAATGTTTAAACTAGCTCCTCCATCTATTAAGACACATTTGATTCGGTGTTTATGGATCATTGACTTCAAGATAGAGCGATGAGTTATGTGGATGTGTCATGGAGGCATCATCTTTTTTGGAAAATGAAAGACAAGTGGAGGAAGACAAATGTCCTACCATGGCTTGAATTTTTTTCACATCTAGATCAGTGTCAACAGTTGTGTTTACAAGAGCTTCTTCTAAAATATTCTTGTGTATGGGGGATATTTTCAGAAGTTCAAGGATGGAAATTTGCGCTGATTTTTTTCTCAATTGATCAACTAGATTATAATTATTTGGAGAAGGAATAGCTGTCTTAGATGAACTTTCTTTTAAAACAACCTTTCCTTGTCCTCTCGTAGTCACATTAACTTGTTGATATTCTTGTTTTCCCTTGATTTTGGTAACATTAACCTGTTGATCATCAACATAGATGTAATGGATTATATTGTCTTCAACATTATGTATGCTTTTCACTTTGATATCTGATGTTTCCCCCTTTTGATAGTTTTGTAAAGGATCTTTGAATGCTTGGTGATCGTCATTGGTATGATGTCCTTCAATTGTAATGGTGCCATTGTCAATTAAATCTTGTACTAGATTTCACAAAGCTTGACAATTATTCATTCTATGACCTTTACATTGATGATAATTGCAATAATACGAGTCATTCCATGATAGTGGTTTGACTCGTGGCTCATAATCTCTTTGTGCATGGTGGTAAGGTGATAACCTTGTTATCAAGAAGCTCCTTGAGAGAAGACTCGAGAGCTTGACCCAAAGTGGTAAAATTCCGTCGATTTGAAAAGAATGGAGGTCTAGACAAATTTGATGTTTTGGTATTGCCAAGATTGTTATTGAAATTACCACGATTATCCTTGGTGTTTTGATTGGTCATGCTTTCTTGCTTGGATTTTTGTCCTTGTTGATTGTTGTTTCCTTTTTGGTTGGCATTTTCTTGTTGATTGTTTCTTGGAGCACTTGATAGATTAAAGATAGATGGTCTTGTTCATAGATTATTTGCATCTACTATACCATCATTGACAACATTTTTATTTATGTTCCAAAACCTTGTTTTATCGTTGTTGTTTTGGTTGGATGTACTTGGATTATCAAGTTTTATCACTCCTCATTTAACCAAGGCGCCTTCAATGGTGATTGTGTTTTCAATCAATTTTTCAAAGTTATGAGGACAATGAAGGTTAAGCCTATAGCTTAATTCTTGATCTAGGCTATTGATGAAGATATCCATCTTTTCCTTTTCAGGAATAGGACCGGAATATTGCACAAACAACCTTCTCCACCTTTGCAAAAACGTAGTGAAGGATTCTCCTAATTTTTGTTTCACTTTACAAAGATCAAGCATTGTTATCTGGTGTTGGATGTTGTATGAGTATTGTGATATAAGCTGATTTATTAACTCCTCAAAGGTTTTGATGGCGGGAGTGATCTTGGAAATCAACTCCATGGATTGTGCACCTAGACTTCATGAAAATAATTGCATTAAGTAGGTATCGTCATAGGCAAATTCTAGACTCATATTTTGGAAATCCCTCACATGTTCAATGGGATTAGTTTTTCCATTGTACCTATCAAATTTAGGAATATCGCAATGTTTTGGAAAAGGGATCATTTGAAGACTCCTAACGAATGGATAAGGAGATATGTCTTCCAAAACACACTTCTTTGTTGTGCCCCCTTGCATCTCCTTTATTTTCCCTTGTAATTCTTTTACCTGTTGAGTAAGGGCACTAAAGTCATTAGGAGAAGTTTCAGGATTCTGTTTAATCCCTCCTATATCAAAATTGTAAGGTAACTTAGCTCCTTGATTAGCTAATGAAATAAAATATCTTTCTTTGTTTCGTTCTAAAATCCTTTCCATAAGAGTATGGAATTGGGGATCTTGCTTTGCTTCTTGAATCTTTTCTTCTGTTAATTCGTCACTATTAAATATATCCTCTTCTTTCTCATTATGGTCACCCATTTTGCTTGTAGTGGTTTCTCCTTCATCTTTTTCCATGTGTTTTCAAGATCTCGTGAAGACATGCATAAGCTTTGTTCCAAATTCTACTAACTTTTGATCAAAATAATGAAATAGTACAATTTGTAATAGGTATGAAAGTCAGGATAGAATGAAGATTCTATGACTTACAAAGGTTTCTAATCTTTAGCTTGTGTTGTTCCCTAATTGAAAGGATGAAAATCCTGTTGACGGGAATTTAAGCAAAAGATCAAGAAAAAGATGATTTTTCACTTTATAAAGTTTGATCCTAGTTTCGTAAAAGGATGTATTTTAAGAGGAATGTCTAATGTGATTGAGTTCTCTATTGCAAAATTTGATTTGGACGAGTAGAATATTCAATTGCAGGTTGGGGAATATAACAAAAACAAATATGTTGACTATGGTTATGCCTTTGAGAAAGGGCTCTTCTTTGAAATAAAGCTTGTGAGTACAATGGTTCTATAGCATAATCATTAGTAAAACCTCTAACACAGTCATGATATCGATGAAGAAAGGTTCTATATTTAAGTAAAACCTTTCGGCTTTGATACAAGAATCATCTTTTCTTCAATAGTTTCTTGTAGCAAAGGGGTTTCTTTGGCTTTTTGATCCTTTTGAAGATGGATTTCTTAACAAAGGTTGTGGATTTCCAATCTTGTAACATGAGAGTAATCAATGTGTTTGTGAATTTTGGATGATCTTTACTGAATTAATGTATTGAAAACACATCAAGCAATTTGTAGAATAGTTGTTTTAAGTACTATGCTAAACATCAAGTGTATGATCAAAATGTTTTTCAAAAATTGTTTTAACAGGATTTACACATGATAGATAGATCAAACAAACTCACTCTAAGTTCTCAAGTAGGTCATCATAGTAATCAATAACCCACATCTTAAAACTTCGTCGACTCACACAGCCATGTCACCCCAGAAAGGGCGCCCGTGTTTTTGTCTTTTCTAGGTGCGTACTCAGAGTGACGGAAGTGGATACTGGATCCCCTAAGCAAACAATCCTTGGCAGTTATATGGTGAGTATCTTGGGGGTAGATTCTTCCCTCCCCTGCACTGTGATTATTATGACATTCAGAAACTGACTTCGGTTGGATACTACACTAAGTTCGTAGTAAGGGTTTCCGTTCGGTGCGGAAAATGATATACTCCCTTGAGAGACCTCCCTACCTTTAGAACAAAGGCTTTGGGGATGGTTATCAATGCACACTACCATCAAAAGAGGGTTTCCCCAAATTTGCTTTAAATTTTATAGTGGGGTGGAATAGCCTGGCTTTGGCTTGAACCCACTTGAGTTGTTCCTCTTGGGTGAGTACTTTTTCCCACAAGAGCAGGCTCTCTAAAAGGTTTTAACAAAACTTGAAATTGCATAAAATGAAATAGATGAGTTTGGCATTTTGATCACCCAGTTAAGGGGAGAGCATAGGCCTATCACCGTTTAAGCAAAGAAACAAAGATTCAATTTTAAGCCCAAATAAAAAAAAATTTATGCTAAGTGAAGATGTTGCTTCACACAAACATGGAGTTCATTTTAGCCCAAAATAAAAAGTGAAGTGACTATCCTAGGATTGCTTCATTCTTTTATTATGTGACTATCCTAGGATTGCTTCATTCTTTTAAAATTATTAGCTCTATCTGCGGTCGCATCAGATTTAGTCAATTACAATTTACAATTTGCAGCCTTCTCAAAAGTGCGCTATAATAGACATCATGGGCACTATAGGATTCTTCATGGGCATTGTAGAATGCTTCATGGGCGCTGCAGGATGCTTCATGAGCACTGCAGGATGCTTCAAGGGCACTGCAGGATGCTTCAAGGGCATTGTAGAATGATTTATGGGTGCTGCAGGATGCTTTAAGGGTGCTGAACTGAGTATGAATATTACTGAAGCATGTTTCTTGTGCTAATCCGCTATTTTGGCCATAACCTATCATGAAAAATTGTAATAAGATGTTAAAATTGGGGCAAGAGCCCCAAGGTGGGCACCAAAAATGTGTTGTTAATATAATAGTATCAAAATGAAAACAACAAACACACAAATTGAAACTTTAAACTAAAGGAAAGCTAATTAAATTGAATTCAAAGAAACAAGCAAAGCTTCTTTAGAGCTATTCCATCTTCCTCTATCTCCAGAAATTTGTTTGAAGCTCCTGCTGTCAGATTGTGTAAGCAAGGCTTCTCCAAATGGAAATCTGTAGAATGAGTATGCAAAGGAAGAAACTTCTCTATCCTATATGCTAGTGAAGTGAAAATACTGACATGGATATGCACAGGGGCTGTGATTTGTGGATGCTTTGATATGAAGTGGATATGCCATGATATGCTATGGTTCTATACTATGAATACTAAAGACTATGCTATGGATGCTTGAAGGCTATTTTCAATTTGACTATAGTTTATCTATATGAAAGCTTCTCTGTGATTTCAAAGACCCGACAATCCTTTTATAGATTTTTGCAGGCAAAATCCTGGCTGGAAAAGATCAATGGCTGTGAGATTGTGTGGTAGATTTGAATGGTGAGAGATGGAGAGGTTGAGAAGAAGATGGAGAAATGTTGGGAGGTTTGAGAGAAGAATGGAAGCCTGTCTTCAACCCATGGGAACAATCTTGCACAGGAACAGAGAAATTTAATTTTTCTGTTTTGGCAGTTTGTTTCACAGTTGTTGAAGATAATCCCCAAATTTATTAAATAAATAAATTTATTTATTTAATTTCATTTATGTGAGTTTGATTATTGATTTTAGAACTATAGAAGATTTAATTAAATATTGGGAATATTTAATTGTGATGTGACTTTAGAAGAATTAATTAAATATTTTGGAATATTTAGTTGTGAATGGATATTAGAAGAATATACTTAAAAGAGAGAAATATTTAATCTTTATTTGAATAAAATATCCAAGCCAAGATTAAATGATAATTAATATAAATAAATCGTAATGTTTATTTTAATTAATTAAGAAATGAAAAAGAAAAGATGATTAAATAAACTTATTTATTTAATCGAAATGAAAGAATGAACAACATAAATAAATTATTTAGATTTATTTATACGCAAATTGAATTCAGAGATTTAATTAAATATTAAAAATATTTAATTAATTACTAGACTATGTGATGTGACCATTTTTAGGTGTATACAAGACCTATCAAGGGGGCAGGCCATTCTATCAATAAAACGCACACCAAGGAGCCTCAAAAGGAGGTCAACAAATGATATCATCCAACCAAATATTGTAGGTTACTACACCACTTCAGGCTATCAAGGGCAGTCCGAGCAAGGATTTGTTACTTGGCTAGAACAACTTAGCGAAAGAAGAAAACACATGGTGCTTCCCATGCAATGATAGTCACATTTCCTGAAATTGTCCATGGGGAAATCTATAGCAGAAGATAGCAGAGAAAAGAAACAAGGGTGTGCTTTCAAATACGGAAGAATATCGGTCTCCTAAAATGGAGAATGCCTGCTTTAGAGCACAAATCCAGGGAATGCATTTAGAAAAACATCTAGATATTGTGCTCGACCAAGCACTATTCTCATGGATGGAAGAAGAGGCAATATTTGCAAATAATGCTCCACAAGTATTGTCAGACTACAATACAAGGTCTAAGAGAAGGCTCATGGGAGAATATGTGCAACAAGTGCCACAACATCTACAAGCCTGATCCACTCTACTCTCGCCAACTCCATCACGACTGGAAAGGGAGATGGAAAACGTGTCAATCCCATTTATGTCATATCAGCTTCCCCTGAAGATGAGACATATACCACAATTCAAACCTAAGGCCCCGCTAGTAGGAATGCTCAATGTGGTGGAATAATTGAAGAAGGCACCCACTAACATATCTTTGTGGGATGTCATATCCATTCCTAAACAAAAAAAAATATTCTAAGAAGCATTAAAAAATGAAGAAAAAATATTGCAAACAGATGCAACTCCACCTCGCAATCAAAATAAAGACAAAGAGCTCATGTCAGAACCCCAACCTTCGTGAGCTACAACTTATATGAATGACATGGGAAATGGAAAAGAGAAAGAGGTAAGAAATCCAAAACCCACACCTTTATTTTTAACACTTGTTGTGGGAGATAAACTTTTTCATAATAACATGATTGATTTAGGAGCTAGTACAACAGTCATGCCATTGGAAAAGAGGAAGGTTTTGATCCTTGGCCACATTAAAGATCTTTCTTTGACCCTCTTCTCATGTCCAAGCCAAATGGTCTCACAAGAAGTAGTTTTGATAGACATTCCTCTAGTATTCGAGATGTTCCTTTCAAGATATTTTATAGCAAATCTTGGCAGATATTTAGTGGTTGATTGGTCTCACTTGATATTATGGACCGAGCATGGAGTGAGGATGAAGATCCTGTCTAAATCTTTGCATCCAGAACACATAGTGAACAATGCAGTCATATGCTTTGAAGCAACACATACCTCCTTCTCACAAAGGGAGAAGTAATGTGCAGAGATGTTAGAAGACAAAGAAGACATGAATGATTAGACCCCTAAAGAAGAGGTCCTCCTCAACCAATTTATTGACTCCGAACTATTCAAAAAATTTCATGCAACTAGATTAGGGACTTATTTGATCTTTGATGATGATCAAGTGTTTCTGAAATTGGTAAAGGATTTGGAGGAACATAATGATCTAGGTGAAAACCATCTATGGACATTATATTTTTACGGTGCCAAATACAAAGCTGGTTCTTGAGTAGGTGTTTGACTAGTGTCCCTAATAGGGTCAGAGGCCCTCAAATATTTTCATTTTTTAGTTTCCATGCTCGAATAATAATGCATAATATGAAGCATTGGTTCATGGTTTTATCCTTGTAGAATGGATGGGCATAAAGAGAACACAAGCTTTTAGAGATTCAGAGTTGGTTGTGAGCCAGGTCTATGGGATATTGGCTTCGAATAATATAAGAGGGAAGTTGTACAAACATTAGATATGGTATCTAATTGAGAGCTTTGAGGATTTTAACATTCAGGTTATCCTAGGCCCCAAGAGCGAGGTTGCTAATTGAATGGCTTCGATCGGTTCATAGTCTAAACTAGTTTCTGACTCAGCAACAAAGCAAAATGCAATATAGATCATTGTTCAACTGGCAATTCCTTAAAATGATCAGAACTAGAAATTATTCGAGGATGATAGACAAATCATTTCCTTTTTTACAAAAATAAGGAAAAGCTTTTGACCATTCATAGCCTAAAACAAAGTCTCCCTAAGGGAAAGTGATCCAGTTAAAAGGCAATAAGCATCCATGAGGTTTAATCTCTCTTGAAATTATTTTTGACTCTGAGGACGTAAGAAATAGCAAACAAGGATTCACTACAAATGAGAGAGATTATGAGGAGCTTGATATCAGAAGTGGAAAAAAAAAAAATGTCGAAAAAGACATTCTGTAGAAGGATAAGGAAAGACTAAAAGGTCTATGTCCTAGATACAATGGGTTTGTAGCCTAGACATATGATGATCTTAGAGGGTATGATCTAGGTATAATTCAACATATTATTGACTTGGCTGAAGGTTAAAATATCATTCGACAAAAATAATGTTATGGTCAATCCAAAGGTTGAAGCATTGATGGCGCAAGAGCTCACCAAGTTAATCGAATCAAGGACCATATACCCAATTAACCATTCCACTTGGGTATCTAATTTGGTACTAGTTCAGAGAAATAATGGTGATATTAGGCTCTTTGTAGACTTTAGTGACTTGAACAAAGCCTCACTAAAAGATCACTATCCTTTGTCATCAATGGAACAAATCTTGCAGATTGTGGCTAGATCGGAAATGTTCTCATTGCTTGATGGTTTCTTAGGTTATAACCAGGTATATGTAAGAGAAGGTGACCGACATAAAACAAATTTCAATACTAAGTGGGGAACGTTCACATACTCAAAAATTCCCTTCGAACTTTCAAATGTTGGTGCAACTTTTCAGCAAGCAATGGATATTGCTTTCAGAGGATTAATTAATCAAATTATTTTAATATATCTAGATTACCTAACAGTATTTTCAAAATAAAAGGATGATCACTTTGATCATTTGGAAAAGGTTTTCTAGAAATTTCAACAATTCGAGATTTCCTTGAATCCCAAAAAAAATGTTTTTAGAGTGCCCCAAGGCAAGTTTCTCAATTTTTTTGTATCAAGAGAGGGAATAGAGATAAATCCCAAAAGGCTGAAATCTATAATGAATTTGTCTCTACTAGTAAATTAGAGATGGTTGTAATCCTTTTTAGGGAAGATCAATTTTTTCAGTCGGTTCATTTCATACTTCACAGGCATCTTGAGACCTATCACTTTGATGCTAAAAAATAACCTAATGTTTAAATGAACCCCCGAAGGCAAAAAAAAAAATGAGTGAATAAAGGTAGCCATCTTGGCCACCTCGGTGTTGGCTAACCTAGATGTTACCAATGATTTTTTGCTCTATGTATACAACCAACATAACATAGCTTCAGTGCTCACTCAGAAGGACAAAGGAAATATTGAAGAGCATCCCATTGCATTTCTCTAGGACTCTCAAAGGATATGAAGCCAAGTATATCTTTTTTGAAAAATAGGATTTTGCTATTGTTAAAAGCCTAAAGAAGTTCTAACACTTGGTATCGACCAACATAATCACTATTCTTGTCACACATCCCAGTGTGTGGGAATATATCACTAAGGGTGAAATAACTAAAAAGAGGGCCAACTAGATCACTAAGATCTTGGAATATGATGTGGATATAAAATGAATGAAGATGGTTTAGGCAAGAGGTTTGTGTGAATAGCTTGTGCGGGAATTAAGCTCCCTAGCAGAGGAAGAGACTGTTCAGGCCTACACAAACTAGTTTGAGTTAGACAAGTCTTGGGTGATGAATCAAACATAGTATATGTAAAAGGGGCAATACTCGACCAACCTCTCATCTCACAAAAGGAAATACTACTGACTATAAGGAACCAAGTATGTACTAATTGAGGGTATCTTATTCAAAAGGAATTATGACAATGTCCTACTCTGATGCTTAGATAAGCCATAGGTGGAAAGACTTCTTAGTGAATTTCATAGTAGTCCTGATGGTGGACATTTCTCCACCAAGACTACTGCATTGAAGATAGTGTGATTAGGATACTATTGTCCCTCCATGTTTTCGAAAGAACGCCATTTGGTGTAGAAGTGTATTTAGTGCCAATATTTTGTTGAAAAAATAAATAATTTTTCCTTGCCCCTGAGCCTAATTATAACTAAGGAACCCTTTCTCAATGGGGTTTGGATTTTTTTCAAGATGATAAATCCTATTTCTAGTGCTAGCCATAAGTGGATACTTATGTCAACTGATTACTTCATGAGGTGGATGGAAGCCGTTGCCCTAAAAAATGTTATGAAAGGCGAAATTGTCAACTTCTTTGAAGAGTTGCTAGGAAGATTTGGTTCACCAAAAATCATCATACCTGACAATGCATGAGATTTTTTGGGTTCAGGGATGTCGAATTTCACTCTCAAACATGAAGTCTACCTTAAAAATTCATCAAATTACTACCCACAAGAAAATGGGCTAGCGAAATTGACCAACAAAAACCTAAGTAGGTTAATCAAGCACATCAAGTCAGAATGACAAAGGGGTTGGCACAAGCACCTATAAGTCACTTTGTGGGCCAACTAGATTACCCAAAGAAGGTCTTGAAGACCTCTCCTTATAAATTAGTATATGTGAAAGAGGTACTTTTACCTGTTTCCATAGGGATCTTTTCCTTGCAACTGTTAAAAGTCCTGGAAGTTGAAGAAAGTAGCAAAATGGAAGTAAGGTTGGTGGAACTCGTGAACTTTGAAGAAAATAGGGAAAAATCTATCAAGGCCATAATCGGGTGCTAAAAGACAGTAAAATTTGATGGTTCGACAAAAAGACCTCCAACCTAGATTTCAAGGAATCTTGGTGCTAAAGTACGACGAGTGCACTGCAAAACTGAGACAACATGCAAAATTTGAAGCACTATGGAAGGGACCCTTCTGAATCAGTGTGTGCATGAAAAAAAAATGCATATGAGCTAGAAGATATGGAAGGTAACATTCTTGATATATCGGTAAATGGTATTCATCTAAAATTGTTCCATTGAAATGTGTAGGTTCTTAAAAAAATTCATAATTATGTACCATATGTAATTTTTTTGTAAAATACAATTTAATTTTGAAAATAAAGCCATGAGAATAACATTGGAAGAAGTAGAAAGGTACTATATTATATTCATTAAAATATTTTACATTATAATACAATCCTGAGGCTCTGGGAGAAGTTGAAGCTTCTTTGAAAAACCCAAAAAGAGCTATAATACAAAAAGGAAAAAAAGGAGAGGCAACGAGTGAAAAATAGTAAAATTCATAAGCCTCCAACCATCGCTAAGCAGTCAAAAGTGGCTCTTCATTAGTTTCTTCTTCTTCTTCTTCTTCTTCTTCTTCTTTGATAGGTTGAAAGGGGGTCAACACAACACATGCAGGCTAAGCACACAAGGGACCCCAGTCCTCATTCCCATGGCTATACACCAAAAATTCAAAGTGCTTTTTCTAGTCAAGTACACCAACATGCTCAACACTAAGCTCCCTCAAAAGGAAGGTGGCTAAAGACCAAGACAATGAATGGTGCATCTCAAGGTCCATCATGCAGAAATCAGTAAGGAAGGGCAGCCAGACCACATCCTCTCCATGATCAACATTCTTGTAGAGGTCCATGGCATTCAGAATACCAACACTAGGGATGACCACTTGAACAATCTCATCGAGCCTATAAAAATTTAGAGAATCAAACATGGCATGACATAGCTCAATTATCCAAGGCTTATGTATGCCCAGGTCAAGTAGGGAAGCCACGAAGTGGGAGATAACATTGGAGTTGCACCATGGCTAGTTTTCATCCTTGGCATAGTCCTTACTGAGGACCCACTTGAACGCAATGATAATGACGTTGTCATTCTTCCTTGCCAAGTGCTTGATTCTATCAATGGTAATTTCACCTACAAAGGAGTATTGTGTCCTTTGTGGAAGGAGCCAAATGGGAGTGCCTAAACTAGATGACATGATGGCAATAAAAGCTAAAGCTAGTGGAGTGGGATATAGCAGGAAAATATTGCTAAACTTAAAAAGATATTTTTGAATGAATATTGGAATAAGGTGGCATAGCTATTTATAGAAAAGGTGTCCCAACAAACCCAACCAATGGAAAATCCATTTCTCACCAAACAACAACAGAGAAAATATCAAAGCAGCTGAAGGGAAAGAGGCAGATCGCATGAAAAATATAGTAAGAGGCCTTGAGAAATAAATTTTGGCATTGGGAGTAAATTCTTGTGTAGGCTGATCACCGCCGTGTATTCTTTGCCATCATCAGTACCAACTTTCATGTTTATACATAAAGATGTTGATTAGCATGTTAAGTTCTGAAAAATTAAATAAGTACATCTTTTCAAAGTACCTTAAACTACTTAAGCATGCTACTCATAGTTGGAAAGCACACTTTCCAATGTGTTTGGATTAATTGTGAAAGAGCCAGCAAGAAGAATGCACTGATTACATTCTCGTGGTGAATTTGGCATTCCTGAGGGATAAAAATCCCAAATCCACATATATCACCTTGGTGGTAGCATTTAGTAAGCTAAAGGTAACAACATTACCTTAACTGTATGTATGTGCAAAAGAATTAAATGCACTGAAAAGTAGATTTTACTAAGTAGCAAAACAACAAGTGGTCGTTTCAATAAGGAAACTCTCTGCAACTTGTCGACACAACAATGGTAAAAGCATCAAAATTTGGTAGAAAGGTTGGAGCCTTGTCAAAAGAGCTAGGTTACACAAATATTTTTTGGAAGTATTCATTCAGCAATGCCTTAACACTAGAAGAACGATGTTTTGATTATACCAAATCGGTGCCAATCGATGATCATGCTAGAAGAGAGTTGGTGTATGATTTTGTAGACAACATTTTTGACCCAAAATTGGCAACTAACCCTAAAATCCTGAGGGAAGAGGCATTAATAAAAATGTTTAAACATGGGTTAGCTGAAGGTTTTGTCTAATGGCTCTGGAATTGTGGTTTTCCATAGTTCATGTTGCTCATTGTACACCCATGTCTGAAGTTGAAGGATGCATGTGCTAAAAGATTTGACAAGGAGGTATGGGTTATTATCAGCAAAAGGATAAATGTTACAATTACTACAGTGGCCATCTGAGATATGTTGTGTATCCCTACAACCTGGGGTGCCAAGCACTTTGATGAGGAAGAAATGGAAGGATTCTAGGAAACCAAAACTAAGAAGGCGTAATTTTGTGAGGATGAAACAAAGGAAAGGTCAGAGAGAGATTGGCTTCCCTTCCCTTTAGCATGTAGAAAATTCAAATAGGATAACAATCTATTTTCTCAATGTTGGCTTGGATTGATGGTTTGGATGATGATGAAGAGGTCCATCCTTTCCAGACAGGCTTGGCTTTCATGCTTAAGAAGGAGAAAAGTCAGAAGTATTTTTATTTTTCTAATGTAATAGCTAATTGATGCTATATAAATTGAGGACCTATGATACAAAGTGTAAATTTAGGTACTCTTCTTTCTTGGTTCACCTAATCTTGCATCAAAATTTTAAATTTCTAGAAAGAAGTTTGTCATTATTTAGGTTCGATGTAAAGGGTTTCTACTAGCCAATTTTGGTCTGGACTCATGTTCTTTCAATGACATGGGATTACTATTGGTTTTTGGATCATTGTATGAGGCCAGTACTTCTAGACTTGTTCCCACGCCTTCCAAACCATTTCTCTCCTAAGATCCTACAAAGGATGAAGAACTTGCAAACCCTGATGGATTATTTCATGGGTGAAGATTTCACTTTTATCAGATTCCATGGTTTTGTCAAGGAGCCTTTTAGGCTCCCCAAATTTTTAATGAATAGGGTTTTTTCTTTGGAGGCTTGCCATCATTCAACTATTTCTAACAACGTCTATGGTGTCAGAAGGCACAAGACATGGCTTTACCTAACTCCACTCAACATTGCCAATAGTTAGGTGACATTGGCGAAGTAGAGGGTGTAGGGTGAGCTTACAAAAAAAATGGAACTCTTAGGCTTGGTTCTTATTTACAACACATGGGACTACAATCTGACAAGGCACCTCCCAACTTTGAGACATGAGAATCGAGAGTATTTTGAGTTGAAGAATAATCAGACACAAGAAAGGTTGGAACTATAAATTGAGGTTTTTCCCACATACCATTCAAATGACCACCATGGATGGACTTCTATGTCTATAATGCTAAGTATCAGAAGAACCTCCCGATGGGAAAATCCCTCAACACATAATTGAAATGGTTGGGGTAGTCGAAGAGAAAGAAAGTAGATTTCTAGAGGTTCCAAGAGGAAATGAGGTTCCCTAATGCCATGTTCAAGGATCTTTAGCCACATGATAAAAGGTTCGACAAAGTTTATGACAAAGAGGCTGATACCAAGAATAGTAACCCTTAGACCAATCATTGAGATTGAGGAACAAGAGCTCCAATGCCATGTTTCCTGGCCTTAGGAATCAGATAAAAAAAAAGGATAAAAAAAAGGACTCACAAGTCACATCCTCCATCAGTGTCTGAAGCAAAGGAAAAAGAGCCCGATGGTCCCCAAGGAGGTCCACTATGGTTACCGAAGGTTAGGTTTTGGTAGGATTGGTCTCCAAAGGATCATACTCTATTAGTTCTGATCATAGAAAGAGGAGATGATTCCAAGATCTAGGTGGACCCGGTGGATCAGTTAGAGGAGAAGAAGAAGTAGAGTCTACCCTAAAAAGATTCTCAGTTGTAGTGGTCCAGATAAGGTTTGATCCTTCTCTTCTTTCTACCTTTTCATCTCTAGTTACTCCTTCGCCCCCATCTGTGGAGAAGGGTCCTTTGTTTGTAGACTCTGATCTTTTGGTCCTAAATAAGCCCTCTAACATTTTCAACAATGAGCCCTTTGAAGTAACCTCTTGCATCAAATGAGCATTGAAAGCTTTGGCCACTATTGATTCTTTAATCACCCTATCAAGGGCCCCCATTGAAAGAGCTGAAATAGTCATGATTCCCATTACTCCAGGTCCATCTGCTTTTAGGAAAATGTATCTCTTTCCATACTCTTCCCTTTTCACTTTGACAGGTTTCCCCTACTCAATCTCCATATGGTATCCTTCCATTTTCTATGATAATGCTCCCATTTTCCTCTCTACAATCCCATATAGCCTATTTTTCTCCTTTTGTCACCCTATTTGGTCTCCATCTAGGTGCTTGCATTTCCGCACAAAGAATCAACACCCCATAAAGTCTTCAAGGTCATTTCAATGCAACAATGTAGGCCTGATAGGCTAGAAAAAAAAAGTTTTAGATAAAAGCCACCGCACAACCAACTACTAAGAAGATTGAGGCTTGCTTCAATGAGGAGAAAAATTCTTTGTTTATCTCTACCATGAAGCCACTTGTGTCCAAGCCAAAGGGAGAAATGAAAATGGAAGATTATGAAATCAGAGCCGTGGGTCTATATTTAAATGAAACTCATCTGCATGACAAGGTGGTTCTAGCTAAGGCCACCTAGAAAGTGGTATACACCAATTATGAGAGGCTAGATAAGAAATTGAAGAAGTGTGAGGAAAAGTTGATAAATGTAAGGGATACAGTGAACATGCTACATACAGAATTCAAGGCCAGAGATGTTGAGATGGCCCACATAAAGAAAATATAGGATCAACAAGTGGAAGAAAATTAGTTTCTCGAGGAGGCCCAAAGTGAGCAGATTCATTTGTATGCTAAGATTCAAAGGTTAAGAGTTGAGCTTGTTGTTGAGCGTCAAACCAACATAGAATACCAACGTGCTCAAGAAAACATGTAGAAAGAGTTGGATAGCGTATGATCTCAGACTTCCAACAATCTGCAAAAAGGGCCAGGCTGAAATAGAAAGGGAAAAGAAAGAGAAATAGTAGATCAAGTCCACTCTACATGATCATGACCAAGACGTCAAAAGGTTGAACTCTGAAATAACAAATTCCCTCCACGAGAAGAATCAGATGGAGGAGAATATAAGAGCAATAGAGGCTTAGTTCAATTAGGAATTAGTTGTTGTTGTACAAGGATCTGGGACCTTCTTGATATTGAAAAGGTTGATATGTACATATTGGGAAAGGATCATAGTTGTGGTTACCATTCTCAAACCAATTCCATAGTTTTTAAGGGATGCTTGAGAATTAAATGAGAATGTTGGCCTAGTGGCTGACCAAATTTTGCAGATATATACTCCTCAAGTTGTGGAATTAGAAAATTTGATTTCTAGATTGTGTAAGCCCACTAATGAGGCTCTAATAGGTGTAAGGATTGTGGATCGAAGGGAAGCCTCAATAAAAGCAAGTGAATTCATCAACTACCACAAAGTTACTGCAAAAAGAAAGGAATGCCAAGCAGTGTTGAATAAAAGGGTCGATGAAATCAAAAATGATTTCAATGTTCTACTTAACTTCGGTTTGCCTTCCCTTTTCTCACCAGATGGAGAGGCACTATCGGTTGAGTAGATCATGGATGCAATTATACATAAGGCTTGGACTTTTACAAAACTCCTAGATTTAAGCATAACGCCCACCGTTGATGAAATTGAGAAGGATATTTTTCCTCTTTCTTGTCTCTATTACCACCTTGGGGTTGTTTCACCAAGATGGGTAGCCATTTATTTTAAAGAATTTTTTGAGTTAGATCAAGCATATGAGATCCTTCGCACTCTCACCTGATCCACTGATTTGGACTAAGAGGTACAACATTCCTCCTTCCTCAAACTCTAGGAATTTCCAAAGCTCTAGGTTCATGCTTCCACAAGCAAAGGTCCCCTATGAGTTGCCAAAATTGTAAAAAAAAATTTCCCTTAATCTTCTTTTGGTTTTTGGCTCTTATATATTTGTGGCTTCGAGATGAATCCACACTTAAAGAAAAATTTTGTTTCAAAAGGTGTGCAATGTGCCACATGGTGGTTGCACAACTTTTATTTATCGTATTCCTTTTAGGAGTAAGCTAGGGTACATGTCACCTCGGCAGGAATTTTCTCTAAGCCCATTTTCATAAATTTGAGATTCCTTGTTCACATGAAATGCCATCTCTTCACTTTGGGTAAGTTACACTTTTAAGGAGTTATATCTTTGGATGGAGTTTTTCGGAGCATGTTGGGTCTTTCTTGATTTCATGGTGGAACCTTCAAGTTGACACCATCAATCTATATGGTTGGTCGATCACATTTTTCCAAGCTATCTTCTAGGATTCAATTATTTTTTTCATTACAATCTTTGCTAAATATCTAAAAGACATTTGTATTCAATGGCAATATATGCTCGCCACCTTTAAGGCATAAACACAAGGATAGGGTTCCTATTTCACAATTTACAAACTTAAGGAGACCTTAAAGATCTGACAATAAGGTATCCTAGGAGATGATTTTAGATTATAAGATGGGTTCACCACCAATTTTAAACTCATAAAAGATAATGACATGCAAGATGAAATGCAAAACCTAGTTTGATGCAATTCTTTACTAAACAACCTAGAAATGCAAATGAAACAAAATAGAAAGTTTTAAAATTGAAAGTGTGCACCAGTAAACTTGTAGTGACTTGAATGGAGAATGGAAATGATGTTGATCCTAAATCTTTTTCCTATTAGGACTCATTCTCCATTCAGGATGAATCAGTCGAAGTTCTATATTTTTTCACAAGAATGGGTTTTAGGGAAATGGGTATCCAAATATGCAAAGATCTTTGAAAAACACCTACAATGTGACTTATTTTCCACTTGTGGTGAATGAGTCTAGTTTGACTTTTTGGAAATTCAAAGTTTTGATCTACACCTCTTAGCCTGTTGATTCTATTCTTCTAGGTTCTCGAATCTGAAACTCTGATTTTTTGGCTGTAGATGTCCTTTTAGTGAATATTTTGACCTTGCAAATGGGGAGACAAGCTTGAAACCTATTATTCAATGATCTTCAAGTCTTCAAAGCACCTAAATCTACAATCACACCAAGAGAGAGAAATTTTTTTTGATTGTTAGGGAATGGGGGCTTGCCTTGGTCAAACCCCTTTTAGGAAATTAAACCAAATGATGAAATAATATAATGGATCATGAACATGAAGTAATACAATTAGAACCTTCCCATGATGATGGATCTTGAATTGGTTTAACAATTGATGAAGAATCTTTCCCTTGAATTCCTTAGAATTGATGTTGAAAGCTATCTTGATGATCTTGTGAGGATTTGGAATGCTTAACACTTGAATTCTTGACCTAACAACTTGAATACATGATGAAATAATGATTTGGAAGTTTTTTTATATAGGAAATGCACTCACATGACCATTAATTTGACC
This sequence comes from Sequoia sempervirens, assembly GCA_007258455.2. Classification (NCBI taxonomy): domain Eukaryota; kingdom Viridiplantae; phylum Streptophyta; class Pinopsida; order Cupressales; family Cupressaceae; genus Sequoia; species Sequoia sempervirens. Next base: position 233,397,716 of record VDFB02000015.1, read on the forward strand.
CCCAAGGCCAACATAGCAGAAATTTGAATTAAAAACTCACTTTTCCCACTCAAAGCCTTAAAAATAGGCCAAATGGGACTCATTCGTCATTCTGGGTGAATGAGTCCCACCTGGATGGGACTCATTCACCCAAGGTGGAAAATAGGTCTCGCAAGGGGCTATTTTTCATGCTAAAGTGTCAACGAGTGAAGAATTTAAGCTTCTATGTTGATTTTGTCAAGTTTTTTTTTATCAAAGTATGCCTTGGGATGCAGAATATGGGGTCATACAGGCCTATTAATGGAGGTATTAAGATTATAAATGTAAGATGGCCCAAAATCCAATGTGAAAGTGTAAATAAATACACTTTATAACTCTAAATTAAGGAATAATTCAATTTATTTAGCTTAGAAGGGCCCTAAATCCCATGTGTGAATGTGTAAAACACATTACAACACTAGATTAGGTCCACTTGATTTACAAAGCCCCCTAAATTCAATGTGATGATGTAAATAAATACATTTTACAACATTTAATTAGGGAAAAGTTAAGTTAATTTAGCTTAAAAATGGCCCCAAGACCTAATGTGGATGTGTAAAACACCTCACAACACTATACCAAGGCGAAATTAAGTCCAATTTGTCATTAATTATTCCTCAATTAAGCAAGGAAAAGGGATACTTTTTCAGTGACTCCATTTAGCCCCCACTTTAGTGAGAGGATGAACTTGCTTCAAACTCACACTAAAGTAGACATTCAAGAGGGGTCCGAGTGTACAGATGCAGATGACAAAAGATGACAGACCAAGAAGGTGGTCAAGCCCCCAAGATCCAAGATCCTAAATCAAACTAACATTTCAGAAAAAAAGGACACACACAAGGTGTATATTATGAATTAAAACAATATACATGATCATGCAATGTCAAGAACTAAAAGAAATAAAAATGAGTAATGAAAATTACATGGATCAAAGATGCACTCACTCTAGGGCCACAAAACATCAGGTCATCCGTAGGGTGAGTTGACCCTAGAGAAGTGGTTTAGTGAGAAAGTTATGCCAGTGTGTTGGCTTCCCACCGTATAATGAGAAAGTCATGCTAGTGTGTTGGTTTCCCATTATACAAACTATACCAAATTTATCCTCCTGATAACTTTGATAAGTAACCACAATGAAAATGCTTTTGTAAATGCTTTTGAATGTCATGTAAAAATTTTGTTAAAGGGGATTTTTCTTTTTTCATGTAAGGTCTTCTTCTTAGGGAACATTATTCATAATGTCTCCAAGAGAAGAGAAGTCAAAAGTTTCAGATCATTGCCCATAGGATGCCTCATTTGTATCATGCCATGTTAGTAGATCATAAACTCTTGGACAAAATCAAACCCAATGACACCACCAAGAAGAGGACACATCAGAAGAAAAAATAAAAATCACGCCATGAATTTTTTTCCGAAAGATGTCATCTATGTATGCTCCCACTTTAAAGTGGTTGCTACACCATCATTTTGAGCAATTTCTTTAAAGTAGCCAACGATAAATTCTAACATGAAAGGAAGACATGAGAGCCAACTTGGAAATCCCTATGCCAAGTCATATGTTTTCGAATTGAGCTACATCATGAATACGTATATCACATGTGAGTAAACTTAAGGCATGTCTTCCACATCCAAAGCTTGCTCTTATATGTTCATGAAAGGTGATCAACTAGACAAAAGAGAATGAAAAGTGACATACAGGGATAAGGCTTCCTAACGCTTTTCCCCCACTTAGTGCAGGATAAGGGTCATCCTAGAATGGATGATGGTATGTTGCTCCTTGTGATGAATGTAAAACATGCAATAGTGAGTATGATATGATTCTACAACTATTACATGGAAAGGAGTAGAAAGTAATGTTATTTATTTTGATGAGCAAACAAATTTTTTGCTTGATACATATTTAATGAGATATCTATCAACTTAGGATGTACCAAAGTTAAAGTTGTCTTGGAAGAATCTTTTGTGACAGTATTGACATTGGATGATGGATTTTTTTTTTAGGGACAATAACCAAGATCAATATGCTTTATAAGGACCATGATACCTTGTTCTATAGCATCACATTGTTTCCCAAGTTTTTTCATAAGTCTTTCAAGTTTGGGGTTGGCCCTGATTGTATACACTTTGTTATATATGTAAGTAATGTCATTATAACTCAGTTGGCATGAAACATTATCATTATTGAGTTTCCTTTTAAGTGGTTCTAAGATGAATATAGGTTTCTTTTGAACTTGTGGTTGTTGTGAGGGTGGATAAAGAATTAGGGGATTCTTATGATGTCCCGTGAGGAATGTGGGAGGTCCATTCAAGGGGGATCCAATGGAAACTTGTGCATTTATAACCACAATGGTCTTGGTTTGATGTATCTCTAGTAAAGATAAATCTAGAATTACCTTTTTACCATCACCTAAGGAAGCCACATTACTATTGTTGTTATTTTCTTGCTTCATGATAGTCTCCCTAGGAGGAGAGTTGTTAGGAGAACTATAAACCAAATGTTCTTGACATTCAAGGAGTGGTTCTTCGAAAGTGACTTCCTCGCAAGTAAGGGAATGATCCATGGTTTTATTTTCTTGCTTTCCAATGATGGTGTTTCCTTGTTCAATAATGTTTTCCTTGTGATTCTCATCGATGGGATCTTGTAACATCATAATATATTCTTCACCAATAGGAGAGATATTAGGAGGGGGAAATTTGATTGTTTTTATTGTCGATGATTTCATTCTTTTTCTATAAAGTCTCATTCTATTGTGCCCTAATTTTTTCCCTAGTAGGAGATCTTTTAAGAAAGTTATAAACTAGAGGTTCATCACATTTCATGGTTAGATGTTGTAAAGCAACTTCATCATAAATAGGGGAGACATCAAGGGAAGGACAACTATTATTTTCATGTGTTCCAATGATTGGATCCTCTTGTTCAAATAGACCCTTCCAAATGTTAGGAACATTAGGAAGGAGAGAAATAATGCTATAACTCTCAATCATTGGATCCCTTGATACAAACATATCCTCCTCAAAAATGTGTTTTCCATGATCGTTCACAATTGCATCCTTATTCACTAAATAATTTTCACAAAAAGGGGATGTGTTGGGAGATGAATGGAGACTAAGTAAAGTGGTGGCAATGAATTCATCTTCTATTGTTATACTATCTTCCCAAGGGAAATGAGAAGGACAAACAAGACCTTCATGATCCTCAATGATTGTATCTTCTTTCACCAAGATACCTTTGTCACTAAAAGAAGAGGTATCAGGAGAAGAACAATTATTATCATCATGGTTAACTATCCTTGTATTCTCTTATATCACATCATCCTCACAAATAGGGGAGATAGGAGGGGGTGTAAACTTAAGGAAAATGTTGACATTTTCACTCTCTTGCACTAAGAGACTCTCATAACTAGGGAATGCATTGAATGAATGACTAAGATGATTATTGACTAAATTTTTCTTTGCAAAATTGGTGAAGATTGAAAATAACATATTTGAAAAGTAATCTATGCAAACTTAAAATACAATGTAATTTTTCAATTTTCAAGCATGATAATTTTCTGATTACACTATGCATTGATCTAAAAATGAAATGTTGTAAATGCAAATTTGGAATTGAGAAATGCATGAAATTGGATAATTTAAGCTATATTTAGTGAAATGCATGTAACAAAAATTGCACCAAAATGTAGTCAATGGAGAAGGATTCTCCCCACCTTTGAGGCATAAACACAAGGATAGGGTTCCTATTTCACAATAACCACACTCAAGGACACCTTAGAGATCTCAATCCAATAAAGAATGGAGAGAGAGATCTAACAATAAGGTATCTTAGGATATTATTTTAGATTATAGGAGGGGTTCACCACCAAGTTTAAACTTGGAAAAGACAATGACACACAAGATGAAATGCAAAACCTAGTTTGACGCAATAATTTACTAAATAACCTAGAAATGCAAATGGAACAAGACAAAAAGTAGTAAAACTAAAAGTGTGCACTTGGAAAATTGTAGAGACTTGAAATATTATTGATCCTAAAATTTTGGCCTACTGGGACTCATTCGCCATTTGGGGAAAATCACTCCCAGTTCTGGATTTATGCACAGGAACGGGCTTAAGGAAAATGGGTATCCAAATTTGCAAAGATCTTTGAAAAACACCTATAGTGGGACTCATTCGCTAGTTTGGATTTTCTAGAAAGTCAAATTTCTGATTTGCACCTCTCAGCCTACTCTCTTTTTTCTTCTAGGTTCTCATATCTGAAACTCTAATTTTAGGGATGTAAATGACCTTTTTGTGAAGATTTTGACCTTGAAAATGGGGATATAAGTTTGAAACCTATTCTTCAATGATCTTCAAGTCTTCAAAGCACTTAAATATGTAATCACAACAAGAGAGATAAAAACTTGTTGATTATTGGCTATGTGCAGGATCATCATGGAAAAAACATGCCCTTGAGTGGTAAAAAATTTAGAAAAATCAGAGTTAGGCAACTTGACGTACAAAATTGAATAAGTTATCTATATTATTTGAAAAATATGTAAGCATAGAATCTGTAGCAAATTGAATGTAGTTTCTAAACTACTAGGTTTATTTTTAAAAAAAACTATTTGGTGAAAATTTGAAATTTCAATGCTGTAGTACTTAAATTTCAAGGAAAAAATAAGAAGTAGGTGTGTGTTTACCACCCTATACATAAATGATAAAAATTTATAAGATTTTAGATATAAGTAGAGGACATGTCCGATGTGGCGTCTTTTTTTTAAATTCCAAGTAAATAATTGGAATTTTTGTACTTTAAAAAAATATAAAAGCTCATATGTCTGACCACCTTAATTGAAAACTTCATGAATTTTTATTTTTTTTCAATCCTATAGTATGCGAAACATAGAATGTGAATGTTTTGGATTCAAAAAAATATGATACTATTTGAAAGCTATAGATTTTTTCAATCAGCCTATCAATCGGGACTTTAGTCATAATTCAAATAGAAAATGAATAATAATTATTTATTAAATTCAAAGTAAAGCATAATTTATATTTTTGGAAAGCTGAGAATATCCTTTAAAACCATTTTGGTTTCATCAAATTTGGGTAAAAAAATGTCATCAGCCACATACCCTACACATACCCATCATATCGCCACTTTTTGGTCCATCATGATCCTGCACATACCCTATTAGGGAATGGGGGTTTGTGTTGGTCAAACCCCTTTGGGGTAATTAAACCAAATGATGAAATAAGATAATGAAGCATGAACATGAAGTAATGCAATTAGAACCTTGCCATGATGATGGATCTTGAATTGTTGCAACAATTGATAAAGAATTTTTCCCTTGAATGCCTTGAATTATCTTGAAAGCTATCTTGATGCTCTTGTGAAGACTTGGAATGCTTAACTCTTGAATGCTTGACTTGAAAAATGCAATACATGATGAAATAATGATTTGGAAGCTTTTTTATATAGGAAACACACTCACATGACCATTAATTTGATCCCCAAGGCCGACATAGGAGAAATTTAAATTAAAAACCCACCTTTCCCACTCAAAGCCTTAAAAATAGGCTAAATGGGACTCATTCGCCATCTTGGGTGAATGAGTCCCGCCTAGATGGAAATCATTCTCCCAAGGTGGTGAATGGGTCCCACAGGTGTTATTTTTCATTCCAAAGTGTCGGGGAGTGAAGAATTTAAGCTTTTCTGTTGATTTTGTCAGGTTTTTGATCAAAATATGCCTTGGGATGCACAATATGAGGTCATAGGGGCCTATTAATGGTGATATTAAGGTTATAAATGTAAGAGGTCCCAAAAACTAGTGTGAAAGTATAAATAAATACACTTTACAACACTAAATTAAGGAAATTTTGAGTCTATTTAGCTTAGAAGGGCCCTAAATCCAATGTGTATGTAGAAAACACATTACAACACTAGATTAGGTCCACTTGATTTACAAGACCCCCTAAATTCAAAGTGGAGATGTAAATAAATACATTTTACAACATTAAATTAGGGAAAGGTTAAGTTAATTTAGCTTTAAAAGGGCCCCAAGACCTAATGTGGATGTGTAAAACACCTCAGAACACTAGGCCAAAACGACATTAAGTCCAATTTGTCATTATTTATTCTTGAATTAAGCAAGGAAAAGGCATAATTTTTCGGTGATTAGAACATTAATGAGGTGCTTGAGAATTAATGAGCAAGGATTGTTGTGATCTGATCAAGATCTATGATCAGATCATGAGCTATCAGATGTAGGCATCTGGCAATATTTTCTTCTGGAATGTTGGTGGTATTGTTCTCTTTTTCTAGCTATAAATAGGATTTGACAAAATATGCAAAAAAGTTTTCTCTTTAGTTTTCCTTAGTTTTAGAGATATTTTTAGAAGTTGAAAAGTTATAGAACACTACTATTCTCTGGCATGTTATATTTTTTTAACTCAAAATATCATCGTATTGGCATTCAAGCTCTTTTTTCAAGTCATTTTATATTTAAGTGTGATCTATTTGGATGAAATCTTTGAAACTGTGCATATTATGGCCTTTGTCAACTTTCCTTCTTTATGTTTTCATTCATGATAAAAACACTGTGTTAAGCTTAATTTGATAGTTTGAGTACACTTAATTTTCATGTTGTAGGCTTCTATGATTTAATGATAGCTTTCAGAAATTGGATTATGTCTATTGAACTTCTCCATTTTCTTTAAGGGTTGTTGTTTCTCCATATTATGTTATAAAAAGAGAAGGGTTTTCTATAATTTCTAGATATTTTATGTTAAATTTGGAGCTTTTTTACGCTTGATCAAACCTTAATGAGTGCTACCCACGAGGAGATCTAAAAGACTGCACTGTGCTTTTATTTATCCTTTGTTGCTCATTCTCTTCCCAACAAATAAGGGTTGTGGCATTCTATGTCTATTATATCATTCATAAGGAACGAATTAAAGTTTGAAATGTTGTAAAAGCTTTGGCGCATCGCCATTTTTCATGTTTTATATTTACATTTCCTTCTACCTTTTCTCCCTACTCAAAGAAGAGCCATCTTTCTATAAAAATCCGAAAGGTATTCAATGAGGTGCAAATTGGTCCCCCACTCGTTGAATTTCCCATAAGGTTGTCGAAGAAGTGCAAGCTTTGATGATCGATAGGTATATTTTGATGGAATTGATTACTAAAATTATATATTGATAGATTTTGGAATATTGGACCCTAAGTTGTCTTCATTCATAAATCCTTAAGATATCCCAATATTTGCACATTCCTAGATATTTGACCTTACCTCACTCATTTTTTCACATCCTTTATAAACTTTATATTCATTAGAACCATCACATGCCATGTAATTAGTCCCCACATTCATGCTTGTATTCCCCAATCCTAGGTAAATCATGTAGTGTTGGATCAATCTTCAACCACGTGAATTTTCCACTTTAAGAAAAATAAAAGTAAATTTTTGTTGACTCTCATCCAATAAATTCCTAGTATTAGTCAATCTAATACATTTAGTAGTTGAAGGAATCTAACAAAAATTCATTGATCATTAAATTACATGAAACCATTATTCACATTGACACATGGGGTATTTATTCTTAATTTCATAGTTCAAATCATTTGTACGAGTGTTTGAGTGACAAAATTGTTAAGTTAGAGTATTCAAGTGTTTAGGGGGTTTTCAATAAAGTTAAGTTTAAGAGTAAATGGAATTTTTAATTAAATAATTTTAGGTCTTTCTTTTCATGGTTTAGGGTTTTTCATGTAAGCTTTTTTAAAATTTTAAAATCTCTTTCTAAACCTACAAACCTCACATTGTGGATTATTCACCAAAATATTAGACTTTATTTATGTCCTCATAAGTGTTATGAACCTACCATTGGACTCCAAAAACTCAATCTTGATATCTATGTAATTCTTTTGGCTTCTTATCTAGTAGTATAATTATATTACCATATGAAAAACCCATCCAAAACATTTCAAAATTCATAAGCGAGTTTGTAGCACCTACTATATTATAATTGAGCTACAAAAGATAATGTGTACTATTTTTTGTGGGTTTCTCCATCTCTTTATAACTCTATAGATTCTTGAATGTATATTGTAAACCAATAATAAAGTTTAAAATATGGGTAATTTATTTCTCACATATATATGATAAAAATTTATTAAATCCACAACCCTTCCTGTAATTTAAAAAGAAACCTCTTGAAATTTTCTTGCATCCATACACCTCTTTCACTCATACAATCTGACAATATTTTAAAATTCCACACATCCTTATAAATTATTTTTTTACCAATCCGACATATGTGATTGCAATTAGATGTTGATAAACAAGGTGAAACTATTAAAATAATGACTTCTACAATTATACATAATGATAACATTTATTTCTGAAAATAGGTTTACCATAATAATAAATCATGTCAATAGAAGATTTACATGGAGAAACTATTTTAAGAAAAAATCCATATGAGGAAGGTGACAAGTATAGATTAATATTTAAATATGACATACATCCACACACTGGCAATCCCTTCACCCTTATAATACATTCGTAGCACTTATATAGATTGAAAGTAATATCATAAACTTATATCTCATGCATCCAAATTATAGATAAATGGGATAGGATTACTACAAATAGTTTCTAAAACTAATTATAATAAACCATTATAAAATAAAATAAAATTCAATGTCCAAAATGAAGAGGCTCTTTCAAGAATAGTAAATGTTAGTCCCCAAGAGCCATGAATAGAAACAATAACTTCTATAACAATATTAGACAACATTTTTTATTTGTGTAAGAGAGGGGGACCACCACGTGCAAGGCCCCAGGTCATGGAAGGACAAGATGTAGAAGGCTACCCTAACTTACCTCAGCTAGAGGTGTGTTATGATACGTAGGACTAGAATGATAAGGGCTATGAGGTCCTTCAACCACTCTACAAACTGGAAACAAAGGAAGGGGCTAGGCGAGCCAGTTTTTAGGTTCAACACTACACCTCAGGGAGCTCTCTCCCTGAGGACGAAAGTGCGGTCTTTGGATGAAAGTGCAGCACGCTGGCATCTATACGGCCAGAAAATAGCAGAGACAAGGTCAAACCTAGAAAAAATAGCTAATGGGCCATCTAATTAACTAAAGGGCCAAAATAATGTTATTAAGTAAATAAAGTATTCTCTAATGTTGTAAAGCAGAAATGCAAGAGTGAAAAGGGAAAGAATGATCTCACCAAGAAACTCCTTCACTAGCTAGCTCTTTGAAAGAATGTTCACCTACACACACAAAGGAGAGGAAAATGTTGGGTGGTTGTATAGGGGATTTCCTCAGTTAGAACCTCGTTTAGGTGTTCCCACCTCCACAAACAACCAAGAAAGAGAGATAAAGAGAACAATGTAATAAAGAGCACAAAATAACTACAAAATCGTAAAGTGCTAACTCAACCAAGTGATAGAGGAGAGGAGAGGGAAGCTTACCACCTCCACCAAGAGCACTCAAGGCTGCTTGGGGGACAAAATGAGAGTACTCGAGCCTCTACTGCAATGGAGTGGTCCCAAAATTTCTCTACCAAAGTGATGGAGTGGAGCTTTTGCTGCTATGGAATGCTTGGAATGTTGCTTGAGAGATTGAGAGTGAGTGAAGTGAGCTTGTGAAGTGATAGAATGAGTGATTGAAGTTGTGTAGAAGCTTGAATGCATGTTGAAGGAATGAATTTGAAGAAGGAATGAAATAAATGACCATATTTGGGTCAGTTGGCCAAAGGGGGCATTACAACTTGACTCCCAATGAGAAGTGTAATGCCTCTGCAGGTTCAGCCGTAGGAATCTTTCAAGGATGTAAGCATGTCATACGAACATCTTTGTTCCATGTGGGTGTCCTTGACAGAAATTCCTCCATCGACACTCAAAATAGGCACCAAGTGGGATGCAAGAAGTGGGCTTAGGTGGAATTAATCCTTTGAACTTGGTTTTATAAGGTGGATAAAGGAGAAAAGGGGAAGGAAGTAGAGCTTGATCTGGCATACCTGAAGGTGCAGGGAAAGAAAAGGACTCCATAGCTACTCAAAACTATGAGGTTGGAAAAATAAAGTATCTTACAATCCTGTGGACCTGCAAGGAGGAAACCCCCAATATCTCTCGCATGAAGGAAGCCCCATGAAGTAAGTACCTTACAGGCCCACAGACCTACAAGGAAGGTATCCCCCAAAAACTCTAGGATGGAGGAAACCTGAAGGAAGCAGACTCTGTAGAGTCAAGAAGCGGCCACATAGGAAAGTAAGTGGAAAGTCACACATATCGTCAATGATTCAAAAGTATTTCAAATGGATCCCTTGGGAACCCAAAAGGAGAGGGGGTTCCACTCAAGGGACGTGTTGTTTGAAATGTGAGGTCTAGTTAGGCTGCCCTTGAGCTAGACGTGAAGAAAATGAAGTAGGTCTAGTCAGGCTACCCACAAGCTAGACATGAAAGAATCCATTTAAGGTAAGAAATTTCAAAGGGGGGTCCCTTGGGAACCTAACATGAAGAAAAAGGGTCCACTCAAGGGATGCATAGTTTGAAAGTATATGTTCTTTTTCAAGAGTGATCCATCATCAAGGGATCCTTTCGAAAGATGTTCACTTCATCAAGGAATTTGGAAGGAAGGATGTGCATCTAGGAAAGGGGAAGATTAAATATATTCCCACTTTGGAGGAAGGTTTTCAAGTCCTTTCTTTATGAACCCGTGATGAAGGAAACACAATTCGTTAGGGTTCCAAGTTGAGAATGCGGTTTTGAAGAAAATTTTGCACAGATTTCTGAGAAAAGATTCATTAGCAATGCATGTGTTTTACAAAAATTGAAACATTAAAGGAGACGCATTGTCACACATGAGAGGGAAAACTCAAGCAAAGAAGAGAAAAAGGTAAAGGCTAATAACAAGAGAGAAAAACATGAATAAAGGAAAAGGACATAGGGGGATCTGGTTTAGCGGGGTCAGATCTATTTGAGCTCATATAAATAATAGGTAACCATGGTGAAAGGTGAAAGATCATCAATCCTCAACTAGATTAGGAAGAATGCATGAGAAGACAAAGTAAAATAAAAAATTGGGTCAACATGTAAGGGAAGCCTAAATGCTCCCACCGCTTTGCATCATCCCCAATTTGTCAAAAATCAAGCAAAACCATGGAAGAATGATGATACACATAGAAGAAGGTTTACGACATGAAAACCATGCCTGTATCCAAGCAAGAACAAGGGTGACAAAGGTCATCTAGGAAAACATAGCACGATCACAGGGGAACACATCACAAAAAACACACACACACTTAAGATCAAGAAGGGGTCTCCTCCTAACATTGATCAAACAAGAGGTCATCTACTTCCCAATATAAATCCTCATAACAGGAAGTAGGGTGAGCTTGTAATGGTGGGATTTTAAGAGGAGGATCATCAAACCCTCCTGCAACAAAGACCAAGGAAGAAGACCCTGCAATGTCTTCTTCACCAAGATCTTGTGAAGCTAAGGTTAATGATTTTGCAAAGATTGCTGACAAGGCCAGAACTTCATACATAGAGTTAAACACACACCCCACAGGAGTGTCATGTATAAATTTAGTGGACAAGATAGGCTGCACTTGAGACTCACCGCTAAGCTCACTGAATGACTCGAGAAGAGTGATGAACTTAGGGGAAGTTGGGATTGGTTCCATCACCAAGATAGAACAAGTCAATGTGGGGCCATCTTGTGAATAAGGAAGACTCCTCTTATGTCCTTCACTACTAGAAGGACCACACTCCACCTCTTGTTTCATCAGAGGAGATGAACTCCCCACATATAAGACTAGAGGCACGGAGGAAGAGGAGGAAAGAACTGCAATAGATGCAATTGAGATATTAACCATATCCATGGGCTTTGAAAAATACTAGACATCTAGAATGGACATCAAAAAGGGTGGCTTCACCAAAGGAGTGATGAACACATGTACCCGCTTGGGCTTAGATGAATTCATACTCGCAATGGAATTTGGGAGTAGTATAGGACCGGACTGAAGAGAAGCAGAAGGGAGTAGGGAAGAAGACACTACAAGAGGCCCTGAAGCAAGGTCTATAATTTCTTCCTCCTTCCTTTTCAAGGTGGTCTACTCAGCCAAGAGATCCTTTTGCCGACACTTGCACTCACACTCAAGGCAGTTTCTATGACTCTTTAAATTGGAGGCTAGAGGTTGCAAAGGAATAAAAGGCTATTGCTCAACCATGGGAATGTCCACTATAGCCCTTTCTAGAAGAGGGCCAAGTTCCTTTAAGGGAGCAAGAGGAATAGGGTGAGGAGCGGCAAGAGGACTCAACCTAAAATCCTTGGTACGAGGCCTCTTCCTATTCACTACCTTAGGAGTAGGAGTGGTAGGAGGCTACGGATCAAATTCTCTCTACGAACCTTTCTTCTTGTTGTATAAGTAATACCACGGTCTAGGATATTCATTGTGGAGGTCTGTGATCCTAAGCTTGGGCCCACGCCAAGGAGGAATCATTAGACTCAGTGGATAGCCACTGAGCTAGCTCATCCAATACTCTTCCCAAGATGGGGGAGAGGATGAGGTAGTCTGGGAGGAGGTATCCTTCTCTTTTCCTTTACTAGAAGGAGAGGGAGGCATTATGGACTTCTCCTTCCATTTTTGGGAAGGGAGAGTAGTCGGTGCAGGCTTCTCCTTCTCCACTCGGGAAGAGGAGGTAACCAATTTTTTTTTCATGAGAAGGGTCTACCTTGGCTCCCCCTTGCCCCCATTTTTATACTTTACATAATTCTTGTAACGTAGGTCCATTCTCAAAGGAAGCAGACCAATTAGGGAGGGCCAAAAGTGATCCAAAGGATATCCACCAAGGGACACCAAGGGCTGGTATCTAGTATCATGTACTACATACATGACACCTTCGTGGGAGAAATTTAAACATTTTTGAATAATGAAAGTGATTCCATTCATGGAGGTGAGCCAAGGTATTCCTAGCTTCAACCTGAACAGATCTAACTCTAGGATAACATCAAAAACTATGTCAATAGTCCTAGGCCCAACTAGGATAGATAACGTTATCGAGCCATAAGGTTTAAGAAAAATACCATTGTGTGTACATATGGTAGATTTTGTTTCTTCATACTTTTCCTTTTGTAATGAATTTAATAGTAATGTTTCCTCAGTGATAACATTCATGTGAATCGTAGGGTCTAGATCAAGACTCCTCTCACAATGTTACCATTGACACGAGTAGGAATGTAAAGAGGCAAGGGTTTGCTATTTAATGGTAAATCTTGTGATGTGAATGTAATGTCCATCAAACTGGGCACAGGTGGAGTAGTAGAAGCCACCATGAACATATTGACATAGGCCTCAGTTTGGGTAATAGAATTAGTGGGATTGATAATCATGTTAGCAGAGTGTGATAGAAATGGGTATGTGTATATCTGCAATTCACTATTAGCTTTCACTATTGATTTGTTAGCATTTTGTTTACTCCCATTGAGATGAATGGTATCATCCTCGATGTGGTCATGTATCTCATGATGCAGTTGCACACAACATTTAGTATCATGTCCATTAACTCAATGGTACTGACAATAAGGGCTTCCATCATACCAATTAGGTTAAGGCTCTTTAATAGGCTTAGGACTTGGCAAGGTTATGATCTTATCAATCAACAACTTTTGTAAGATGAAAGTATAATATTCTGATAACTTTCTGAAATTTTGGTTACATTTGAGGTTATTTTCATTAGCATTGGCTACCACATTTGTAACGGCCTTACCTTTCCTAGAGATTTATATAGTGGCCTTTCCCTCAAAATGAGAGCACGAGGAGGATCCCCTGAACTAAACAACTATCTAGTGGTACTCTCATAAGGCTGCACACAAGTGGGAAAAAGAAGGGTATTTCATAAGGGTGAACTTCTCTTTCCAAGGCCTTTGTATGTTCCCTATGAATACCTTCTACACATCAAATTCAAGTAGCTAATACGATATTTGTGAAAGGAGTGCTTGGAAACATGCTATGAAATCAATGATTTTTTCATTATCTCCTTGTTTACACTAGATGAGATATGAAAAGGTCATCTTCAGCCCAATGTTTGCTTGAAATTGTCTGAGGAATTGATTTACAAGTTGATCAAATGAGAAATTAGAGTTGTCATGCAAGGAACAATACCACTCGAGTGTTGTGTCCTTGAGAGATCGGGGAAACAATTTAGCCATCAACACATCATGATGGAAGAAGTCTGTGCATAGGGTGTGTTAGCTCTCAAAAATATAGGTTTGAACCATGAAAGGTTGCCAAGATTTCACAGTGTTTTAGGGTAACTAACAAGGTCAAAAGGTTTAGACCTTCTACTCTTCAGGTGCTGCTAGACCTAGGCGGGTGTACCTATATGAACCAGGCAGACTTGACTTTTAGTTTTCTCTCTTGTAGTGATTTGTCCATGATGGAAGATGAAAATGGACAAACAAAACCAAATTTGGTATATATTGTATACCAATTTATTCAAAACTAAATCCTAATATGCTCAATTAACAGATGTAAAAAGAATTGAATAAAACTAAATAATAAAACTACGGAGACTAGTGCCTTATTGGGTATGCCGAGTCAAGATAAATCTAAAACAAGTACTTCATTTTGGCAGACATTCAAGTTGTTTAGCATTTAATTTGGTTCATAACTTGTATAAACATGCAAGGTTATGATTATCGAGTTCTTCTTATTAATCCAATTGACATTCTCTAATTACTATGATCAATTTAAAAGATTTAATCTTTACTGGAAAGAACCAATTAATTGACCATACAGATGTAGCAAATGTGCATTGACAAACTAGATATAAACTTGTTACACCAATTTAAATAACTATAAAACACCACATGGGAGAGAACTTCAATAATACTTTCAACGAACACCATAAACAACTGATACCAGAAACAACTGCACCATATTATTAGATTTCAATTGATATCTCTGTGATTTGAAACATGCAGCATAGTCTCATATTAGCAAAACATTGTATTACCCTGTATATTTTCTATCCTCTATCTTATTCTACTTCTCGCTCCTCCATTTCATTTCCAAAATGGATATTTATACATTGAGAATACGTAAAGACACATCCTTTTGGAAATTGAAATGTCACATATTTTCAAAACAAAAAGATTAGAAGATAATTAAGCTCTATTTAGCCACAAGTGAGTTTTAGCTAGATGATCCAAAGAATCTCAGTGCTCGTATGTGTTTGCATCTCCAACTAAATTCCAGATTGTGATTTCCATCTTTATCATCTCCTCATTCTACTCACTCACTTCTTCTAACGTTGTATCCTTCGCAAAAGCTAGCCTCATGACTTCATTCAATATTGACTCACATTCACTTTTCCATCTGGTGGCTTCTTTCTGTGATAGGGCAAATATAATCGTTAAAAAGATGAGAAACAAACAAAAGAGAGTGCAAATAAAAACTAAACAACACCCTACACTTCAATATTGGGAAAATGATGAGCTTAACAACATAAAAATGGAACCTTTTACCTTGTACAGTTGTTCTTTGGTTGGCCCTTTGATTGCAGATGAGATGTATGCTCCTTGATGGCAAGTAGATGCAAGATAGTTGGAAAAAATGGATGCAAATGGTTAAGTGTAGATTGAGAAACAAAATTTCAAGAGTTTGGCTAGCAAAATGATCTCCCTTCCAAATGAGAGAAAAGAGGGGGTATTTATAGAGATTTTGGAAATCTCTAGGGAAATGGATGGCCAAGATTGAGCCACCAATGATCAAGATGTAGGGCTAAGGTAAGTTAAGAACTCACAAGCCCTCACATCTTGACATGTGGCATGTGATATAGCCCTAAAAGGTGAGGTGTACATGAGGTGGAAGGACAAGTACCTTCCAAGTACTTTGATGTGACCTTTCAATGATCACATGGGGAAGGGGAAAGCTTTGGGAGAATAAAAATGAATTAAAAATTCACAATGATTGGAAGAATCTAGTGGATAAGACAAGGTTCCCAAAAGGTGGGAATTTGTCACATGTGACTTGATGTGACAAGTCAAAGGTTCTAGAAGATGCATGGGAAAAGGGGATTCTAGGAGGAATAAAATGTGAATTAAAAATTCACATGGGGAAGAGAGGAACCTAGGGTGAATAAAAAGGAATTAAAAATTCCTTGGGGAATGGGGAGAGTTGACTAAGGTACCAATTAGGTTTAACTAATTTGTAATTAAAGGATAATTAGGGGTTAATGAGGATTAGAAGTCAACTTGCAAAAGTTGGAGGATGTGACACATCCTAATCAAAGATTAGGCATGTGCACATCCTTAATGAAGAGATTAGGAGATGGATTAAGATTAGATGAAAATGACATGTGAGGAATTAAATAAATGTAATATTTATTTAATTAATTTGATGAAAAAAGGATTAAGGAGGGTAAGGTATTTAATTATTAATTAAATACCTTAGGGATTTGGCATAATTAAAGATATTAATTAAATAATAATAATATTACTTAATTAACTCAGATAAGAGGATGTTTAGATGAAAAGTGATAAATTTGGATAAATTAAGTGTAAAATTTGGATGTCTAAATTTTTCCCCTCTTTGATATGGTGTTATGAAGTAGCACCATTTCAAAGAATATTAAAACATAGAACCCATAAGAAGATGGTTAGATTGGGAAGGATGCCCCAGTCATCAAAGGGATGACTAGGAAGAAAGATGATGGGGGTGAAGATGAAGAGTAGGGTTTGAGGATACCCCCTCGAGAGGACATGCGGGTTCAAGAGAACATGGGTGTTCTCTCGAAATGGATGAGAGGATGCAAGGGGAGATGAAGAAGATGATGCAAAGTGATGGACAAGGTAGGAGGATAAGTGATTGGAAATGGATGAAGCACAAATAGATTTGAGGAAAAATATGATGTTGCCCCAGTCAAGGTATAAGCCAAAAGGGGCTAATGATGGATGGAGTGTTGTCAATGAGGGAATGAGAGATCCCAAAACAACATGAGGATAAGGAAGGATACATCCCAATGAGTGGTATTGATGAGGGAAGGATACATCCCAAAACATCACTAAAGGATAGGGAAGAATACCTCCCGATGAGCATGATGAAAGTGTTGTTGACAAGGGAAGGATACATCCCAAAATAACACTGAAGGGATATGGAAGAATACATCTGGATGATGATGATGATGAGGATGAGGATGATTGGATGGGGGGATTTTGATAGATGAGAGGATGGGATGCATGCAAGATGATAGAATGGAAAATGAAATGCAATCCTAATGCAATTTGCCATCTTCGGAGCACTGATTTTTGCTATAACATAAGACACAAGACACCAAAGTCTGAAAAACCAAGGAAGATTAGTGTTTAATGCATAAAACAAACATAACAAACAAGAAGGCTATCCCAACACCCCAAAGTCATGATGACCTTGGTCGGGCCAGGTATTGGGATAACCACAAGCACACAAGGATGCCCCAGCATAACAAAAGACCTCCGAGATCTTGGTGGGTACTACGTGGGACAACCGATAAGACAAAGAAAAGATCAAGATACACCCCTATGTTGACTAGTCAAAGCACACCATGATATGATGGATCAAGGTGACCATGACAAGTGATGATAGGGAGCGCAAATGGTAAATAAAATCCAAAAGCATCAAAAGATCACAATAGATTTCAAACGTCCTTCACCATAGATTCAAGGGGATGGATGGGATTGATGAGGTCTGTTAGGAAGGATGCATCTTGTTGAGACCGATGATGGATACTAAACTAAAAGATCGATATGATGCATGATATTCAAAACTGATTGGATTTGATGATACAAGTGAATCTTATTTGTTAAGAACTAGCTAGATAAGGGCATAACTTGTTGACACAACACAAGACATGAGACTAACACACCCTAAAGACTAGCCTTGCCTACGTGAAAGCATAGAGCCCAAGTAGTTCAGTAAAAGGCTGTCAACTGACGATGGATAAAAGTAGAAAGAGGATGATGAAGACTAATGACAGATGACAAGGATTGGAGAGACAAAAGCAAAGACTAATGATAGATGATAAAGGTGTGGACAGAGAAAGCAGAAAGATTGATGCACGATGATAGAGGAACCCCAGGGGTGGATCAAGTGATCGACCTTGCCTACGTGAAAGCGCAGGGGCAACGTAGTTTGACCAAAGACCAAAGGCAAACAATGGATAAAGGATGATAAGATGATAGGATAAGTGGATAAAAAGATGGTACCGATATGACAAGATAGGATAGACTTGTTGGATTGGATAGGATGATGACGATCACATAAAGCTCAGGGATGGGATAGTTATCCAAAGCATTAAAATGACCTAGAAGGATGATATGATAGATAGATGAGTGATGAAAAGTGATAGGGGATTGGAAAGATGTGTAAGAGAAGCAGGGGTGATGACGATTAGATAAATGGCATTGGTTTGCATGGAGGGAGGCCTATAGCTAGATACCAATGACAAGGGATTGTGAGATGGGATGATGATAAAGATGAAAGAATGGATAGAGATATAAAGATGGGGGATGGGAGGGATTGTTTGGATGGATAGGAATATAAGGATTGGGAGATGAAAGGGATGCTAGGATAGATGGATACGAAGATAAAGATGGGGAGATGGAAGGGATATTGTGATAGATGGGGGATAAGGATCGAGAAGAATCGAAAGGATCTTCAGACCGATGGATCAAAACCGAGATCCGAGATCAGAAAAAGATCATAATAAACAAAGAAAGAGACCGAAGATGTCGAAGATAAAGAATCTTCGAATAAATCGATCCGGAGTCGAAATCGGAAAGATAATCGCTCCGAAAGTCGAAACCGAAATCAGATCGGCATCAATCATCCGGAATGGGGAGATGGGAGGGATGCTTTGATAGATGGATAGGGACAGAAGGATTGGGAGATGAAAGGGATGCTAGGATAGATGGATACAAAGATAAGGATGGGGAGATGGAAAGGATGTTGTGATAGATGGAGGGATATAAAAAGGGATGCTATGATAGATGGGTGTCTCAGGCTGGCCACAAAGGGGCGGGCGCGAGGGGAGGGGTGAGGGATGGGAGATGGTGGATGGGAAGATAAAGAATAGATGAGGAGACAGGGATGAGTGACCAAGGAATATGATAGAGCATGGAGGAAGGGAATGTATACAAAGAGGTGTCCAAAGCATGCATAGATAGGTTCTCCTATTTTGATCAAGATCACAAGAAGGATGGAGGGATGGGAGATAAATGGGATATGATGGTAGGAGATGGAAGATAGGTGGGATGGAGGGGTTTTATGAAGAGGATGGATAACAGGAAGACGGGTGCATAGCTAGAAGCATAGCGGATGGAGAGGAATGTCTATGCTCGGGGGAAGTTATTTAAGAAGTGCAGATGGGGATTTATGCATGATACCTATTTGCTAGGTTTTCACATCATGGTATTTAACATCAAAGGTGCTTATTTTCCAAGTTTTCACCATTGGTTGGATTATTTCTCTTTACTATTTTTTTTTATTTTTTTTTTTGTTTTTGATATTTTTGGATTTTTCGACTTTTTACGACTTTTGGTGTGGAATGAGGGGATGACCAATGGATAGGATAGGGGTCAGTACGATAAGGGGGATTAAGACATCACGATAGGACTATGGATGAGGACTCTAAAGTATCGTTTTGGGTTAAGAACATTTTAAGAAGTGACTAATATTGGATGTTAGTACAAACCTTATTAAGGATAAATATGTATTATAAAAGGGATGAATTAAGAGGATTTGAGAGATACATGGGATAATAGATGGGACCTTAAAAAGGGTATGGATGGGGAATGATGGGAGTGGATGATATGTGATGGGGGAGATGTGTGTTCAAGAACCAACATTGGCATGTAGGTGAGTGGAGTGAAAAGATAAGAGGATTAATGGATGGAGAATGTGTGGATAATGGAAGATGGGGTGGTGAACTTTGGAACTTATAAGGACCAAAGGCGGAGCTTAGGAGATAGAAAGAGATTGAAGCTAGATTTTGGATTAGCAAATTTGGATGTTCTTATAGATTTTTCATTTGATGGCATTGCATATTTTTTCTTTGGGATCCACATGGTTTTGATCTTTGCTTTGGTGGGCCTTTGTGGTCTATGGATTTGATTTAGATTTAGATTTTGCTTCTCTTCACCATGTCTTTTAGAGGGGACATGGGGAGCTTTAGATTCATGTGGATATTTGGATTTATGAATTTTTATGTTAGCATCCAAAGTGCTTTTATTAGCAATGCGATGGGTGTGAGGGGATGGACGATGTGGAGCAATGGAGGTAGGACTATGGCGATTACGTGTAGATGGAGGATGTTTATGTATGTTCCTTTGTTGATCCTGATAAGGGGACATGCGAGAGGGATGCTTATCATGGATGACATGGATAGGTGTTGGATGGATGAAAGGATGAGATAGAGGAGATGATTTTGGGATATACGGACCGAAAGTAGACATAGTGGGTGGATGGACATAAGAACCTAAGATGGATGGAGTAGATGAAGGATGGGATATGGTGGATGGAGGGATGTAAGGACCCAAGATGGATGGTGCAGATGAAAGAGGAATATGGATGGTTGTTTTGAGGCGATAGATAGAGGAGGAGGGATTGCAGCATGTGATTTGGTGGAGCGATGGGAAGAGCCCACATTTCTTTTGGGAAAGGCTCATTGAGGACGTCTAGAGGTTTTACCAACATGTTTAGATTGTGAGTCTTGGGGAATAGATCCAAGACCTTGCATGCGGATTTTTTCTTTGACTTGGATGGGCTCTAAAATACCTTGCTCGTGAAGGCCTAGACATTTTCCTTGATAGTTCATGTTCTTGAGTATTCGATCCATGATAGGATTTTTGTTATTCTGAAAACATGATGTGAGTCCATTATTAGGTGGGGGATGATGGGTGGTATATACACTATTTTTTTCTTTTGCAAGGAGGCCACCATGGAAGAATGTGAGAGTACCAAGGGGATATGCAAGTGGTGTGGGGATAGCATTTTTAGGCGATGATGGGGGATCTTGAGAAGGAGATGATGGGATAGCCGCATTTGGATGGGTGGTATCTGGAGAGGGAGTAGGGGATATAGGATCTGATTTTGTGGTAGCAGGCTCATGCAACGAAGACAAAGATGGAGTGGTAGAACCTTGAATGTCAAGAGGATCATGGGATGGAATGGATGGGGGACTATGATCGTGCGGTGGACTAGATGGGATGGTAGGATCTTGATCTGGAGGAGGGGATATGTTGGCATGCTTTGGATTAGGCTCTTTGCATGACTCATCATGTGTAGGAGGCATCATAATGGAGTCATGGGGGGACTCTTCAAGTTGGGGAGATGGAAGGATGGAGGGTTCGATGTAGTCATCAGAATGTATTTTACTAACACTAGGAGTGGGAGAGGTGGATTGGATTTGGGTGTTGTCAATGGGTTCGACTACTCTTGGAGTAGGAAGTGGGTGTTTAATGGATTTGGTAGATGTGATGGTAGGAGATGGGGACTCAGTGGATTTAGAGGATGTGATGGTAGGAGATGGGGACTTAGTGGATTCAGAGGATGTGATGGTAGGAGATGGGGACTCAGTGCATTCAAAGGATGTGATGGTTTCGATAGTTTGAGTGGTGCTAAGGGTGGTATCATCAATGATAGGTGTTTGGTGGAGAAGGGCCTTGTCACCAATGATTGTGGATGATGGATTGGGATGGCACAATTCCACAACTTCAAGGTGTGGAGTTGGGGATGTATTCTTTATTATAAGTCATGGAGAACTTCTGAAATGAGAGACTTGCATACTCTAGGTTTGGATGGCAAGGTAGGAGTGGATGAGGGATTATGGGTTCATGGGTGATTAGGACTAGAGATTGGTGAACTAGGATTAGATGGGGGAATGGGATTGGATGAAAAAGTGGGAATAGATGGGGGATTAAGATTAGATGAAGGGTTAAGATAGGGGTATTGGCATGGTGAATTAGGACACGAGGATGTAGGTGGTGGATTGTAGTAAGGGTATTGGGATGGTGGATTAGGATGGGGAGATTGAGATGGCAGATGGAGATAGGGAACTACGGATGTTAGATTAGGATAAGGATAGGTTGGTGTGGATGTTGGATTAGAATAGGAAGGTTTGAATGTAGGATTACGATGAGTAGATTGGTATGGGAGATTGGGGTAGTGGGTATATACGGATGAAGGATTGAGGTAAGGGGATGTGGACAGGGGATTAGGATAGGGGTATTGTGATGGCAGACTAGGATAAAAGGATGATGTAGATGAAGGATATGATGGATATGATGGGCATCCCTTGTCAAAGGTAGCATAAGGAGTGTGATTAGGCATAGATGAAGACATGATGGGATAACTAGATGCGGTGATTGGATTTTGGAAAGCGGGTGGAGAAAACTTACTAGCAATGATAGTGTCGAGGGGATCCATGTCACATTCTTCTTGATCGACAAGACTTTCGTTATCATTTTTGACATAATTAGGGTTTCCATTGACCACTATTGATGGAGGATAAGGATTCATGATGATGAAAGGATAAAGAGGATAGATCAAAGATTATGGATGGAAATGGACTAAAGCTCAAATTAGGATTTAGGTTAAGCTCAGATAAGGATTGGATTAAAGCTTAGATTAGGATGATTGGATGATGAGATGGGGTTGATTCTGATGATTGGATTAGATTGCCAAAGGATGATTACAACACTGAATCTGCTTCTTGATGGAAGTAGATTGATTGGGTTGAAGGTGATTGGATAGGGATGTGATTGGATTGGATTGGAGAAGATTGATTGATTGATTGATAAGATCAAATGACAGATTGGATAGGATGATGAAAGGGACTATAATCTCTGTTCAAAGATTACCCTAGGTGATGTAGGATACTGATTGATTGGATTAAAGGATAAATGTATGATTGCAGCACCGAATCCACTTTGATATTGAAAATGGATTGATTGGGCCGACGATGATGATTAGCTTAGGATGGATGACAATCCTAAGCAGATGTTGATGATGATGATCAGATCAGATACTTAGGTCAATTTGGATAATGGCTCGTGATGAAGTTCAAGGGATTTGGATGGGGAAAGTGATGATTTGATTGGGGGAACAAATGATAGAAATGGATGAACAAATACTCAAAATGAGCAAACGATTGTTCGGGACGGATGAATGATTGCTCGGAACGAGTAAATGACTGCTAAGAATAGATGAATGACTCTTGGAACAAGAAGACAAAAGCTCATAATGAATGATAGATTACTCAGAACAAGTAGATGATTGATCAGGATTGTTGAATGAGAGTTTGAAATGATTGAAGGAGGTTTACAATGGATGAATGTTTACTCGAAACGAGTAAAACAAATGATCAAAATGGAAAAACAAAGCTTGTGATGATAGAAGAAGGTTCAAAATAGATGAATGTTTACTCGAAATGAGTAAATGAATGATTGGAATGATAGAACAAGAGTTCGAAATGATAGACCAAGATGTGAAATGGATGAACGTTCAATCAGAACAAGGAGAGGAAGACTCAGAATGAGCGAAAGAGTGCTTGGAATGGATGAATGACTCTCAGAACGAGATGAGGAAGACCCAGAAGGAGCGAACAAGCTCTCGGAATGAGGAGAGGAGGACCCAGAACGAGTGAACAAGCTCGTGAAACAAATGAATGACTCTCGAAACGAGGAGAGGAGGACTCGAAATGAGCGAAAGAGTGCTCGAAACAGATGAATGATTCTCGAAGCGAGAAGATGAAGGCTCAGAATGAATGATAGATTACTTGGAATGAGTAAATGATTGATTAGGACTATTGAACAAGAGTTCAGAATGATGAAAGGATGTGTTAAATGGATGAACGTTTACTCAGAACGAGTAAACAGATGATCAAAATGATAGAATGAGAGTTCAAAATGATGAAAGGATGTGTTAAATGGATGAACATTTACTCGAAATGAGTAAACGAATGATCAGAATGATAGAATGAGAGTTCAGAATGATGAAAGGATGTGTTAAATGGATGAACGTTTACTCAGAACAAGTAAACGGATGAGAATGGTAGGGTATGCCACCCTCAAGGAGGTGGATGGGGAAGAAAAAGATGCCTTGGCCAACTTCTCCAAAGTATGAAGTGGTATATGTCATCGAAAAGAGCACCAAAAAATGAGAAGAATTGTTTTTGAATGGAGTCAATCGGATAAACAATGTGGAAATGGCGGCCTCGGGAAGAAAGAGCAGAAGGTCAGGTCCACCACAGCATGAGGTCAGGTCTGCCATAGCATGAGGTCAGGTCCACGACAGCATGTGGTCAGGTCCACCAAAGGATGGGGTCAAGTCTGCCAAAGGATAAGGTCAGGTCTGCCAAAGGGTAAGTTTAAGCTTGATTTTTTGATGGATGAGTAAGGAAAAGGACCCAAAATATAGCAAACATTGATAAAAAGTTTTGGCTAAACTAAAAATGACTGGTTTTGCACGAGAAAGACAATTCTGATAGCATAACCCTAAGATTAGTAGAAACAGGTATGAACAACAAAGTTTTCTACTCTAGGATGAACATGGTTGCTAAGGAGTCCTCGATATACACCCGGTACGTGATGCCCAAACCGTGAACACCAACCCATTACAAGTGTGAGTCAAGAACCTTAGCGAGATACCAAAGGCTCGGACCAAATCTTCACGTCATCTCGATGCTTCACCAATTACAACGTGGTTGAATTGAGGTATAACTTTCGCTCTCCCCCCTTTATATACTCTGCTGTTATGCGTGGTTGGAATCATCCCTTGGGTTGATGAAATCCCCAAGCGGGTCCCACTAAGAAAATGGAAATAGGGTGACTCAAAGGACTTGGAAAGCTATGATTTCTCATCACCCAAGATCGCCAAATGGCACAAGGGGATTGGATACGTCAAATATCCTTCTGCAAGCATGCCAAACAAGGTTTGTTGACCCCTCTAATTAAACTATGTGCCTAATTTACCAAAGAACAATTGGTAAAAACTTGAAATTTCACCTTCGGGAGGCCAGGTCCGCCACTGGAGAGGTCAGGTCCGCCACAGCATTAGGTCAGGTCCACCACAGCATAAGGTCAGGTCCACCACAGTATGAGGTCAGGTCCACCACAGCATGAGGATGTGGATGGGGAAGAAAAAGGTGCCCTAGCCAACTTCTCCAAAGTATGAAGTGGTATATGTCGTTGGAAAGAGCACGAAAAACTGAGAAGGATTGTTTTTGAACGGAGTCAATCGGATAAATAGTGTGGAAATGGTAGCCCCAGGAAGAAAGAGTAGAAGGTCAGGTCTGCCACAACATGAGGTTAGGTCCGCCACCGGAGGTCGGGTCTACCATCAGAGAGGTTAGGTCCACCACCGGAGAGGTCAGGTCCACCACTAGAGAGGTTAGGTCCACCAATCTGTAACCTGAACCTGCAAAAATGCCAAAAATAGCAAATGTGAAAGAAAAAGACCCGTTTGTGGGTCCCACTGGGTGTGCCAGAAATGTGATAGGGCGAATATAATCATTAAAAAGATGAGCAACAAACTAAAGAGAGTTCAAATAACAACTAAACAACACCTTACACTTCAAGATTGGGAAAATGATGAACTTAACAACATAAAAATGGAACCTTTTACCTTGTAGAGTTGTTTTTTGGTTGGCCCTTCGATTGTAGATGAGATGTATGCTCCTTGATGGAAAGTAGATGCAAGATGTGAAGTGTGAGATGCAAGATAGTTGGACAAAATTGATGCAAATGGCTAAGTATAGATTAAGAAACAAAATTGCAAGAGTTTGGCTAGCAAAATGATCTCCCTTCCAAATGAGAGAAAAGAGGGGGTATTTATAGAGATTTTGGAACTTAGGAATGGATTTAATAATGATTGAATTAATGGACAAGATGAAGGAAGGAAAATGGATGGATGGAAGGTGGATGGAATGGAATGGATGGAATGGAAGGGAAGAATGGAAGGAATGGAAGAATGGACAAATGGAATGGAATGGAGGGAAGGCGGTCCCGTCTGCAAAGAGGGGAACCTAGGGTGAATAAAAAAGAATTAAAAATTCCTTAGGGGATGGGGAGAGTTGACCAAGGTACTAATTAGGTTTAACTAATTAGTAATTAGAGGATAATTAGAAGTTAATGAGGATTAGAAGCCAAATTGCAAAAGTTGGAGGATGTGACACATCCTAATCAAGGATTAGGCATGTGCACATCCTTAATAAAGAGATTAGGAGATGGATTAAGATTAGATAAAAATGACATGTGAGGAATTAAATAAATGTAATATTTATTTAATTCATTTGATGAAAAAAGGATTAAGGAGGGTAAGGTAGTTAATTATTAATTAAATACCTTAGGGATTTGGTAGAATTAAAGATATTAATTAAATAATAATAATATTACTTAATTAACTCAGATAAGAGGATGTTTAGATGAAAAGTGATAAATTTGGATAAATTAAGTGTCCAAATTTGGATGTCTACACTTTCAATTCCCCTTTTTCATCAGAGAATGTAATCATAGTTTTCTTGGCAGCATCTATCAACCCTTATTCATCCCCTTACAGCTGAATATAGAAGTTTTGATGACAATTCATAATATGATTTGTAGCTTCAAGTGTTGCACTATTATAAATATCAGTTTGGGCTATTTCATGAAACTTCTCCATAATTCGTCCATCCATCCTTGTGTGCTCTTTTAATGCGGCAAGAGTATGAGAATATTTTCCCCATAGTTTATTTAACCAAGATGTCAAATTATCCTACCTCTTCTTGACAATTACTACAATTGCATCATGCTTTCCCTAGGAATAAGCACTTGATCCTATCCAATGATCTTCAAATGATTGAGAGCTTTCTCCTCTAATAAGCATTTTGGTTGGCCCCATTAAAATACCAACCAAGTCTTTCAGTCTATCATTCTCTCTCAACATTCTTTCATTATTTTCCTTGTACATTTCTCTTGCTTTTATCAGCATCTGAATTTGTGCTTTATTCAATTTTGCAATATTGACCCCAATTTCTATAGTAGCCACAGGATCAGCCTCTCCAACTTTTAGGGTCATGACATGGACAAATTCCTTCTCTGTGTCAATTACCATTGATTTCCTATGGGGTGGGTATAAAGCCCATATCATCAATGATCCTTCATTAGTATTATACTTAGAACCTGCATACACCTCTGTTACCTTTTCCTTGTCAAGCTTGTGTGTAGCATTACCGTCCCTTAAGAAACTATCAAAAACTAATGCATAATTTAAATGAAGGCTAGGAAAGATCATGACACCAGCGTTCTCCAACATTTTCCTCCCTTTTTTAGGAGTCATATTTTTCATTTCATCATCCACACACTTTCTCAATTGGCTCAGCAATTGTTCCTCATTTCCTAAAGCGACATCATCAACATTGTCTCTTATTTCCTTCCCCTTCTGCTTATACAAGAATGCCTTGAATTTTGGCAAATTTATATACTCATCATCTAAAACAAATGATCTATATTCAATATGCCTTGCATCAACATCACCACTTTCAATGCTCTATTCTCTAGTTGGGCAAACATACTACTGAGTCCTCAACCTGGATACCTTTTATGGTTTTCCCTGTGGCACATTATCCTTTGGTATCTCCTCTCCTCTAGAAGACAATCGCTCTGCCTCCAGCAACCCTTGGTTATATCTTTCAACTACCATTTCAGCTTCATCTTCATCCAAATTCCTAATCATATCATCAAAGGGATAGGGTACATGTTGATACCCTCCAAATTCAATCTTCATCTTAGCAGAATTAATATATCCCTCTAGATCAAAGTCTTTCCTGGGTGATCCTCTCTTCATATTATAATGCAACAATATATCAAGGAACGAATTGTATCCATCCTTAGCCAACACAGTGAAGTCACCAAAACACAATGTAATAGGCATAAAAGCCTCCTTCATAAAAAGAGTTGAAATGCATCACACTGCAGTAATCCATCTGTTTGACAATCTCCAAATATGCAACTCTATTTGGAACTATCCTTGGAAGAATGAAAGGGGTATCTTCAAATCCATATACTCTGATCATTGTAGCTCCCACCAAACAATACCAATCTCCCCAATTATGATCAATTGGCCCATTGAGGTCTTTTGGCTGAAGGAATCTTTTAATCTCATCAGTGAATGAATAATTACAAGGATATTGATACAGCTTATACAATGTTTTTGCAAAATGTTCTTCGAAATGAATGAAACTAGAACTAGCAAACCTACTATCCCAAATAGCAATCCACAACTAAATAGGCAATGCTTCACCCTCCTTACCAATTTGATAAATTCTCATTTTTGGAGGCCATACTCCTAACTCCTGTCTAAAATATAGCACCAAGTGCATCAACAATGAATAGTGTCTGAGATGAACAATAGATGATCCACCCTTGATAGCCATCAATCCTCAATCAAGCCCCCTAGAAATGTATGAGGCATAGTCAAACGGCCTGGAATTGTGATACTGGATATCTGCTGTGATAATCATTGGCACAATTGACATAAATTCTAGGGAATCCATTCCCAACACCTGACACACTGAGAAATAAGTGTAATTCATATAGGGCTCAAACAAGTCCACATGATAAGGAGGCCCCTCACTATCTTGTAGAGGATCTGGCTTACTGCCCTATTTAATCCTGTGAATTGGCAACCTCCAGCCCCTATAAATCATATCCATTCTTGAGAATTCCTTCTCCAATTCTTCACAACTGATCACCTCATTGTAGAACCCTTCTAATTTGAAAACATCACCTATTGCTTCTTTTGACAGATATATCTGTGGTTTTTCAGATGGGTCACATATAGCTTTATGTTTTGGATCATAATGATCTGCAAGCAATTTTACTAGTTCTATATTTACAAATATGTTAGGACACACCAATTTCCCTACATTCAGCTTCCATGGATTATAGACTAGTTCAAAACGGTTTCTCCTATGATAGTGAAAATTGAATAGTTCATACCCTCTTACAATAGTCCAGACGTCACCTATGAACTTTCATTTATCATCCAATTTATCAACTTCTACCCTAAATTGTGCAGACCTTCTAGCTTTAGGCCCTGAACTAGGTAGATGATCAATAAGGTCCTGGTTTAACCTTCGTTCAGTGCCCTCATGCTTTGTATCAACCTTTTGTTTCTTTCCCTTTGATTGATTACAATATTCTGCTCGAGCTCCTCAGACTAAAAGGATGTCCCGGTTCTCTGTTCACCTTGCTAATTCTTCTGCAATCAACTCAGCACTAAAGCATTGATTAAACCTTCATTGTTATATCCTATCATTCCATTAATGAAGCACGAATGAAGGCTCATTTGAAACTAGCACTATCGCATCAAATGTCCTGTCAGTGAGAGATTTTAAAATATGGGCAAAGTCCTTTTGCAACATTTATTACACCTTTCACCAAGACATTCTGTGGTCAAGTACCGACACTTGGAATCAAATTGATGACTATCACTTTTTTTTTTTATGTCGCTATGACAATTCCAAGTCAGGGAGATGTTACATAGACTTCATTGTGTCCTACCGATATGCATTCTTCAAGTCATTCTCCAGTCCCTGAAACACAATTACCTCTTTGCTGATGAAAACACACTTCGGCACAATCATT
>VDFB02000015.1:233427488-233497203 GCA_007258455.2 Sequoia sempervirens
ATTGCCAACAATTGACCGACGGAAAATTCACTGACAACAATTCACTACAGGAAAATTCACCACCATGAAAAATTCACCACCAACAATTCATCACCACAAAAAATTAATTGCATTAACTTTTTTTAATATTAATGTGATTAATTTTTCGTGCCGGTGAATTATTGGTGGTAAATTTTACTTGTGGTGAATTTTTCGTCGATGAATTGCTGGCGATGAATTTGTAGTATGTCGTGGTGTGCAATGTTAGTTTGATGTGTAATATGTTAGGTTGTGAACTTAGATTTAAAATAAAAAGGTTGTGGCATTGTGTGTTAGATCAACATTAAAATATGATCATGCTAGACACAAATATGTATGTATATGTGGATATATATATATAGTAATTTCAGTGATATTCTTTTGTAGCTCAGATAGTTAAATAGGATATGAATATATACATATATATAGTATATGGAAAATAATATATATACTATTTTTCATATAATATATATGTATATATTCATATCCTATTTAACTATCTAAGCTACAAAAATATATCATTGACTTGGTTACAAAATGCCCAAGGGTAAACCCAGAAAACTAATTTACAATTCCAGTGAGGAAGGAAAAGTTGCAAAAAATGCCCCCATGCAAAAAAAATTGGTTTTTGGGGGTTTGAACGAACATCTAGTTTGAGCGAACCTAAAGGGGGTTCTCTAGAACCCCCATCGAACGAACCCATTAAATGTTGGTTCTCACATTTCCACAAGAAAAATCTTGTGGAAAGGGGTTCGCTCAGACAGGTTCAAGCCCAGGAACTTCGAGGGAGTTCATTCAAACCTAAACAGGTTTGCTCCAGCGACTGTTACTTTCCTTCTCCCCCTCTGGCACCAAAAATCTCTAGAATTTTTCCCTTTGAAGCTCAAATTGAGGATGAAAATGGAGGAGACTTCATATACCCAACTGGATGATGGTAGTCCTCAGAATGAGCTATCCAATGAATATAATTTTAATATGTTTTGGTTTTATTATGTATCTTTTTTAGTTTGATTAAACATAGGTTTTCACCAAAAATCAAGCTCTTTGTTCTGCACATTTAGTAAAATAGTAGATCATCAATTTTTGTTTTGAAAAAATCAGTGCACTAGATATTAAAGTCCTTGATCCAACACAAAAAAATTGAATTTTAATAAATACAAAAAAAATTATGTTGTATACGTTCCACCTATGTTTGAATTGTAATTGGTTTGACTTTGAAACTTGATTAAGGAAAAAATATTCAATAAAACACTCTGAAACCAATTGGAAGCACTAGATATCGTAGTTACAAATATAAATTTGAAAAAATAGAATTTTATCCTTCATAGAAAAAAATTAATGTTGTATACGGTGAGTGTCACTCCTTAAAAATGGTGTTTACTGTAAAAAAACTAGTTTTCGAAGGAGATGGAAAAGAAGAGAAATTATGATTCCAAATTTTTTGAAAAAAATATATTTAGAATCTATAGACAAAATGTCATAAATCACTAGTTTGCATCATCTTCAAATTCCTCACGGTTTAGCTACTATAGGTGCTCAAAAGTGAAGATTTAGTTAGAAAAAATCAGTTAAGTGTCTAGTTTGGCCAAAAATTGTAAGCCAATATTGTTGGATCACCCCCAACTATACTAATAATTATTGTTGCTATTAATTTTAATTATGACCATAATGTGTATCCTCAATTACTGATCAATCACCTAAACACATACACATCAACTAACAACATTTTTTATTGGTTCATATATCATTAGTAATTTTTTAAAAATTGAAAACTATTCACTGTTTGGTTATGAACACCCAACCCAATTTACCTCCTATTAGTTAATAAGTGGGAAATAGAACAACATAATTATACTATACCACTACTCATAAATTCTTAACCAAATCAAATTGTAATGCCCCGCCACACAAACCCCAAAGGACACACAAAAGCTAACAATTATAGCACGTTTTCTTTTGGAAGTAAAAACTAATATGCAATGTACATTAACATACAACACTAATAATGAAACTATACATACACATCATCTATCTTGTCCTATGGGGTAACATGACTACATTACTTGTGAAATTCCTAACATGACTCAATTCCTATAACAACAATAACCTACTCAAAAGTATTTATTTTAAAACCATTATATAGAATAAATAAACAATGTAAATATATCCATAACATTACATAAACATCCATCCGTGATCATAAGATAATACCAAGGATTACATTCATTATATGAATATGCATCATTCCAAAGATTACAATAGTACATTTGTGCTTCCGAACATAAACGGGAAGGATACACCAATTACATAATGTAATACAACTGAAATGAATATAATACATAGCATCAATGTTATCTCCAAATCTGGTGAAGCTCTAGAACCACTACAAATGGTACAACTCCATGCATCATGAACTTTGATTGGGAACCCAATGGATTGCATAGCACATTCCACTTGACCATGTGGACCCTAAGGCCCACCCCCCATGCTAGGAGATGACAAAAATGATCCACAACATAAAAAATGGTCAAACAGAAAAGGCTAACAAAACTCCACAACAAATGGAACAACAGACATAAAGAAAAACCACTTTTATAGGTACACGAACAACAAAGGGAAAAAAAAGCATACAAGGTTGCTATAGGGAGGAGTGTCATAGCATGGTCTTGACATGGATTACCCTGACAATCTAGACATCAACCCCCATCCTAGAGTTACCATAATAGTCTAGACTCCTGCCCCCATCTATGGTTACCCTAACTACCTCTCACTAGGCATCGGCCTCATAGGGTGACACATGTAGAATCACTTACCTTTCGTGGGGACAAGGTAGTGATCTTGCCAACTAGGCCTTCTCAGCCCATCCTTAGCCTACAAAAGCACCACAGGAATGGGTGAGGCATCTACTTATCTTGTTTAGTGTGAACTCTACCCCACCCCCTAACTTATTTTTTAGGTCATCTCTAAGTTAAGGAACTCTTCAATGGGTTACCCTAATGCACCTTTGTGCGTCAGCCCCCATTGGGGAGCCACTCACCCTACTAACACCAAGACAATCCACATAACATCTAGGGTGTGCCCACTCACATAAAGTACCAAAATAAAAAAAACCATATACATACACGAGGCATGAACCTTCTCACTCAAATACCACATCATAAAGCGAAAAAATGGTGCAAGGTTACAACCCACATGAGCTCAAAACAAGAATCAAGATAAAAAGTCTCAAAGAGCCAAATCATGAAAAATCCACATGAAGCAAGTTTCCCCTTAGCCTCTAGAAGCCTAATAAGCCAACTACCCATAAACTCCCATTTGAAGGTAACTCCAAACATTACAGGTTCCAACATAATTTCCAACATGACTACATGTAATTCAATGCATAAAATATCCTCATTTCAAAATTAAAACAAGAGGAAAACACCACATCATGGAAGCATTAGAAAATCATTCTTCAAATTCACTAACACATTCAATGTAATAATTTTAAGAAGAACATTTTAAATCAACACTACATTTTATTTATACATCCATAATAAAATCATTTAAATCATTAAAACACTATATAACCATATATTTTAAATATCTAAATACGCATTTTACACAACAAATTTCTATTTAATTATATTCATGATATATATATATATATACAATTTAGCATATGCTGCTATTGACAAACAAAATTATAAATGTTTAAATTACGGTTACTTGTTTCTAACAGCATGTCGATGATAAAATACAACATATAAACTAACCCCCCCTCTCTCTCTCTATATATATATATATTCCTAAAATCTAACGTAAGGTCGAATGTTCTTACAAAGTGTTGGTGCCATATCTAGCTTTCATAACAGCTGAAACTCAAAACAAATGACTCACACTACAGCCAATGGGCCGCTTTGCATATTGCATGCCATTTTAATCAACTAAAACCTGATTCTTTTCTGCCTAATACGGGCTTTTGAATAGCAGATGAAAGATGATCTATGCATTGAATATGTATAAACCAGATTACACTACTCAGCCAAATTAAATCGGCCACTTCAACCTAAACAAACATATGATACAGAGCATCGATTTTTCCCATGACAGACTCAAAGGACACAAAAATTAGATATTGTAGAATGCGAAAAGCGAAGGAAAAATACAGAAATGAAAGCCATGGATATATATATAAAATCGGACTGTTGGGTAATAGCTACAAACAACAAGGGGTGATGCAGCATATTCTCAGGAGTAAGCATAAAATGTTATATAGGGAAGCTCTCGAATTCTTTGATTTGAAAATACACACTCTAAACACATTCAACATTGTAAGCTTTGCTTATGTCCTAAGAGCATGCGGTCATGCTGGTTTAGTGAATGAAGGTTGTGTGCACTTCTCACCTCAGTATTCCTTATTGCGACATTAAATCGATCATATATGAATATAGATTGAGTATTCCCAGCGACGCTACTATACTTTGTTTATCAAATACTATAAACTCCAACTTCTTTTGGATGCAACCAGGAGATGGTAGAATTTCAAAGTTCAAAGTACATCAATAAAATGGGCAAGGGTTCCTAATAGCTGCGCCTATTGGGCATGTGTAAGATACATTCTAAATCATAATTTTTATAATAATATCAAGAACAAGTATAACAACAGTGAAGAAAACCCAAGGAGAACAAACGATAAGACTAAGAACAACGATTTCCCAAGTACGTGCAAAGCTATCAAAATCTATTTAATCTAAGGGTATCATACAAAAGAAAATCGATGACCAACCTGGAGTCTCATGCTCCTAGATGGAGAAGATGTGCTGAAACGATCTCTCTCGCAGCCACAATCTGTTCTCCAAACTATTTTCAATATTCCGAAAAACTGTAATTTTGATGAAGGAAAATAATTGCAAAGCAAAATTACTTGTTAAAATCAAAAATAGCATTCCCCTTCAAACTCTCCAAAATGACCAATATAAAAATCCAAGAAAGAGATAAGTTTTTAAGTCCAAAAATCAGCAAAATTAAGAAGTTTCCCATTCACAACTTAGTTTGGAGTCATGCATGTGCACGCACTCCTCTTTTTCCATCTTTTTATTTTCTTTTACATCTTGTTCGAAAATCTCATCATATTTATTTAATTTTTAAAATTATATTACTTTCAACATTTAATTAATTAAACTCTAATGATAATAATATTTATCTTTATTTATTTTTAATTATTAAAACATTTAATCACATCCTTTAATTTAATAACTAATTATCAAAATACATATAATATCTATTCACAACCACAATTTATTTAATCATCATTTCAATTCTAAATGAATTTAAATTACCTTATAATCAATTTAATTTAATTAAACTAATTAAACAAGGCCATTAATAATATTAATTTACCACATAATTGCAATAATGAATTAATAACATAATAATAAACCATTCATGTTTTTTTATCTTTGTGGACCTGATATTATCTCCTAGCATGGGAGGTGATGCGGTCCCCTTGCAGGTGATGCGGTGTGTGAATGATATTGTACTTGTGATAGGATCATAATTCTACTCGGTTCATGAAGTTGGATGTTGAGCATGCTCATGAACAAGGTTGATAGATGTGTTACGATCTTCATCTCTATTGTATACACTCTTGATGTGTATGAGTGAACTTATTATAATGTTATTATGTTACAAGATTTTTCATAATTTCACTTGTTGTAATTTGAATATGTAACTTGACTACATTATAATTATGTGATTGGATCATTCATTATTGATATGATTTATCCTTATATTTTATGTCTTTGGTTTAATGTTGAGATGTTTTTACTTGTGAATGTTTAAGTAGTGTTGTCACAGAACCCTGAGAACATATGTGTATATGTTGTTTTGTACTCTTGTTGTAATTGAATGTCTTTTTTTTTTTTTTAAATGGTTGGTTATTTTGTTACTTTGTGTGTTATTATTTGAGTTCAATGGTGGAGTGTTACACAATAACACACCCCCCCTATGTTAAGTGCAACTTAGGGAGAATAAATTATTATGAAAATGATACAAGGATGCAACAATGGGTCTCGACTATGAGGCCATATTATGTATGCATGTACAAAAGCAAATGCATTCTTTCAAAAAAAAAGAAAATGAAAAAAACCCATCTCCAAAAGAGAGAAAAGATACAATAAAGTGATGAAATATTGAGGACTACATGATACCCCCAAGTACAAATTGCTTCACATATATACATTACAAATAACCCCCATAAGAGGGAAAGAAGGAGACCACATAGCCCCCCCATAATGAAGTATCTCCACAACCACTAAAGAAATTTTGAAGATAAGAGATATTGTAATGTCGAAAAGCAACATGTCTCCCTTTGGGAAGAAATAAATAAAATGGTTGATGTTGAAGAAGCTTCATCTCCACTACAAAAAAAAGAAGGAAGAATCCTCATGAATGATATCTATAAAGATACATCAAGTGTCTCTAAAGATGTCTCAACAAAATCAGGTGTGACCCCAATCAAGGAAGATGATAAAGGATGTAAAAACTCAAAAGTAATGACTAAAAAAGATGAATGATCAAAGATAAGAGTCCCCCCCTCAAACATGTTATCTAAATACATAGAATAGGAATAGAAAACCAAATCTGATACAGTATCATGAAACCATCATGCATACACATATTTGGAAATATAATGTGTCCTACTCATATGAAGTCTTGGAAACCAACTCAACACTCAAATTTGAAGAATAATAAGATGATAGAACCTCATCAAAGGGATAATGAACATTGAGGTACATAAAACTACCAAAACTAGCATTTGGATAACTACCCACACTTGATCTAGGAGAGTGGTTGTTAGAACATTCACCATCAAAAATAAAATGAGAATTTTTTTAAATATTTAGATTATGCTCAACCTTGCCCATTGGAACAAGTTATCTAGTATGTAAATCAACAATGAAAATTCAATTTTGAGAGAACTCGATGGATTTAATAACTATTACGTGTGCTATTTGATATACAAAAATAAGATTATACAAAAATCAGGAATGGAAAGAACATCATGAAAGCTACCATTGGGAACATCAACAACTCCCTTACAAAATATATCCAAATAAACACAATTAGCCATCAAGATATTCATGATTGAAGTATGCTTCAAGGATGAAGACCTATTAGGTTGTTGTGATAAATCATTTGAGGCTCTTGATTCAAGAATCTAATTACTAGATTGTTCAATATGTGTTACTAAAATGAAGAAAAAATGGGGGGTGTAATGAATTAGTTCACCACAAAGACCTCTTTCCCTAATTTCATTCAAAATGTAAGCTATTAAATATAAATGAAGAATAGTAATCATATCTAACAGAAATAGTAATCAAAAGGGAGAATTGAAAAGGGGAAAAGGATGTGTACCTTTCACCAAAAGTCACCTTTTGAAGCTCATTGAGGACTCGTTCACCCTATGAAAAATGGGTCTTGGCTAGGGTTCCTGAAAAATGTTTTTTGGGTTCTCTTCTGATATTTCTACATTCCCCGATTTTCCATGTTTACTGTCGAACAATCAAAAACAAATTCTATAGAGGATTTTCTATGATATAAAGACTTTTCTTGCAAATTTGACAACTTTGCAAAAATTTTCATTTTTTCTCTTCTAAGGATCTTCAACCTTAAATCTACAATCACAAATCAAAGAGAGAAGAATGTTGTTTTGTTAAGGAATGGGGGTTTTCCTTGGTAAAACCTGTTTTTGGTAATTAAACCTTGTATTATAAAATACAAAATAATGAAGGAATGATGAATGAACAAAAATATGTAACAACTCACCAAACCTTATTTGAACCTTGGATTGCAAATCTACAAACTAGAATGAAGTATCCTCAATGAATGTAGATCTTGATCATGAAACTTTATTAGAGATAATGTCCTTGAATTATTACATAGATATTGAACATTGCATCACCATATTAGCTAAAATAACATGCACGATGCAAGAAATCTTTGACACAACAATATGAATCTTGATTACTGCAATAATTTTTAGTAGTTTTTCCCATGAATTCCTTCTAATGCTCTTGAGCTTATCACTTGAATATCCTTAGCTTGATTAAAATCTTATAGGATCTTAGGTTGAAACATAGTGAAATGACATCTTATTTATAAATATCTTAACATTAATTCCTAAAATTCAAATATCACAAGCTGACATCTGAATATAACTTTGAAATGATTAAAATACCACTGAAAGCATAATTCAAATTTAATTCCTAGGAGAATCTGAGGACCCATTCACCCTATGGCAAATGGGTTCTAGGCCACTTTCCTAGGACACACATTGCTCAATGTTAAATCTTAGTTATGGAATTTATGAATTTTGAGTTTTCTCCCTGAGAATTTGCAATTAATTAGGCTTGTATTTGAATTATAGGGGCCAATTAAGGAAAATTAACCTCAATTAATTAATGAAGCTCTAGATTAGTGTGAAAGTGTAATAATACACTTTACAACATGAAAAACAAGGCATAATTGAGTCAATTTTAATTCAAATGACCCTAAACTTAATGTGAATATGTAAAATGCATATCACAACACTAAATTAAGGAATCATTAAGCTCAATTATTATTATTATTATTCATTCCCAAATTAAGTGTGAAAAGAGATACTTTTTCCTACACTACATTTTTCACCTACTTTAGTGTGAGGATAAGCACAAGTAAAAACTCACACTAAAGTATAAATTCAAGAAACTTATGCATGCAAAAATGACAAAGATACACAATCATACGACATCAAAGACGAGGGAGATCAAGCCTACATGTTCTGATCGACATCAAACACATCTAATCCATCGGTTTTGTGCTCACTCTAGGGTAGTGTAACCTTAGGTTGTCCATTAGGAGAGTATCCCAAAAGGATGGAAAATGAGAGAATTATATTAGGCTACCATACCATATAAAATATATCATCCTAACAAATTCAATAAAGTGCCATAAGGCAACGCAAGGATCCATAGGCAAGCAAGGTGTGTTATGCTAGGTGGCCTTGAATTTAGATTTTTGAGCTCCATAGGGCTTAATAAGCTACATTATGCTAAAAACATATGAACAAGGCAAGGCTCCATAGGCAAGCAAGGTGTGTTATTCTTGGTAGCCTTGAATTTAGGGTTTTGAGATTCATAAGCCAAACAAGCTATGTTATGCTAATACTTATGAACAATAATGCTAGTAAAAGGTTTTTGTTCAAAGGGGTTTTGCTTAGTTTGTGTAAGTTCTTCTTCTTAGAGAACATCATGCCTA
The DNA here is from genome assembly GCA_007258455.2 of Sequoia sempervirens. NCBI lineage: Eukaryota > Viridiplantae > Streptophyta > Pinopsida > Cupressales > Cupressaceae > Sequoia > Sequoia sempervirens. The sequence continues at coordinate 233,436,786 of VDFB02000015.1, forward strand.
ATATCTCCTAGAGAGGACAAGTCAAGTGTAAAATATTTTCAACTTAGGGAATGCAATGCATCGCATCACAACTAAGAGGAAATTCATACACTAAGAAATATCACTCTTGGAGGACATCAAACCCAATGACACCAACAAGAAAATGATGCTTCATAAGAAAAAATAAAATTTCACCATGAAAAATGAAAAATGTCAAAATATATTATCAATGTGTGACCCCACTTTAAAGTCGTTGCTAACACCATTGTTGTGAGAAATTTCTTTAAAGTAGCCAATTTTCAATCCTAAGACATGAGAGCTTACTCAAAAATCCCTATGCCAAGTCATATATTTTTGAAATGAAGCTAGGCCATGAAAAAGGAAGGAGGTATTGCCCCCAAAAATATGTAAGGGATCTATGGATTCGAGGTCAGTATGTTTTTGCTACAATATTGTTATAGAGCTTGGAAATGTCATAACTCCCAAAATACTCATAGAATTGGAAGAATGACACAAAGAGATTGAAAAGAAAGAAAAATAATTTGGGGTCAAAATGGAAGAGACCTAAAAGTATTGATGCCTTGCTTCATCCCCAAAAGGAAAACACAAGATAAGTGAAAAGATAAACATTTTATGACATAGAGAAGAATGGAGATTCAAATAGAGGAACACACATGAAGAGAGAGAGACATCAAACAGAACAGTATGAGGGATCACACTACACACATGCAACCACATAAATAAACATGAAAAGGAAAGCAAAGCAAAAGAATAGTAAGGAACATGTAGGTTAACCTATAGCAAGATGTATGCATCCCAATCTTGATTGATATATAAAAAAGGTGGAAAACTAGCCAAAGGGACAACAACAAGTGCCAAAACTAGGACAAGCCTACCTAACCCATTGCCCCAACTAAGTGAAAAATAAGGGTTCGTTGATATAGGTGATGAGAATGAGTTCCTTACAATAAAGATAATGATTTCCAATAAATGTAAAACATGTAATAGTGAGGATGCAATGATCCTTCAACTATTACATGGCAAGGAGCAAAGGGAATCTTATGCAACTATGTTTTCATAAGACTGATCATCATCAAAGTAAAAGTCACTCAATATCAATTTTAATTCATGACACTCATTAGTAAGATGCCCATGAGTTATATTCTATGTGCAATAATTCATATTTTTCTTAGGTATGTTGCTTTTACTACGAGGTGGTAATTTGATTCAACCCTTTCTAAGGAGGTGTTCTATCTTTAATTTAATTTCTATTTGAGTATGTAGGAATGACAATTTTTGGTGTTTGTAAGGTTTTAATTTCTTGCTTGATTCCCCAATTTGTTGAGGTAGATGTTTAGGAGGAGGAACTAAGATGATCCTATCATCCTTGTGAGGCATTGGTTATTCCTTAGAAAGGAGGACACTTATGTCAGGAGGAGGATCTTGATATCCTACTCCTTTGGTTTCTTCAATAGGAATTTGTTCTAAAATTTTGTGAATTTAATGCTCATTAGTTATGTCACATCCTTGTTTAGTTGAAATCTTAAAGCCTTGGCCATAAGTTTCTTCTAAGTTGATGGGAGTAATGGTCACTTTGTTAACATAAGATGGATATGTATGCACTTGATTAAAGGAGCTAGGTTCACTCATTGTTAAAATTTTAGGTTATCTTTTACTCAATTTTAGGATGTAAAATACCAAACATCTCAAGTTGTGTTGGTTGTTTCATGGAAGGATAAAACGACACATTATCCTCAATATTGTTAAGGAAATAGTTTATGAACTCATGCATGATAGCATCATCTTCTCCAGTGATGTCAACTTCATGCAGACACTCATTAGGAGTTGGTTGAGCATGATTAGAGCCAATTGCATTAGGATAATTTCCAAAAACACAACTTGAAACATCAACCAAGGAGAACAAGGACTTCCACACATTGCTAAAACACTTGTCCATTTTTTAATTTTTAGATTTAAAATAAGGTAATTTTCTGATTACACTATGCAAAAACCTAAAAATAATATCTTGTAAATGCAATTTTGAAATCACACAATGCACTAACTTTATCAAATAAAGTTGGATATAACCAAATTGAATAAATACAAATTCTAAAAATAGAAACATAAATATAAAAACAACAAACAAAAATGTAGAAATGGATATTTTAATACCCAAAACATCAAAATATGACCATGATCAAGGACTCATTCACCCTAGGGAGAATGGGTCCTAGGTGACGGTTTCAAAACAAAATTTTAAATATTTCTAAGTAAATATCAGTAGTTTCCATATCCTAGTCTGATACAACAAGTTTCAGTTTTAATTTTTTGTGAAATGAGGATGAAATGCAAATACAAAATGTGACAAAATGATAACCCAAGACACCTAATTTGATATGCATTTTTTTTTCAATTTTTAAATGCAATTGAGTATCATGTAATGCTATGTAAATGGTATGCAAGATATATGATATCAAATTTCCACAATCCATATTGATTATTTCTAGTTGATTTTTGGATTTGATTGTGTAAGAGTTTTTTCACAATCCATGAAAAAACTCTTACACAATCAAATCCATAAATCAACTAGCAATAATCAATATGCAAGATCACTAATTTTTTGTATTTTTCGGATTTAAAGAATGAAAAATTTATGCAATCCTAAAACCCTCAAATGAAATGTGTAGTTAAATGAAAACTAGACACCCTAAATGAGACTCAATTCAATGCAAAGAGATGCAAATAAATGTATTTAATAAAAATATAAAGTGAAAAGAGGACTCCAAAATCAAAAAATACAAGGATCAAACTCAATTTCACCAAAATGAAATGAAGGAAAAATGGGGGCATGTGATGAATGAGTTCACCACAAATACCTATTTCCCTAACTTCATTCAAAATGTAAGCAATGAAATACAAATGAAGAATAGTAATCAAAAGGGAGATTTGGAAAGGGGAAAAGGATGTGTACCTTTCACCAAAAGTCACCTTTTGAAGCTCATTGAGGACCCCTTTTCCCTATGGGTCTTGGCTAGGGTTCATGAAAAATACTTTCTATGCTTTCTTCTGCTATGTCTCCTCTCCCAAATTCCTGATGTTCAATGTCAGAAAACTAGAAATAAATTTTGTAGAGCAGTTTCCATGATATGAAAAATTTTCTTGCAACTTTGACAACATTGCAACTTTCTTCAATTTTTCTCTTCAAAGGATCTTCAACCTAAAATCTACAATCACACATGTATCAAAGAGAGATAAATATTGTTTTGTTAGGGAATGGGGGTTTTCCTTGGTCAAACCCCATTTTTCTAATTAAATCTTTTAATGAAATAGAAAAGAATGAAAGAATGATGAATGAGAAACAATATGTAACAACTCACCAAACCTTATTTGAACCTTGGATTAAAAATATTCAAACTAGCATGGAGTTGCCTCAATGAATGTAGATCTCGATCATGAAACTTGATTAGAGATAATATCCTTGAATTCTTGCATAGATATTGAACACTACATCACCATACTAGCTCAAACAACATGCATCATGCAATAAATATTGTACATGACAATAGGAATCTTGATTGCTGCAATAATCTTTAGTAATTCTACCCTTGAATTCCTTAAAATACACTTGAATTGCTCAATTGAATATCCTTAGCCTTCTTGAAATATTCTAGGATCCTTGGTTGAAACATAGTGAAATGACCTCTTATTTATACATATCTTAACATTAATTCCCAAAATTCAAATATCACAAGCTGACATCTAAATATACCTTTGAAATCATTAAAATACAACCAAAACCATAATTCAAATTTGGGTCCTAGGAGCAAGTCAGGACCCATTCACTATGGAAAATGGGTCCTAGGCCACTTGCCTAGGACATACATTGCTCAACATTAAACCTTATGTTATGGCATTTATGAATGTTAAGTTTTATCCCTCAAAATTTGCAATTAATTAGGATTAAATTTGAATTAAATGGGCCAATTAAGGAAAATTAACCTCAATTAATTAATCAAGCCCTATATTAGTGTGAAAGTGTAAAGATACACTTTACAATACCAAAATCAATGCAAAATCAAGTCAATTTTAATTAAAAGGACCCTAAAATTAATGTGAATATGTAAAATACATATTACAACACTAAATTAAGGCATCATTATGCTCATTTATTATTATTATTACTCATTCCCAAATTAAGTGTGAAAGAGGGACACTTTTTCCTACACTACAGTTACAACAAGAGAATGACCCTTCATCTTATTATATTTTACCTCATCAATCTCATGATTTTTTCCTATGGTACCTATGTGTGTAGAAGATGAATTTTGTGATGAAGAAGAGGGTGAAATTGTAGATTTAGAAGGAAAATAAATTTTTATTATTTTAAAAAATACCTCATTCATTTAAATATTTCTTATAACTACTATGTTCACCATGTCCAAATTAGTTACAATAACCACTCGTGGGTTTCTCCTTATTATTTTTATCCTTTATATGAGAGGTTGGTATATCAAAATGTTTTGTCTTAGGTTTTGAATTCTTCATTCCTTTAGCTTTAGGTCATGATGCAATCAAAGCATGATTCTTAGAGTGTGTATCATATTGACTAAGTTTATCTTATTTTCTAGTCAACATAAAAAAAAAATATCTCAAAAGAAGGTATGCCAAATGAATCAACTAATCCATCTATTGTAGAATAAAAGGAAGTAGAAAACTATGAAAATGAAAAAATCAATAATATGCATTCCTTATCATTTCTATCTTTACCACAACCTACTAATTGAGACCTTAATTATTTCAATTTTACCAAATACCCTTCAATGGTGTTAAAACAATCTATGTTAAATGATGTCAATTCTACCTTTGACTATATAGCATGAATTTCATTAACTAAACCAAATAATTCACTGTACTTATCCTAAACCTACATAGGAGTAGTATTCCTAAATATGGAAGAACAAACTATAAGAAACATGCATAGCAATCAAACCCATAGCCTCATAACATTTGCTCAGGTATGAGAAAATATTTTAAATTCCCTAGAAAAATCAGGGTTTTTATCATCCAAGGTGGAGAAAAAACTCGTAGACCAAAGTAATTTCCTCATTCTTTCCTTCCATGCATGATAATTATGAGGATTTATGACTTCAAACAATGATTTAGCCGAGAATGAAAAATAGAAAAATATCTAATTCAAACCAATGTGATATCTCCAAAATCTAAAATAAGACTAAAAATGAAGCACCCCACAAATAGAAATTTGTTAGGAGATAGTACATATAAGTAATCAATGAATATACCAAATATGTAAAAACTAAATAAATTATACCTTGGGATAAATTTGTATAAAGTGTATAAACCAAATGATAGAGCTCTTGAGTACCCTTTAATTACTACTAGAATCATGAAAATTGGATAAACTGGAAAAAATAATGATCTCAAAGGTCCAAGGTCAAACAAACTTCATTTGGAAAAAAAAAATACTTTAGAAAAATTTGGAAAAATGATCTACACCACTATGAAATACGTGAAACTATCTTTTTGTCAATATCTCATTTGTGAAATTTTGATACATGGGAAAAAGTTATGATCTAATGAAAAAAGGCCTAATTTGTATACCTGGGGATCATATCTTAATCCCTTGGGGGCTCGCACCCGATCCTTCCATATGACCGTGGGTGTAGGAAATTTAGAAAACATCCCACTACTAAGCATTTGATGAGAATTTTGAGAATAGGTGGAAAGTGTTTGTTGAAACTTTGTGAGCCACCCAACATTAAGCACCTGCACTAAATATATGAGCATGACCACTACGAAGAAGGAATTAGGCATTGTAAAAAATTAAATGGTCAAGAAAAATAAAATAAAATAAATTTTAATTGACCATTGTACCACTACAATACAACATGATAGTGGATCAGTGATTATCAAAACCTTTGTATCGATGATGCCTCCAATGTGCAACTGTGGGATATTCCATAGATATACCCTATATTGCCAACTATCAGAATCATAATGTATAGATTTGATAATTTTATGAAAAAATCTCTAAGTCCCCATTATAAAAACTTTAATTTCAATGATTTGATTGGAATTCTTATGGTTTTTGGAAATTAGAGATGTAATGGAAAGTTTGATTTTTTCCCATAGTGCCTCGAAAAAATAGCTACCTCCTGGATATGGTAACCACATCCCAACTTGAAACCCTTGTAGATTTGGAAAAAATATCATATTTTGACAAAACAAAAGCCAATCATGACTTTCTGAAATGACTTGGGCTCAATGGTGAGCTCAAATTACATCAAACACACTCCAAAAATAACATATAATTAAAATCCACAAAGAGAAACCCTCCACAACTAGTGTTTTCTTCAAGTTTGTTTGATTCCCTAGATCACCATCGATTACAATGGAAAAGCATACTGAACTTTACCAAAATTTGCCAAGATATCTCACTAGCAATATCTCTACCTTAAAATTTGAGAAGGAATTTGTAAGGCTTGGCTATAATACCATGTAGGAGATAAGTTACATTAGATCTATCCTAGGACCACCTACAAAAATAATTAAAACCTTTCACAAGAGAATATGTAAGAAGTAAGCTTGCTTGATATTAAACTTACCAAATATGATGATGAGGTATATTAAAAACTATACAATTACCTTTCTTATATAGAGACAGTGTAACGAAGTACCAATGTTAAATTATTATGTCATAATTAAATGAAATTAGACAATATTAAATGACCTAGGACTCTAATATTTAATAAAAGCTAAAAAACATAAAATTAAATTTAAACAAGTTAAATATGCCAATGACCTAAGTGAACTTAACATGTAAATAGGACCCCATGAAGTAACTATATAGGAAAATTACATTTTTACTCCACACCATCTACACAATATAGGCTTTAAACCTTTAGACCTTTCATTTTAACTGAACTAATTAACAATTGAGCACTATTTTGACATACCATTTTTTATCTTATTTCTAGCAAGACAAAAGTAAAAAGTATTTCCTACTATTTGTAAAGATTTTGAATTCTTGCACATAATTTTCTCTTTATTAGGAATCATTTTCACATATAGTAAATTCCACTAAAAAAACAATAACACTTTTGAAAAATTAAATTGAACTTCTACAATCAAATTTAAACTCCTAAAAAGTCAAGTTTCAATTTTAAACACCTTGGTTTCAATCTCTCCAAATAGATTAGAAAGAAAAATCTATAAATGATATAAAAAGAAACATTAATATATTGTGGGAGGCTTTTAATTTAGTGAATTATTATTCAATATTTTAAATAATCACTTTTTAACACATACAATTACTTCTCTTAATTGTTTTTTTTTTTTAATTATTATTTTTATAATAACTCATAACTATTCATTATTTAGCAAATTTTTAATATTGATAACTTTACTTTTAAATAAATAACATGCAAAATATGGACTATTGGGGCTAGCTAATCACTAATTTATGATTATTGTTTTGGGTAGTGCTCATAGGTTCAACATTTGAACTATTTACTAGATGGATAAGGGTTTATTGGACATCACTCGAGAGGTTATTGGGGAGAAAACAAAAAAACTATAACTAATAATATCTAAAAGTTTTTTAGTTAGAAGAATAGTAAAACTAAATTCTTGAGAATTATAATAGGAATTCTCAACCCAAAAAAATCAACAAATGTGTATAATGATCTTGAAATTTATTTATAATAAAATGGTTCAAATAATGTAATATCCATTACAATACACAACATTGGATACATAGATATGAGTTCTGATATTAATGATTTCCAAGTTCTAAAACTCTTCTTGCTCATTATAATCTAAGTTATAAATTAGCATATAAAGAGAAAGCCACATGATTGACATGGTTTTAGGATGACACATAATTCTATAACACCAAAAACCTGAATCAAATATTTAGCAACTTACATCTCCACACAAAAGGAACATATTCCTTAGAAACCATCATGAAAAATGAGATTGACTTATAATATTAGTGCTTCCCTAATTCTCAGATATTGATTTACATACATCTTTATGATTGCACACACCATCACTCATACAAGCTCCAACAGGAACACTACTCTAATTACCATCATCCAAGCTATCAATGCTAATTTTTCCTTGTGTTAAGCTATTTTTTCTAGTGATATCTTGGTGTATGACAACCCTCCAAAGTTTTCTTGCACCAAACCTCAAGAAGACATTACTCTGCCTTCATCATGAACCTAGCAATGATCTAAGCTTTGTTCTGACTTGGTTCACCAACTGAACCTTGCTACAACTTTGTCCTAAGAATTTCCATTTGTGCTTTAACTTTAGAGGATCAAACACCTTGTTTGAAACTGCTAATCTCCTTTCAACACCTAGAAGAGTCTAGATGCTATCTTCAACACCATGCTTGAGCTACCTGCAGGGGAGTTGGGGACATTGATTTGATGCATTTCATAACCACTTGAAGCCATTTTAGAGGTTCCTCAATGACCATTCCTACCGATCTCAAAAGATTGCCTTTGGAGGGGGCTATTCCTTGTAGCCCTTACCAGTTAGTATTCTGACTGTTTCTCTATTAATTGTCAAACAACCTGTCAAACAAAATATACATTCAGACACCCTTTTCAGGGTTTTAAATCCTGCATCAAGTCTTAGACCTTTGACTGTTCCGTACAATGGATTCCAACACCCTTGGAGAGGAGGACTAATTCACCTTGCATCTAGGGTTTCTCTGGTTATTGAGTCTCAACTACCTCCAATTGATTAATGGAAACCTCAAACCTTTTGGAATGCAAAGTTCCTATCTTGCCCTTCCTAGGACTATACAAATTCTGTACAGTTTACTTTTCCCATGCCTTGGTTCCTTGATTTTCACCCTAATTCTCTAACCGGGCAGTCCTAGCTTGCCTAGGGTTTGGGTGTAATACTCTTTGCTCTATGTTCCATGGTACCTACAGTAAAATATGTACAAATAGTTGAATCTTCTCCCATATTCCACCAGTCTTAGGAGGACCCCGTGGTCAGTGGCTATGGGGGAGTCATTCTAAAAGAGACTATTCCAAAACTACAATTGAAATGCTTCCCAAACTATAATCTATGAAGTCTAAACTACAATTCTATTCTAAGCAACCTGTATACAGAGGCAAAATGACACAAACTATAATAGGAACTCCAATGCAAGGTTGAAACAGTATTTACAAAGTTTGTTATTTCACTGTCTCCAAAAACTCACGGGCAGACATAGGAAATACAGTCATAGTTCATTCCTTGCAATACTAAACTTTAACTACAATGCCTATATTCTAAATCAATGAACTGTTTTCAAAGGAAAGATACCACAACATGTTAAATAAACCTCATCCAATGCCAAGTAAATGTATACAGATCATATATCTCACTGTCCTGAAAACACACGGGATTTACAAAAATAGAAAATATGCAAGAATCTGCTCACTATTTTTATTCATTCCCACACAAACTGATTACAATGACTCCCTCCTCCTTGTTACGAGCCATTCCACATATCTTGAAGTCTTTTCCACCATGCAAGGGGAGATTGCACACCTCCATATCCCTGATTTCAAGGGAATCCAAGCTAATGGAATTGCATGCAACCTAACAATGTTGCCATGCAATTTGCAATATTCTTGCAACTCTTTCCATCTTCCTACTCTTTAGGATCACTACTCCTTGAGTCCGAGCTAAAAACCCCTTAACTAACCTTTATCAACTCCAAACAATGAGGAAGTGACATTAACACATTCATAATATTTAACATATGCTGTCCTAAATTTAATAAAACAACATTTAATACTAATGATGAACTAATGAAGATTCTAGTCCTAATGACTAACTCTTCACACACAAATGCAAGACCTTCTAAGGTCCAAAACAAATACACCAAAATCCATGACTTGGCTAAAGTCAAAACAAGCCAAAATTGTGCACAAACTTGGTGGAGGTCAGCCTAGGTGCTCCTGCACCATCCTCCCCAAAATAGGAAACTTCAAGCCATCCTTGGATTGAGCAAATTGGGATCAATGCCCAACTTCTTGAACTTTTCCTCCTTGATCCATACTACATCAACTTCAGGTTGTCCTTGCCTTTGGATCAGATGTTCCTTGTATTCTTTGGTTCTTGTTCGTTTGTAGACCCTGGTATCCAAGATCTTATCAGCTTGTTTAACTGCAGTGGAGGGCAGTTTGAGCTCTTCTACATCTTGAATGAATTCTTGGATGGTCTGACCCATGTTTGGTGGTGGTCCTCTATAATGGACTAAGTCTACAACATTGAAAATAGGGGATAGTCCACTGTCATCAGGCAATTGCACTTTGAAAGCATTGTTTCCATACTTCTCCAAGATAGGGCAGGGACCTATCCTCTTCATTTGCAGCTTGTGAGGAACTCCTTTCTACAATCTAGCCTTATTCAAATGCACCATCACTAGGTCACCAACATTAAACTGAACCTCTCTCCTATGCTCATCCACTTTGGTTTTATGTTTCATGGTATTCTCTGTCAAGGTTTTTCTGACCGTCTCATGAATTTCCTGCATTGCACAAGCAAAGTCATCTGCATAACCACTTCCCTTGACTCCATCCTTCAATTCTCTCAGCTCACAAACACCTCTAGGGTGTAAACCATACACAATTTCAAAGGGACTCTTCCCTATGGATCTATTGACTGTATCATTATATGCATATTCAGCTTGCCCAATAATCTGATCCCATTGTTGACCATACTCCTTGGTCAAGCATCTCAAAAGGTTTCCAAGTGTCCTATTAACCACTTCGGTCTGACCATCAGTTTGGGGATGGTATGCAGATCCAAAGGACAGATTGGTGCCCATTCTTTGCCAAAGAGTCTTCCAAAAATGACTCATAAACTTGGTATCCATGTCTGAGACAATGCTGATTGGTAAGCCACGAATTCTGACTATTTCTTTGAAGAAAAGGGAGGCTATTTGACTGGCATCATTGGTTGTTTTGTAGGGTATAAAGTGAGCCATTTTACTGAATCTGTCAACCACAACATACACACTGTCCATACCTTGCCTTGTCTTGGGTAAACCAACTACAAAGTCCATGCTTAAGCATTCCCATGGCCTAGAAGGGATTGGCAGTGGCTTGTATAGGCCTACATTTGAGGAAGTGCCTTTTGCCTTTTGACACACCACACAACTCTCTACATATTTTCTGACATCTAGGTTCATCTTAGGCCAAAAATAAAACCTTTGAACCAGTTCCTGAGTTTTAGTGATCCCAAAATGACCACTCAATGCACCATTATGCTTCTCTTATATTAAATTTTCCCTAATAGAACCTCTAGGAACACAAAGCTGATTCCCTTTAAAAAATAAATCACTTTGCAAGGTATATTCAACATACTTGCTATGGAAATGGTTCTTATACTCAAGACATACCTTGTAAATTTCTGCAAAGTCTTCATCATCTACATATAGATCTTTGAAGTGATCTATTCCCATGCTCTTCAACTGAATTTCTTGAATGGTAAGAACTCTCCTGCTCAATGCATCAGCAACTTTATTGAGAGCTCCTTTCTTGTGCTTGATGTTGAAGGTGTAAGCTTGCAAGTACTCCACCCACTTCATGTGCCTGTGACTCAATTTCTCTTGTGAATTTAGGAAACTGAGTGCTTGATTATCTAAGTAAACAATGAATTCCTTGGGAAGCAAGTAGTGCCTCCACTTCCTTAGTGCTTGGACCAATGCATACATTTCAAGGTCATAAGAAGAGTACTTCTTCTTGGCTTCACTTAGCTTCTCAGAATGAAAAGCCACCGGTCTGCCCTCTTGGCTAAGAACAACTCCAATTGCTACATTACTTGCATCACACTCAATGGTAAATAGTTTCTCAAAACTTGGCAACACCAAAATAGGTTGGGTAGCTATCTTTTCCTTCAGCAACTCAAAACTCTTGTTAGCTTGCTCATTCCATACAAACTTAGTTTTCATTCCTCCTTTAATGGTATCCAACATAGGAGCACAAATTACACTAAACTATCTTATGAATTTCCTATAATACTGAGCAAGACCATGGAAGCTTCTTACCTATGTTGCTGTCTTTGGAGTAGGCCAATTGAGAATGGCTTCTACCTTGCTGCTATACATCTTCAAGTTGCCATGTGATAGCAAAAATCCAAGGTACACCAGCTCTGTTTTGATGAACTCACACTTTTCCAGATTAATCTTTAGCTTCTCCTCCTGTAGCTTCTTGAAAATCAACTCAATATGATGGAGGTGCTCTTCTCTTGTTCTGCTATAGATTAGTATATTATCAAGATACACTACTACAAACTTGCCAATGTAGTCTTGGAGAATTTCATTCATGAGTCTCATGAATGTGGAGGGGGCATTAGATAATCCAAATGGCATTACTAGCCACTCATAAAGACCCTCATTGGTTTTAAAGGTTGTTTTCCACTCATCTCCCTCATGTATCCTAATTTGATGATAGCCACTCTTTAAATCTATCTTGGTATAGTACCTAGCTTCACCTAAACAATCCATGAGATCTTCAATCCTAGGGATGGGAAACCTATACCTGATCATTATCTTGTTGATTGCTCTGGAATCAGTACAAATCCTCCATTCTCCTCCTTTCTTGGGTGCTAAGACAGTGGGAACTACACAAGGACAAATACTTTTCCTAATAAGACCTTGGTCAAGAAGTTCTTGAATCTGCCTGGCTATCTCCTCATTCTATTGAGGTGTCATCGTGTAGGCTGCCTTGTTTGGAAGGGTGGCTCCTAGTATGAAGTCTATCCTATGACTTATGGCTCTTTTAGGAGGTAAGGTTGATGGTTGACCACTACTTACAATGGTTTCATAGGTCTGCAACAAATCTTGGATCTCCTTTGGTAGTTCTTGCTTTTCAGTTGTCTTCTCTTTGCTTACTTCTCTTGGCTTGATCATTACTGCATAGCCAACGCCTTCTCCTTCTTCTAAAGCCTTTAAGAACTCTTTTTCACTAGCTAATAGCAGCTTAGAACCTGCTATCTACACCTCAGTATCTTCCAACAAAGATTGAATCTTATAGGTTACATTATCCTTCTTGAAGGTATAGGAATTCCTGGCTCCATCATGCACAGCTTGGCGGTCAAATTGCCATGGCCTACCTAGGAGCAAGTGGCATGCATCCATAGGTAATACATCACACAATACCTTATCTTTATACTTTCCAATTGAAAACTCCAGCCATGCTTGTTCATTCACCAAGACATGCTGACACTTATTGAGCCATGTGACCTTGTAAGGATTCTTGTGAGATATCCTTGTCAATTTCAATTTGCTGACTGCCTCCTCTGACACAATATTGTCAGTAGAACCTGAGTCTATGATCACCTTGCACACTTTCCCCATCATCTTGCACTTTATCCTAAACAAAGACCTTCTTTGGCTTGGCTCTTCTTTGACTGGTTCTTTGATCAAAGTCCTTCTCATCATAAGATTCTCACCTTCCTTTGAGTTCAAGGGTACTTCTGATTGCTTATTTGCTGCAGCTGTTTCATCTTGAATCAGATTGGTTCTCTTATCTCCTCCATGAGAAGTGCTACCTTTCTCAGGACATCTATAGGCCAGGTGTCCTAGTTGGTTGCAATGATAGCATTTCATGTTGGTGAAGTAACTGCCTCTTCCTTGTCCACCACTTCTTCCTCTAGAACTGAAACCTCTTCCTCTACCACCTCTACTAGAACTTCCCTCTTGCTGTTCTGAGAATCTGACTTCTCCTTGGGCTCTTGATTCTGAGCTTCTTCCACTATAGCTTCCTCTTTGTCCTCTGTTGTCTTTCCCTTTACCTCTACCTTTGGGATTTTGTTCTTGTTTCTTTTTTCCTTTCTCTTCTATTTTCAAAGCCATTTGATAGCATTGGTGAACTATTTTGAAGTTTACTAAGCTTATGTCCTCTTGGATAGACCACTTGAGTCCATTTAGATATCTTGCTAACTTGATACTCTCTTCTTCAACCACTTTTGATCTAAGGCACAATTTTTGAAACTCCTCTGTATATGTTTGGACATCCATGTCCTTTTTCCTCAGATTGTGTCTTCTCGTGTGCAACTGGACTTCATAATCATTAGGGAGATAAGTTTGTCTTATCTTAGTCACCATTCCTCTCCATGAAACTACGGGACCTTTTCCTTCTTTCTCTCTTTCTGATTGTACAAACTTCCACCATGTGAGAGCTGCTCCTCTCAATCTTGACTTGGCCACCTTTACCTTTTGGACCTCTGTTATGCCATCACACTCAAAGTGATTTTCAATGCTCTCAATCCAGTCCACAACTGAATCAGGGTCCATTTGTCCACTGGAAAGTGGTACACCATCCAATGCTTTACCACTCAAGGCCTGCAATGCCTTCAAGAATGGTTCCTCTACAAGAATAGGATCAGGCTTTGGAGCTTCCTCCTCCAATTCCACTTCTTTTTCCTTGGCTTCCTGCTCTTCCTTCTTCTTAATCTTGTCCTTCACAGTATCTGTTGTTTCTTGGACTTCATCTAGGAGTCTCTCCATCTGAGATATCCTTTCTCTGAGCAACCGGTTATCTTCCTCTTGCTCTTCTACCTTCTTTTCTAGTTCTACATTTTTCACCATGGTTCCTTCCTCTGGTGTATTCTCTCCTTCTGACTCAGTGGATTGGCTCATTAATCACAAGCCTGGAATCCAACTCTTGCTCTGATACCAATATGGTGTATGACAACCCTCCAAAGTTTGCTTGCACCAAACCTCAAGTAGACATTACTCTACCTTCATCATGAACCTAGCAATGATCTAAGCTCTATTCTGACTTGGTTCACCAACTGAACCTTGCTACAACTCTGTCCTAAGAATTTACATTTGTGCTTTAACTTTAGAGGATCCAACACCTTGTTTGAAACTGCTAATCTCCTTTCAACACTTAGAAGAGTCTAGATGCTATCTTCAACACCATGCTTGAGCTACCTGCAGGGGAGTTGGGGACATTGATTTGATGCATTTCATAACCACTTGAAGCCATCTTAGAGGTTCCTCAATGACCATTCCTACCAATCTCAAAAGATTGCCTTTGGAGGGGGCTATTCCTTGTATCCCTTACCAGTCAGTATTCTGACTGTTTCTCTATTAATTGTCAAACAACCTGTCAAACAAAATATACATTCAGACACCCTTTTCAGGGTTTTAAATCCTACATCAAGTCTTAGACCTTTGATTGTTCTGTACAATGGATTCCAACACCCTTAGAGAGGAGGCCTAATTCACCTTGCATCTAGGGTTTCTCTGGTTATTGAGTCTCAACTACCTCTAATTGATTAATGGAAACCTCAAACCTTTTGGAATGCAAAGGTCCCATCTTGTCCTTCCTAGGACTGTACGGATTCCATACAGTGTACTTTTCCCCTGCCTTGGTTCCTTGATTTTCACCCTAATTCCCTAATCGGGCAGTCCTAGCTCGCCTAGGGTTTGGGTGTAATACTCTTTGCTCTATGTTCCATGCTACCAACTGTCAAATATGTACAAACAGCTAACTCTTATCCCATATTCCACCAGTCTCAGGAGGACCCCGTGGTCAATGGCTATGGGGGAGTCATTCTAAAAGAGACTGTTCCAAAACTACAATTGAAATGCTTCCCAAACTATAATCTATGAATTCTAAACTACAATTCTATTCTAAGCAACCTGTATACAAAGGGAAAATGACACAAACTATACTAGGAACTCCAATGCAAGGTTGAAACAGTATTTACAAAGTTTTTTATTTCACTGTCTCCAAAAACTCACTGGTAGACACAAGAAATACAGTCATAGTTCATTCCTTGCAATACTAAACTTTAACTACAATGCCTGTATTCTAAATCAATGAACTATTTTCAAAGGAAAGATACTAGAACATGTTAAATAAACCTCATCCAACACCAAGTAAATGTATACAGATCATATATCTCACTGTCCTGAAAACACACGGGATTTACAAAACCAGAAAATATACAAGAATTTGCTCACTATTTTTATTCATTCCCACAAAAACTGATTACAATGACTCCCTCCTCCTTGTTACGAGCCATTCCCCATATCTTGAAGTATTTTCCACCATGCAAGGGGAGATTGCACACCTCCATATCCCTGATTTCAAGGGAATCCAAGCTAATGGAATTGCATGCAACCTAACAATGTTGCCATGCAATTTGCAATATTATTGCAACTCTTTCCATCTTCCTACTCTTTAGGATCACTACTCCTTGAGTCCAAGCTAACAACCCCTTAACTAACCTTTAGCAA
The DNA here is from genome assembly GCA_007258455.2 of Sequoia sempervirens. Lineage (NCBI taxonomy): Eukaryota > Viridiplantae > Streptophyta > Pinopsida > Cupressales > Cupressaceae > Sequoia > Sequoia sempervirens. The sequence goes on from VDFB02000015.1 coordinate 233,453,050, forward strand.
CTCCAAACAATGAGGAAGTGACATTAACACATTCATAATATTTAACATATGCTGTCCTAAATTTAATAAAACAACATTTAATACTAATGATGAACTAATGAAGATTTTAGTCCTAATGACTAACTCTTCACACACAAATGCAAGACCTTCTAAGGTCCAAAACAAATACACCAAAATCCCTGACTTGGCTAAAGTCAAAACAAGCCAAAATTGTGCACAAACTTGGTGGAGGTCAGCCTAGGTGCTCCTGCACCATATCTAATCCACTATAATTTCACTTCAATGAATCATCGATGATAAGAAGGACAAAGTGACAAAGTGGGAAAGTAGAGTGCAAGAAGAGCCATATATAGACATAGTTGGAATGAATGGTATGCTTGCACTGGGTAAGTAACAACACCATCCCCTGATCCTCAAACTCACATAGGAAAACCATGTACTTGGACCACTTGAAATGGGATTTTATCACTTTTTAAATAAGGACAGCCCAAACAAGTGAGAAAATTTAAAGGATTACATTTTTCTACACTACATTTATCCTTCACTTTAGTGAGAGGATGACCCTACATCAAAATCACACTAAAGTAGATAATCAAGAGATTTCTAATTGTACAATCATTGGAAATACAAGATGAAAAATATCAAGGAAGGTAATCAAGCCTCCAAGATCTAAGATCTCATGGAAAAAAAAAAATGGCACAAAGACACATGCCTATGTTAAAAATATATATGTATGCAACAATGACAAGATACTAAATCATGCAATGTCAAAGAGCCAAAGGAAGAGAAAAAAAAAAAGAAAATATATGGATCAAGCCTTGAGTATTCAACATGATGTGCAACACACCTCAGTTGTTTGTCCAAAAAAATTTACAAGTGGAACTCGGTCCACTATGCAAATAATATTGCATGCTCACATGAGCTAGTGAAATCCATTGTCCACTAGGTGAGCCCCCAAGGGTGGAAAATGATAGAATATTATTAGGCTTCTGTAGCATATCAAAGTTATACCTCCAATAAATTTAATAAGGCACCACACAATACGAACTTTGAGCTCCATAAGGCTTACCAAGTTTCATTATCCTAAACACTTATGAACAAAAATGACACCATAGGAAAGAAAAGTGTGTTATTCTTGGTGGCCATGAAAAGGGTTGTAACTTTGAGGTTTATAAGGTTAGCAAGTTGCATTATGCTAAAAATTTATGAAAAAAATGAAAATAGGATAATATATTTTCAAAGGGGTTTTCCTTAGTTCATGTAAGGTATCCTCTTAGGGAACATCATGCCTAATGTCTCCAAGAGAGGACAAGTCCATGATAAAATATTTGAAACTTATGGAATGCAATGCATATCATCATCACTGAGAGGAATTTCCTATGCCAATAAAGGTCACACTCTTGGAGGAAATAAAACCCAATGACACCACCAAGAAGAAGACACGTCACAAGAAGTAAGAAGACAATGCAATGACACATAAGATATTATCAAAGATCTCCAAAAAGGATAATGCCAATGTATGACCCCACATTAAAGAAATTGATAACACCACATTGTGAGGAATCACTTTAGAGTAGCAAATGCTAAATGCTAAAAATAAAGAAGACATGAGAGATTATTTGGAAATCCCTATGCCAAGTCATATGTTTCCAAATGAAGCTATGTCATGAAAAATGAAGGGGGTTGCTTCCAAAAGGAAATCCAAAAATCACATAAGGGATCGATGGATTTTGGGTTAGCATATGCCTTTTCTACAATGATAATATAGATCTCAGAAATGTCATCATTCCCCAAATAACTCATGGAACATGAAGAATGACACATAGAGAATGAAAACTAATAAAAAGTATTTTGGATCAACATGGAAGAGACCCAAATGTCTTGATGCCTTGTGTCATCCTCAAAAAGGAAAAAGTAAGACAAAAGAAAAGATAAAATTTTTATTACATATAAAAGAATGAAGGTGGGGCATGTGTAGGATCATGATGGACCAAAAAGTGGCGATATGATGGGTATGTGTAGGGTATATGGCTGACGATTATTTTTTACCCAAAATTGATGAAACAAAAAGGGTTTTTAAAGGAGATTCTCAACTTTCCACCAATATAAATTAGGCTTTACTTTAAAATTAAAAATTAATTATTATTCATTTTCTATTTGAATTATGACTAAATTCCTGATTGATAGGTTGATTGAAAAGCATATATAGTTTTCAAACGGTATCACATTTTTTCAATATGAAACATGTGTCACATTATATGCTTTGCATACTATAGGATTAAAAAAAGAAATTGAATTTCATGAAGTTTTGACCAAGTTAAGGTGGTCAGACATACAAGTTTTTATATTTTTTAAAAGTTGTAATTAAAAAATCATAATTAATTATTTACTTGGAAACCAATTACAAAAAAAATGCATCACATCAAGACATCAGTCCTCTACTTATATCTAAAATATTATAAAAAAATATTATCATTTTATTGTGGTTAGGGTGGTCAGACAGACACCTACTTATTTTTTCCCTAAAATTTAAGCACTACTGCATTGAAACTTCAAATTTTCTCCAAATAGATTTAAAAAAATAAACCTAGTAGTTTAGAAACTACATTCAATTTACTATAGATTCTATTTTTACATATTTTTGAAATAGTATAGATAACTTATTCAAATTTTTATGTCAAGTTGCCTAAATTTTATTTTTTTAATTTTTCGCCACTTAAGCGCCTATATTTTCCATGATGATCCTACACATACCTGGTACAAATAGAGGAGTGAACATGAAGAAAAAAATAATATATGGGATCACATTACGCACATGCAATCATATAAAAAACATAAAAAAGAAACAAAGACAAGACTAGTAAGGTACATGTGATTCAACCTATATATAGCAGGTTGTCAATGTCCCAATCTTGTTCATCATATGTAGAAGGAATTTAACAACTAGCCAAAGGGATAACATCAAGTGCCAAACTAAGACAAGCACCAATTTTAGCACTCAATGAAACACTCTTTGTAGGAGGATCATCATGATTGTTATAATTTAAACTCTTTATGCACTTCCTCATCAATCTGAGCAGTTTCATTGTCATTATCTAAGGATATCACAATAGAAGGTCTAATGATAATATCCATTTTGAAGGTTCTTGTTCTTGTTGTGCTCGAGATTTAGGATTTTCTTATTTTTCCAAAGGAGGAGAATCATCATGCATTTCTTGAGGTAATTTTGGAGTTCTATTTTATATGTTCTTTTCTTCCTTTTCTTGTAATAAATGGGAAATAGCATGACATCTATGCATATGCTCTCTAGCATTTCAGTTCATTTTTGTTTGATTTTTAAGTTGTGATTGTGTAGGAGTAGGTTTTTCAACCATAGGTTTCCTTTCTTCCCTTAAGGGAGGAATGGAAGGAACCATGGGAGGTTGTTCAACCACTTTCTCTTTAGCTTTGTAAGCTTGTTTAATTTTAGGAGGACCAACGAGACGTATTTGGTTATCTCATGGTCTCCTATAGGAAATGGGTGGAGGATTCACTATGTTTTGATCTAGGTTACTTAGAAGGGATTTTATGGTTTCATCAAGGATAGGAGGCTCAATAGTGGGTTGAGGCATATTAGTAAGGGATAATTCTATTATGTGCTTTGCCTTAAAAATTTGATAGGATTTGAAATAAGTCCTCACGGTGCCTAATAGCTTCCATGGGTTTAGGGAGAAATAAATCCAATGAGAAATTCCCATGGGAAGACACAAGATTAAAGCCACTATGATGTACAATAAAGATCTTATTTCCAAATGGAAACTTTAAGCATTTATACACAACCGATGGGATGAAATTCATGGAGCGAAGCCATGGAAAGCGTAAATTCACATGAAACTGGTCCAATGATAGGATGATAGAAAATGAGACATGTAATTCTTTTAGTCCAAATTTTAAAGGAATAGTTATCGAACCTATCGTAGCGAAAGCAAAACCATTATGTGTTTTGATCCATACTTTCAATTTTTCATAAGTATCTTGATAAAGCTCATGCACAAATAAGAATGATTTAGTAATCACATTCTCTAAACAAATGGGATCAATTAATATCCCATTAGTAGGCTTGTCATTGATTCTTCTAGCTATGTAAAGAGGACCATTGGGTGCATGTCTTAGAACTATGTCATGTTGTGAGAAAGCAATGTCAAGTGACATCTTAGTTAGGCCCTTATGAGGTTGAATTTTAATGAACTTGACCAAATGATTTGTATTGTGTTTATTTTTATTTTATGTGATGTTTCATGTTGTGATTAAGGCTAAGGACCATTTCACATCCTTGTTTAATTTTAATTCTCTTATGTTTTGTATCATAAGAACAACATCAGTGACAAAGGGTTCAAAACTTACAAAGATTTTGGAATCTCTCTAACTCTAAATCCATTCTTCTAAGGTTCTCATGAGGTAAATTATAAATCATTGTATCAACATCAATCACATTAGGTGTAGGTAGGGAAGTCATGGGAAATGAAGTGTTAAGGGTATGATCCATAGTGGGCTGACTAGTGTCAACACTATGAGTGAAAGAGTTAGAAATCCCAAGATCCATGGTGAATGGTGAATCATAGGATGACATGAGTCTTGAACTATGTCCCGTGATGGTATTGGAAATAGAGCACCAAGTTGTGAAGCTCATAAACCCAAGGTGCACCCAAAATGGATAAGAGGTAAAATGCAAGGAAATATCCTAGAATGTGAAAATATGTGGATTTGATGGACCTATTTCCTCTATTTCATTACAAAATAAGATCTACACAATGAATTGATTATCAAGCCTTAGGTGAATCAAGCCAAAGTGAGAATCTTCATATTTCCTTGTGACTGAAGGACGAGGGTAAAGGTCAAACAACACTTTAGGGAAGGAAATAAAAAATAGAAAATCAACACCAAAATGAAATCTAACATTTGAAATGGAAATATTATACTCAATATTTGTAGAACTAGAAAAAAAAATGTAGATTGGAGAAGGGCAGAAAAATGTGTACTAGTCACTAAAAGTTCTTTTCAAAAGTAGATCTAAGACTCATTCCCCCATGGGCGAATGGGTCCAAGTACAAGGGTTGCAATAATATTTCAGGAGCCTGTAGTGCAGAGCTGAAGCTTTTGATTTTTCCTTGTTTCAGTACTAGAAAATTAGAAATCTGATCTATAGGTGAGATTCTATGATTTGATGACAACTTTGTAAATATTTCTCTTCAAAAGTTATTCAAGTATTTTTCAACCTAAATTTTTAATCACACACACAAGAGAGAAAAATGTTTGTTTTACTTGAATAGGGGTTTTCCTTGGTCAAAACCTATTTTGGTAATCAAAACTTAAATTGAAATAAACATGAAAGAGGGAATTAAGAATGAAAAAAATATATTACCACTCAAAAAACCCTTGAATGAAACCTTAATAATGGAGACCTTATGAAGTATGCAACTTGCAGATGAGATGCTTGAATTGGATGTGGATATTGACACTTGAATATTGCTTGAAATGATGGTTTGAATGCTTGAATTGATCATGAAACCTATATCACAATGTTAGCTCCAAAAATAGGCATGATGCAAGAAAACTTTGACATGACAAATAGATCTTAAAGTTGCAATAGATCTTTGATATATCTACTCTTGAATGCCTTTGATTGCACTCAAAATGTTCTTTTAAATATAATAAAATTGCTCATAAAATGGGGGAATGGGTCCTAGGTCCATAAACCTAGAACACACATTGCTCAATGTAAAGTGTTATGTTAAGGTATTAATTATTGTCAGGTTTTCCCTTTAGAAAATGTAATTTATTAGGCTTGTAAATGATTTAAAGCGCCAATTAAGGAATAATTAAGCTCAATTAATTAAGATAGCCCAAATAAGTGTGTAAATGTAAAGGGATACATTTAACAACACTAAATTAAGGAATTTTTAAATCCATTTTAAATACAGTCAGACAACAACCAAGACAAGGTTAAACACACAAAGATGACTTATCAGCCTAGCTTAATGACTTCTAAGAGGAAAAAATAATACTATGAAATATGAGAAGTACAAACGAAGGTGATAGAGTAGATATACCAAAGCTAAGGTGACAAAGACAATCTTGTAGAAGACCATGTTCGCCAGCTAGCTCCTCAAAATTCACCCACCTACACACAACAAGAAAGAGAATGTTGTGGGGGTGGCTGTATAGGGGTCTACCTCAGTCAAACCCCTATTTAGGTGTTCCCACCTCCACAGACAGCCAATGGAAAAGATAAAGGAGTGATAAAAACACAAGCACTACAAAAAAAGTACTATGGTACTCAACGAAATGATAAAGGAGAGGAGAGGGAAGCTTACCACCTCCACCAAGAGCACTCAAGGCTGCTTGGGGGAGAAATGAGAGGAACTCAAGCCTCTGCTGCAATGGCATGGTCCCAAACTTGCTCTATCGATGTGATGGAGTATGATATTGCTACTATGGAATGCTTGGAATGCTAGAATGTGAGTGCAAAATGAGCTTGAAGTGATGTAGAGTTCTTCCAATATTCATCCAACATTTCATCCAACCTCTAATGCAAGTTCAAAGCCTTGAATATGAAGGAATGAGGAAAGAAATGACCATATTTGGGTCAGGTGGCCGAAGGAGGCGTTACAACTTTGTTGCCAATAGGAAGAGTAATTTCTCTGTTGGCTCAAGTGGAGGAATCTGCCAGGGACATAAGTGCACCGCATGAACATCTACACACTGCATGATCATTTTCAATAGAAACGCCTACACTGACATACAAAATAGGTGCCAAGTGGATTGCCATCAGTGGGCTTAAGTGAATTAATCCTTTGACTTAGGTTTTCTAAAGTGTAATAAGGCAAAAGTGGGAATTGCGCCTTGGGTGCAAATTTGCTCTTATACATTTTTCCCCACTTTAGTGAGCACAATTACTAATGATTGCTCAGTAAAGTATATCAAGAAGAGAGTAGGGTTAGAAATGTATACCTAAACCACCGAGGAAGAAAACCACAATTTGGAAAACCCAAAGATGCAGGGAGAAAAAAAAATCCATAGCTACTCAGAATTATGAAGTCAGAACAACAAAGCACCTTACAAGCCCACAGACCTGCAAAGAGGAAACCCCCAATATTTATTGCATGGAGGAATCCACAAGGAAGTGGACTTTGAAGAGTCAGGAAGTAGTAATACGTCTACCCATAGATAAAACATATCCAAAGCATTGATACATCTACCCACAGATAGAGCATATCAAAGAGCAGTGACATGTATACTCGTAGACAGAACATGTCTAAAAAGTGTTGATGCATCTACCCATAGATAAAACACATCTAAAAGTGGTGACACATCTACCCACAGAAGGGATGCATAGTTTTGAAAAAGCAAGGTCTAGTCAGGCTGCCCCCAAGGTAGACGTGAAAGGATGAATGGAATGAGTCTAGTTGAGCTACTCCGAGACTAGATGTACAAGAGTCCATTCATTACAAAAAAATTTGAAGAAAGGGTCCTTGAGGAACCCGCTGTGAAAGAGAGGGGTCCACTCAAGGGACACACTGTTCAAAAGTTGCCATCTTATAGTGATTCTTCATCAAGGAATTTGAAAGTAAGGTCATGCCCCCACATGAAGGGAAGTCAAAGGAGTTCCCACTTTGGAGGAAGGTATTCAATTCCTTTCTTTATGAACCCGTGATGAAGAAAACACATTCCATTAGGAATCTATGTTGAGAATGCGCTTCCAAGGAAAGGGTGTTGTGAGGACTTTGAAGAAAAGATTTGTTCGTGATGAATTCATTTTTTGAAAGTAGAAGTGTTAAAGAATGTTATCATACATATGAGGGACAACTCAAGTAAAGAAGAGCGAATGATAAATAAAAATGAAAAGTACAAACAAAGGGAATAGGGGGATCTAGTTTAGCGGGGTGAGATCTATCTGAGCTCATATAATAGTAGGTAACTACAATGCAAGGAAAAAGATCATCAATCCCCACCAAGATCAAGAAGAATGCATAGAAAGAAAAGTAAAAATAAAAAATTGGGTCAAAATGAAAGGGAAGCCTAAATGCCCCCAACGCTTTGCATCATCCCTAATTTATCAAAAATCAAGCACAAACATGAAAGAATGATGGTACAAATAGAAGAAGGTTTACGACATAAAAACCACACCTATATCCAAGCACCAACAAGGGTGATGAGGGTCATCTAGGAACATATAGGACGGGTACGAGGGAACACATCACAAGACATGCACACACACACAAAAGATTAAGAAAAGAGGGGGCCTCCTCCTAACATTGTTTGGCCAAGAGGTCGTCTGCTTCCCAATCCAAATCTTCGTAAGCAAAAGGAGAATGAGTCTAAAAAGGTGGAATGTTAAGAGGGTCATCCGACCCTCCCGCGACAAGGGCCAAGGAAGAGGGCCTCTCAAGGTCCTCTCCACCGAGCTCTTGTGGAGTCAAAGTCAGCAATTTTGCGAAGATCGTTGATAGGGTTAGGACTTCATCCATAGAGTTGAACATGCACCCTATGGGAGTGCTATGTTTTGCTTCAGTGGATGGGATGTGTTGTCTCAGAGATCCACTTCCAGGCTCACCGAGCGATTTGAGAGTGGTGACAAACTCAGGGGAGGCTGGGACTGGTTTTGTAACAAGGACAAAATAGGTCATCATAGGGCCACCTTGCAAAGGTGGGATCCTCCTACATCCTTTATCATGAGGACTATCCCATACCTTCTTTTCAAGAGGGGATGAACTCCCCACAGATGAAGCTAGAGGTGTAGAGGAGGACATAACCGCAATGGATACGACAAAAGTGTTAACCATATCCACGGGTTTTGGGAAAGGATGAATATTCAGAATGGACATTAGCAAAGCCGGCTCCATTGAGAGAGCAATAAACACTTGTACCTGATTAGGGTTAGGTTATTTTGTACTCGCACCAGAAGCCAAGAATGGATGAAGCAAAAGAGACACAATAGGAGAAGAGGAAGATGACATTGGGGAGGTCCCTAAAGCGGGGGCGTTTGTTTCTTCCTCCTATTACACAGTGGCCCGATTAGCCAAGAGAGCCTTTCGTTAGTGCTTGCACTCTCATGAAAGGCAGTTTCTATGGATCTTGGAGTTAGAAGTCGTAGCTTGCAAAGGGATAGGAGTTTCCTTTTTGACCATAGGGATGTCCACTATGGCCATTTCAGGCAGAGGAATATGTTCTTGTGTAGGAGCAAGGGGAGCAGGCTGAGGAGTGACGAGAGGAGTTGAATAGAGAGCCTTAGTAGTGGGCCTCTTCTCACTCACTTCCTTAGGAGCGGGAGCAATAGGAGGTTGTGGATCAAATTCTTTGTGAGAACCTTTCTTTCTATAGTACAAGTAGTACCATGGTCCTAGAAATTCATAGGAAGGTTCACAATTTTGATCTTAGGCCTACGCCAAGGAGGAATTATCAGATTTAATAGATAGTAACCAAGCTTTCTCTTCTAGTACTCTTCCCAGGAAAGGGGAGAGGACAAGGAAATCCATGAAAAGGTCATCTTCCCTTTAACTTTATGAGAAGAAGAGGGAGCCGCTATGGGTTTCTCATCCTTCTTCAAGGAAGAGGGAATGGATGGTGTAACCTTCTCTTTACCATCACGGGAAGGAGAAAGGAATAGCATGGAATTCTCTTTCTCTTTTGGAGGAGTAGTCCTGGGCATAGGCTTCTTCTTCTCTTCCTGGGAAGAGGAGGTAACCATTTGATCTACCATAGGAAGGGTCATCTTTGGCTCCCCTTTACCTCCAGTTTTATACTTCACATAGTTTTCGTAAAGTAGGTCCATTCTCGGAGGAAGAGGACTGACCGGAGAGGGCCAAAAGTTATCTATTGAATACCCACCATGAGATACCAAAGGCTGGTATCCAGTGTCATGCACTACATGCATAACACCCTCATGGGAAAACTTTAAGCATTTGTGGATAATGGAAGCAATCCCATTCATGGAAGCTAGCCAAGGAATTCCTAGCTTCACTTTGAATAGGTCTGACTCTAGAATAACATCGAAGACCATGTCAACAGTCCTAGGTCCAACTAGGATGGAAAAAGTGATTGAGCCATAAGGTTTGAGATTCATACCATCATGGGTATAGATGGTAGATCTTGTTTCGGCATATTTTTCTTTTTGTAGTGAGTTCAATACCAATGTTTCCTTAGTAACAACATTCACACGGCTCGCGGGGTCTATCAAGAATCCTTTCACAATGTTACCATTGATACGAGCGAGAATGTAAAGAGGTGAAGTCTTGTTGTTCAAAGGAAGTTCCTATGTCATAAATGTAACATCCGACAAGCTGGGTGTGGTTGAAATAGTGGAAGTCACCATGACCATATTTACATAGGCCCTGGGTTGAGAAGTAGAATTAGTGGAATCGATAATCATGTTAGAAAAATGGGATGAAAACGAGTCTGTGTATATCTACAATTCACTATTTTCTTTTGCCACTAATTTTTTTGTGTTATGTTTATTCCCATCAAGACGAATGCTACCCTCCTTAATGCGGTCTTGTATTTCATGATGCAACCACATACAACGTTTGGTATCATGTCCATTAACATGATGGTACTAACAGTAAGTGCTCTCGTCATACCAGTTAGGGTAAGGTTCCTTAATGGGATTAGGAGCCGACAAAGCTATGATCTTATCCCTCAACAACATCTGTAAGACAAAGGTATAGGATTCTAATAAGTTTGTGAGCTTTCGATTGAGTCTGAGGCTATTTTCATTAGCAATGGCTACTACATTCGCAATGGCTTTGCCTTTTTTAGAGATTGATACAATGGATTTCCCTTTAGAATGGGAGCATGAGGAATATCCACCGAACTAAGCAACCATCTATTGGTACTCTTGTAAAGTTGCACACAGATGCATGAAAGAGGGATATTTCATCAAGGAAAACTTCTCTTGCCAAGGCCTTTGTAAGTTTCCTATGAATACCTTCTGCATGTCAGAGTTGGGTAGCTGATACGAGATTTGTGAGAGAATTTCTTGATAACACACTATGAAGTTAGTGATCTTCTCATTTTCTCCTTGTTAACATCAGATGAGATTTGAGAAGGTCATCTTCGGCCCAATGTTTTCTTAGAACTTCCTGAGGAATTGGTTAACAAGTTGATCGAATGAGAAAATAGAGTTATCAGGCAAGGAACAGTACCACTCAAGTTTTGTGTCCTTGAGAGATTGAGGAAATAATTTGGCCATCAAATCATCATGATGGAAGAAGTCAATGCAAAGAGTGTTAAAGGCAGACACGTGTGTCTGCGAATCCCCCTTGCCACCAAATTTCTCAAACTTTGGAATCTCCATTACCTGAGGGAAGGGAGTATTTAAGATAGTGACCAATAATGGGCTATGTCAGAAGAAGGGCTAGAAAATGGGCTGGGCCGAGGCCTGGGAGAGGCTCGCTAACTGACTCTACATCTTACCCATATTCTAAAGTAGAGTGTTCAAAATAGGGTCATTAGAAGATAGAGAGCCAAAGGATCCTCCTCCTCCAAAACCACCACTAAGTCCACTTCTAGAACTGCCACTGGTGTGACTTCTACCAGAGCCACTACCAGAGCGACCACCACTAGTAGGGCCTCTATTGGAACCATCACCATGAACTCCACCAGAACTACTTCAGCTAGCAGCACCACCGCTACCAAATCCACCACCACTACGAAATTATCCACCACCTATTCTACCAAAACCTCCACCCCCAAAGGTGAGAGCAGGGGTAAAGCTAAAGCCCAATGAGACCTTATTCAATTTAACAGTTTCCAATTGATTAGGGATGGAATGGATACTAATGGAAGGGACTACATGGGTCATGTAAACTAAATTAGGAGGCATTGATACTCCTAATTGTCTCTCAGGATCTTCAAAGGTGACTCCTTGCGTAGAACCAAAGTTTCCCAAAGGAGCACATGCTTCGACGATACCAAAGAGACTACTTAGAAGTTTGATGCCTATTCGATCTTTTCCCATCATATGTTTTAATTCACTAACAACCCAAGTGGCCCTATCCATCTTCGGATTTCTTTCCAAATGGTGTTAAAGGTCACCCAATCCTTTAGTGAGGGTAGATATATAATCAATGGGGATTTTAACGACCTCATTCTCTCCACCAATGATGGCATGGGAGATGTAGGAGGAGTAGGAATGTGATCGATCTCATTAGCAAATGCCATCTCATTCCTTGATAATTGTTCCTATGTAGCCAAACTAATGATGGGACTAGAGAAAAGACCTATATAGATACCAAGCAAGACCTTCATTCTATCCATCAGGAGGTTTCATATACTTCTACTCATGATATGTCCTGAAGTTGTGGACTGTGTTGTGATGTTCATAAACTTTCACAACATGCAAGGTCACAACAACCATGAAATATCTAAAGGGTTTTTTAACACTAACAAATGAACAGACGTTGTTCACATCCGGTTCACCAAGAATGTAGGAGAGGGGGACCACCACATGCAATACCATAGGTCACGGAGGGTTGAGACACGAGAGGCTTCCCTAACTTACCTCAGTTAAGTGTATGTCTTAGGAAATGAGGGTGAGAATGATGAGGATTTTAGGGTCCTACGATCACTCTACAATCCTGAGTTTCAAGGTGGGGCTAGGTGACTTGATATTTAGGTCCAACTCTACACCTCACGGATCTCTCTTCCCAAGGATGTCAATGTGGACTTCGGATGAAGCACGACACACTGGCATCTCATAAATGTGTTGCAGTCTATACGGTTAGACAACAACCAAGATGAGGTTAAACACACCAAGATGACTTATCAACCTATCTTAGTGACTTATAAGAGGACAAAATAATACTATGAAATATGAGAAGTACAAACGAAGGTGGTAGAGTAGATATACCAAAGCTAAGGTGACAAAGACAATCTTGTAGAAGACCCTATTCACCAGCTAGCTCCTCGAAATGCACCCACCTACACACAATAAGAAAGAGAATGTTGGGGGGTTGTTGTATAGAGGTATACCTCAGTCAAACCCTCATTTAGCTATTCCCACCTCCATGGACAACCAATTGAAAAGATAAAGCAGTGATAAAACACAAGCGCTACAGAAATAGTACTACGATACTCAACCAAATGATAGAGGAGAGGAGAGGGAATCTTACCACCTCCACCAAGAGCACTCAAGGCTGCTTGGGGAAGAAATGAGAGGAACTCAAGCCTCTACTACAATGGTGTGGTCCCAAAATTGCTCTACCAACTTGATGGAGTATGATATTGCGGCTATGGAATGCTTAGAATGCTAGAATGTGAGTGTAAAATGAGATTGAAGTAATGTAGAGTTCTTCCAATATTCATCCAAACTTTCATCCAACCTCTAATGCAAGTTAAAATGCTTGAATATGAAGGAATGAGGAAAGAAAGAGGAAAGAAATGGCCATATTCGAGTCAGGTCACTAAAGGAGGCATTACAACTTTGCTGCTAATAGGAAGAGTAATGCCTCTACTGGCTCAGTCGTAGGAATCTGCAAGGGACATAAACGGGTTGTAAGGACGTCTACATGCCACGCATACATCCACGATAGAAATTCCTCCACCAACACACAAAACAAGCACCAAGTGGACTGCCATTAGCAGGTTTAAGTGAATTAAGCCTCTGACTTAGGTTTTCTAAAGTGTAGTAAGGAAAAAGGGGGAATTGCACCTAGGATGCAAATTCTCCCTTATACAGAGACAAAGAAATCACTCTCAAGTACTAAATAAATTACACCAATATACACTTGGATAAGTCATCAATAATGTGAGCACCTAATTGGCCCCTAAAAATAAAGTAGTCAAAAATGATATGAAGTCACTATGTACAAACTCTAAGGGTACCTTATCACATGTGTCTCTACACGTAGGAAAATAATTATGATGATGTTTACCAAGAGCACATCCTAAACAAACATCATCAATACAAGAAATATTAGGGAGCCCTAACACCAATTCCTATGTACTCATTAGCTAGAGATATCTATAGTTGACATGACCAAAATTTTCATGCTAAATAATACTCATAGTTTGTGCATGTGTTATAAAAAGATGAATTTGAACTATATGAACTCTTAAAAACTATAGAGTCAAAAAATTTCATCACTTACATTTTCACACTTAATCTAGGAATTATTAATGTTAAAATGAACTTAAGTTTTCCTTGATCTAGTGTTGTGATGTGATTTACACATTCACACTAGGTCTTGGTCCCTTTTTAAGCTAAACAAACCCTAACTTTTCCTTAATTTAATGTTGTAAAGTGTATTCATTTACACTTTCATATTAATTTAGGGCCCTTAGACCTAATGTTTCCTTAATATAGTTTCATAATGTGTTGTACACATTCACATTATATTTAGGTCTCTTTTAAGCTAAATAGACCTGATTTTGCCTTAATTTGATGTTGTAAAGTATATTTATTTACACTTTCACATTGATTTTTGAGCCCTCTTACATTTATTGTGGCAATGGAAAATTTATTACTTTTCCTTGCTTAACTTGAGAATAATTAATAATAAACTGGACTTGATATCACCTTGGTCTAGTGTTGTGATGAGTTTAACACATCCACATTAGGTTTTGGGCCCTTTTAAATCTAAATAAACCTCACTTTTTCCTAGTTTAGTGTTGTAAAGTGTAATTATTTGTACCTTCACATTAAATTTAGGAGGCTTGTAAATTAAGTGGACCTCATATATTGATGTAATGTTCTCTACACATTCACATTGGATTTAGGGCCCTTTTTAGCTAAATAGACCTATTTTTTCCTTAATTTAGTGTTGTAAAGTGTATTTATTTACACTTTCACATTGTATTTTGGTCCCTATTGAATTTATGAAATTTATACCATCATTAATATGCCCCTAAGACACTATATTCTAGATACCAAGGCATATTTCAATTAAAAACCTGAGAATATCAACATATAAACTTAATTAACACTCCCTGACACTTTAGCAATAAAAATAGGCCTTATGGGACCCATTCACTAATTTGGGGATATGAGTCCTATCCAGGTGGGACCCATTCACCCAGATTGGTGAATGAGTCCTATTTTTCCTATTTTCAAGGTTTTAAGTAGGAAAAACTGGGTTCTAAGTTCAAATTTCATGTATGTCAACCTTTGGAACCTACTACATAGGAGCGTAGATAGATTTCCTATATAAATTAGCTCTCAAAAAATTAGCTCATAAATTCTATATGTTATCAAATCAAGCATTCAAGAGTTAAGCATTCCAAGACTTCACAAGATCATGTAGAGAGCATTCAATATCATTTTTAAGGTGTTCAAAGGTAGAATTATTCATCAATTGTTGCAGCAATTCAAGATCCATCATTATGTCAAGCATATCAAGCATAAAGCATGTTATTGGCTAGTGTTGTGATGTAGCATTGAAGATGTAATATAAGAATTATTCTACGCCTATTGTCAAGATCAAGATCTACATCCTTCATGGCCATTTCATGTTGAGTTGTAGATTTACAAGACATCGTCCAAGGTATTATTTTCCATGATTCATGTTCCTTGTTTCATGTTTCATGCCTTCATTTCATTGTCTCATCATTTGGGTTAACTACATAAAAGGGGTTTGACCAAGGCAAACCCATATTCAATAACAATCAACAAGTTTTCTCCTCTTTACATGTGTGATTGCAGATCTAGGTTTCTTGGAGCTTGAAAGATGATTGAATATTAGACCTATTACAATCTTTTTGAATTTTTCTCCCCATTTGCCAGGTCATAATCTTCACTAAAAGGTCATCTACTGCCCTGAAATCAGAGTTTTAGATTTAGAAACCTAGAGAAGTAGACTGAGTAGAATGAGAAGAATAGATTCAGACTTTGAATTCCTAAAAATCGAAGTGGGATAGACTCACCATAAGTGGTGAATGAGTCCCACTATAGTTATTTTTTTAGAGGTGTTTGTAGATTTGGATACCCATTTGTTAGAAACATGTTCCTGTGCAAAAACCCTGATCTAAGACTGATTCACCCAGATTGGAAATTGAGTCCCAGTAGGCCAAAATTTTAGGATTTTCAAAATTTCCAATCTCCATTCAAGTCTCTACAAGTTTCCAGGTGCACACATTCTATTTCCAACTTTTTGTTTTTTTTACACATTTTTCTAGTTCATTTTGTAGGTCATTGCATCATATTAGGGTTTTGCATTTCATCTCACATTTCATTGTCTTTTCCAAGTCTAAAATTGGTGGTGAACCCCTTGTTAGCTTACAATCATCCCCTAGGATAGTCCCTTAGTATATCTCTTTCTCCCATCATCATCATTTGATTGAGATCTTTAGGGCATCCTTGAATGTGGAAACATAGAAAAGCTTGTTTCCCTAGGTCCTAAAACCCAAATGGTGACAAAATTCTATGAAAAATTTTGGTGAACCTTCATTTACAATACCTTATTTACTAATTTGGATTCCATCATCATCGTAGATCTATCTTTCATTGACTTTGCATTAAAGTTTGCATTAGTTAATTGGCATCTAGGGTTTCTAAATTTTTTCACTAGTGAAAGTGCATATAGGTTACATTTTTGCATCTCAAATAATTGCAAACCATCTAAAAATTGTATGTACACTTAGGTTACGGATCATACAACATGAAAAACATAAAAAAATTAACTGAATTTAAAAAAAAAAAAAAAAAATCCATGATGGGATTCATTTGCCACCTTGGGCGAATCAGTCCTAGTGCCCATCTAAAATTTCCTTTTACAGTATTAAAAATATTTTTCTTCACTTTTGTTTCCTACAATTGGTTATCTATTTCAATTAGTTGATTTTTTGCTACATGCATTTCACTAAATCTAGCTTAAAGTGGTCCATTTTATGGATTTCTCAATTCCAAATTTGCATTTTCAATATTTCATTTTCATATCATTGCATAGTGTAATCAATAAATTACCTTGTTTGAAAACTAAAAAATTTCATTTCATTTTAAGTCTTTACATTGCATTTTGAGTTTGCATAGATTATTGTTCAAAAATGTTAGTTTTAGTCTTTTCCAAGTTTGCAAAGAAAAATTTAGTCAATAAGCATGTTAGCCATTCATTCAATGCACTCCCTAGTTATGAGAGTCTCTTAGTGCAAGAGAGTGAAAATGTTGATGTTTTCCATGAAACTACACCCCCTCTTATCTAACCTATTTGTGGGAATGATGTGATAGAAGAAGATATAAACATGGAAATTCATGAAGATTATAGGTGTTCCTCTCCTGACACCTATCCTTTTAGTGACAAAGGTATCTTGGTGAAAGAAGATGCAATCATTGAGAATCATGAAGATCTTGTTTTCCTTTCTCCTCATTCCCTTTGCGAAGATAGTATAAAAATAGAAGATGAATTCATTTCCACCACTTTACTTAGTTTACATTCCTCTCCCAACACTTCCCCTACTTGCGAGAATGCTACAATAATAAATAACCATGAAAATGAGATTTGTGAGGAGGAAATGTTGGTGTTAAGAGATCTAATAATTGAAAGATTTGACAATCCTACTTCTCTCACTTGGAAAGACATTATAGAGCATAAGGGTGTAATTGTAGATAACCATGATAATCACATTCGCTCTTCTCCTAATATCCTTCATAGTAATGAAGATGACAGTTTTGTGTCAGAAGATATACTTGAAAGTCATAAAAAATCTTGTTTCTCCCTTTCCTAATCCTCCTAGCATTTGTCAATATCTATTTGAATGAAAAAATCCAATCATTGGAAAGCATGAATTCTCCTTCTCTTGATGCCTCCCCTAGTTTTTATGAAGCTACTTTACAAAAAATAACCATGGAAAGTGATGAACATATTGTTCATAATTACTCCCCTAAAATCTCTCCTATTAGGATAGATATTAGGGCACAAGAGAATAAGACCTTAGAAAACAAGAATGAAACTAGGGAAAATGATGATAATCACATTTATCCTTCTCCTGATATCTCTCCTAGTTGTGAAGAAGAAAGAAATGAGAGTAAAGAGAATCTTATTTGTCTCTCTCCCCCTAGGGAAGACATTATGGAACAAGAGAATGCCATCATTGATAAACAACACAATACAACTATTGATAACTCCCTTACTTGTGTGAAGTCATTTTAGAAGAACCAACCTTTGAATGTCATGAACATCTAGCTTGTGATTCTCCTAAAATTTCTCCTCCTAGGGAGGATATCATGGTGCAAGAAAAGGACAACATTTTGGCTCCCTTAGATAATGATAAAAAGGTGATTCTAAATTTCCCCTTATTAGAAATACATCAAACCACGACCATTGAGGTTATGAATGCACAAGTTTCCATTAGATCCCCTTCAATAAATGGACCTCCTACATACCTTGTGGGACATCCTTAGAATCATCTAATTATTTACCCACCATCACACAAACAACAAACCCAAAATAAACCTGAACTTATCCTTTACCCACCTAAGAATAATATTTTGCAGTAGCTGAGTCATAATATCATTGCTCATAGATATGAAACTAGAAACAATCCGCAACCAAAACAAAACCTTCAACAACCTTATCTTTTCCTAATCCTATCTTGCCTCATCCCCCTCATTTTCCTACACAAAGTGGAAAGGAGTCTGATCTTGTTGAACAATTAAAGAATACTCTTGCTAAGATATCATTGTGATACCTTATTCAAGCACCCCCTCCCTACCATAAGATGATTAAAAGTGATTTACAACATGTTCCTATCCCTTCTAATGAACAAACAAATGACATAGAAGCTTTGATTCAAGGAATAAATGTTGACATTACATTTTCCATCGAAGTGAGCTCCCTCCTTTGGAAGTGTAAAAACAAAATGAAGCTTTCATAATAATATCTTGATATAAAAGGATAGGGATAAAGTGAATCCTTATTGACAATGGGTCTACTCTTAGTTGTGTAGCATAAACCTTTTTGATAGGCTTGGTATGGATAAATTAAAAATTCAGACTGATTCTTTATCTATTAAGGGGTTTGACAATGTAGGAAAACAACCACTCAGTGTGACCACTTTAACTATTACAGCTGGAAAGGCCACATTAGAAACACCAATTCATGTTATGCCTCATGATCTTTCATACAATATCCTTTTAGGTAGACTATGGATTCATGCAATGAATGGGGTGCCTTGTACTCTTCATCATAAAATGAAGTGTGTCTTCAACAACAAAATGTACACACTCGAAGTGACCCAAATAGTTGTTTAAACATTAAGAAAAATAAAGAATTTCCTTTGAAAACATTAACACCAACTACAAAAGTAGAACCCATACAACAAAAAGACAAATAAAAACATATTGGGGATGCCACAAAGTTATTAGAAGATTATTGGGGTTCCTTATATTTCACACCAATATTCATAGGAAAATACAAGAGTATAAACAATCACTTTGAAAATGAAAAGGAAAAAGTGGTAATATCAACACAAAATTTGGAAGAACCTTCAAAAGAGTCCACCTCAACCATTTTAGACAAAGAAGAAAATTACACAAAAAAATTTGATGAACTTAATCATGAGCAACCACTGAATCCAAAAATGATGAATCTTTATGGAAAAGGTTATGAAATGATGAAACTAGGATATAGTAGAAAAGGATGTGGTGCTAGAGAACAAGGTATATGCATCCCTATAGAATATCACAGGCAAGAAAAGACTATTGGTCTTGGTTATTTCCCCTTGAAAGAAACAAAGAAGCCTTCACTTAATATCAATTCTACCACAAAATATTCCTCTAAGCTAACTTTAACATTAGTGCATCCTGAACTGATAGACACTAGTGTTCTTGATTGTTATCCTTTGCAAGAAATGAAACAAACAAAAAAATATTCACTTAATGTTAATGTCATCATGCAAAACACTAATGATTTGAATTCATTAGATTTTACACCCTCCAGTAAATGAGAGAATAAAATATCGCAATCTAAAGAGTCTTGTGTAAGTATGACACCCATTACTAAGCAAGAGATATCTTCATTGCAAAATAAAGGAAAATATTCTACTATAGATCAAGAAAGTATCTTGTCGAGACTCCTTCAAGATCGTCTGATATCTCTCACACCAAGAACATGAAAGAATTCTACTACAAGAGTTTATTTTGCACATACCATAGATTTCATGGTCACGAGCACTAATGAATGTAAGGCTTTAAGTAACCAAACTCAACATCTTAAGGAATGTGGTGCTCTTCCTTGTGTTGAAGCACCTAGTTCCTCTAATTGAAACTTATTTTCATCCTATTCAGCTTGTCCTTGTCCTACACTAAGTGGGGGCAAGTGGATTAGATAGCCTTGTCCTCATATGCCACTTTTCATTGTCTCTTTTGGCTAGTTGATCACCTTTCATGTACATATAAGAGAAAACTTGGGATGTGGACGAAATGCCTTAAGTTGACTCGCATGTGACATACTTATTCATGATGTAGGTCAATTTGGAAACATATGACTTAGCATAGGGCTTTCTGAATAATCTCTCATGTCTTCTACTTTAAATCAATTGATCAAAGTAATTGTGTTAGAAACTACTTCAAAGTGGGGGTATATATTGACACATGTTTCATTGTGCAATTTTCTTCTTTTGATGCATCCTTTTCTTGGTGGTGTCATTGGGCTTTATTTCCTCTGAGAGTGTGATATTTCTTTGACTTGTGCTCTCTTGGATACATTAGGCATGATTTTCCCTAAGAACAAGACCTTTCATGAACTAATAAAAATCCTTTTAAACATTCCTTACACTATTTTTCATTTACAACATCAGTTATATGGCCACCTTGCATAAAACACCTTCCATGCATGTGGAGCCATCTTGTTTGTTCATGAGCTCCAAGCATATGATTTTTTACTTATCTCATGTAGCTTGAAGATCATTATTATGTGGCACCTTCTCAAAGTTATCAAGAGGTATATCTTTGGTATGGTTTGACTGTAAGCCGAACAAGGGCATGACTTTCCCTTAGCCACTCACATGTTTTTGTGAGCACATATTGGTCGTATGTGTCTCACCTTCTAGGGTTAATCACCCAACAAATAGACTAAAGCTCCGTTGCCTCAGAGTGAGCATGCATTTTTCAACAAACAACTTAGATCTGATCCACATCATGTTGGACAAATGGTCAAAGCTTGATCCACCTCATTTTTATTTTTACTTGTATTTTCTTTTCTTATTAGTTATTGACATTGCATGTTTGTGTATCTTGATTTTTCATATTATGCACCTTGTACATGTCCTTTTGTGCTCATTTTGGTTTGACGTAGGATCTTGGATCTTGGGGGCTTGACCATCTCCTCGATCTTTGTTATCCTAGACAATCCACATCAGTACACTTGGAACACTCTTGAATTCCTACTTTAGTCTGAGTTTGAAGAAAGTTCATCCTCTCACTAAAGTGGGGGATAAATGTGGCAACAGAAAAAGTGCACCTTTTCCTTGCTTAATTGGGGAATAATTAATGATAAATTGGACTTGATGTCACATTGATCTAGTGTTGTGATGAGTTTACACATCCACATTAGGTTTTGGGTCCTTTTAAAGCTAAATAAACCTCACTTTTTACTAATTTAGTGTTGTAAAGTGTATTTATTTTCACCTTCACATTAAATTTAGGAGGCCTGTAAATTAGGTGGACCTAATCTAGTGATGTAATGTGTTCTACACATTCACATTGGATTTAAGGCCCTTTTTAGCTAAACATACTAATTTTTGCATTAATTTATTGTTGTAAAGTGTATTTATTTAAACTTTCACATTGTATTTTGGGCCCTATTGCATTTATGACCTTTATATCATCATTAATAGGCCCCTAAGACCCTATATTGTGCATACCAAGGCATATTTCAATTAAAAACCTGAGAATATCAACATATAAACTTAATTCACTCTCTCCCTAATACTTTAGCAATCAAAATAGGCCCTATGGGACCCATTCACCACTTTGGGTGGATGAGTCCCATCCAGGTGGGACCCATTCATCCAGCTTGGTGAATGACTCCCATTTGGCCTATTTTCAAGGTTTTAGGTAGGAAAAACTAGGTTTTATGTTCAAATTTCATGTATGTCAGCCTTTGGGACCTAATACATAGGATATTATATGAATTTCCTATTTAAATGAGCTCTCAAACCATTATTTCATAAATTCTACATGTTATCAAGTCAAGAATTCAAGAGTTAAGTATTCCAAGAATTCACAATATCATCTAGAGAGCATTCAATATCATTTTTCAGGTGTTTAAGGGTAGAATTCTTCATCAATTATTGCAGAAATTCAAG
The DNA here is from genome assembly GCA_007258455.2 of Sequoia sempervirens. Lineage (NCBI taxonomy): Eukaryota > Viridiplantae > Streptophyta > Pinopsida > Cupressales > Cupressaceae > Sequoia > Sequoia sempervirens. The sequence continues at coordinate 233,475,325 of VDFB02000015.1, forward strand.
ATCCATCATTATGTCAATCATATCAAGCATCAAGTATGTTATTGAGCTAGTTTTGTGATGTAGCATTGAAGATCCAATATCAAGCATTGTTCTACACCTATTGTCAAGATCAAAGTCTACATGCTTCATGGCCATTTCATGTTGAGTTGCATATTTACAAGAAATCATTTACAAGACATCATCCAAGGTATTATTGTCCCTAATTCATGTTCTTTGTTTCATGTTTCATGCCTTCATTTCATTGTCTCATCATTTGGTTTATTTACCTAAAAGGTGTTTGACTGAAGCAAACCACTAGCCGCGCCCACAAAAGGATATGAAAATCACAGTAAAACCTTTCCTGGGAATTAGACATTCCAACAGGTGACTTATATCTCTCTATGGACGTTCATTTACTTGTCAAACTAGGGGACGTATACTTTAAATGGCGCAGCAAAATATATGCACTAAGAACTAGTTTTGGTCAAATCTTAGCAGAAATAAATACTGGAAAGGAATTCTATCCACGCTACATGAAGGTAATGCAATGTTCTTTAACTCAGCTATGCTTTCATTAAAACAGAAACCATAACAGCTACGACTGAAGTACAAACCATAAACTGGTCTTATGCTGTAGGAACATGCACAGGGATGGATTCTCTATGCTGCAGGAGCAGTACAAGACTGAGTTTGCATAAAAACTTCAAAAGATGAAAGCTAACTGAAGATCAACAGAAAAGAACAACTAACTAGCTAGCTACAGATACTTACTAAGTGGGCCCCCTTAGCAAGCATCTATCGATTACACAGATACTAAACTCATAACTTCATTGAACTTTATTCATGAAAACAGAATGGTATATATTGTTTTGTTGATGTGGAAACTAACAAAAAACTTTGTCTTTGATCATACAGATTATGTTTCTCATTATCATAGAGGGGCAGCCACAGTTCAAATCTTGTTTGAAGTCCCAATTGAATATATCTGCTGGTTCGTTTGAGAGATGATATGAAATTTAGGGGACCATGTGGTTCTGACTTTCTTAACCCAACAGTTAATCTCTCCCATCTTTTCTCACTCTTGGTATATGCTAGTCTCCAAAATGAATATTGTTGTGCCTGGAATTCATCATATACCTGTTTCCTGATATCAAATATCCTCTCTCTGGCTATAACATTATTAATTCCATATGTCAGAGCAAACCAATCTTTCAAAATTACATGGGGGTTTGAACTTTGAGAATGTAATGGAACAGGCTCTGTTTTCTCAGCTTCCTCATAGGTTTCCCACTGCCTGCCATAATTCGCCTTATTTGTTGCCCATGACATAAATGCTCTCAAATGAATATCACCAATATATAGAAGAGGATTACATTCTGTTTCAAATGGTATTAGAAAGCCATGCAAATAGAATTCACACAGAGAATTCCTTAACCAATTAGGGGCTGCCTAGTATGCTTCATAAAATTCCTTGGCAGTATGAATGATAGGATCTTGGTTTCTGGAAATTCTCATCAATTGAAACCATAAAAAAATTTCTTTAAGGCACAGAGCATAAACTCTGGGTGGTGGTCTACATTCCATAATCTGACTAGTTATTTTTAAAATTTCGTCCATTTTTGCTTTCAACTCAGCAATTTCTTATTTCTGACTTTCAATTTCCTTTTTCAATTTCTTTTTTTCTACTTCCCATAGACTTTGTTGCATATCAATCTGGGCTATGTGTCGGAAATTCAGGGTTTGCAATGTAACTGCTTCCCAATTAGCTTTAACATATTCCAGAAACTCAATTAAAAATGTCCTCCTATACACAACAATGGCTTTACAAATTGCAGGGTGAAATACAACTTCACTAGACACATTCAATTGTTCAATCTATTCTTGCTCTTGCTGCAAGATAAATTCTGCTTGTTGCTGCAGTGGAGAAGTTTGTGCTTCCTCCAAAAAATGCATAGCAGCAGCAGCCAAATCATCAAGATTTGGTAACCCTTGCTCATTATGCCCTGTTTCTTTTGCTTCAATTTGTTCCTCTTCTGGAACGAATGAACTCTGAGCAACATCCTCGGACACATTCTGTGAAACATTAAATTCAGCCTCAACAGACACTTTTGAAATCACAATAACCTCTAGTTGAGGTGAAGCAGGGAAGGTCTTAGATTGTTTCCTTGTGGAAACCCTTCTTGGCACTGGTGTGGCTGCAGGAGGTGTTTCGGTAGCTTTCCTTTCTTATTTGTTCAGAGGGCTCTGCCCTACCAGAGGATGATGGTGAACTAGTAATAGCAACAGGTGTTGTAGGAGAAACAGCTGCAGGAGAAAGTGATGTAGGAGAAGGGCATTGCCTTTTCTGAGAACAAGGGTCAGACTTAGGGGACCCTTCTGCTTTTGTTTTACCCTTCTCTCTCCTAGTGGCAGACCTAGTTTGTACCCTAGTAGACGATTCTGGTGTGAAAGCTGCAAGACCAGGTGCTACAGGAGTAGATGACCCTTGCCCTATTCTACTGGAGATGCAATTTTTTTCTTCTTTCTTTGAGGCTGTGGGGTAAGTACCCTAGGGGGTTGTAGAATTTGCAAACTCTTTTGGGCAACAAATTGTTGCCAGGAGAGAGGTGAGACATCCCTCAAAAAGTGCTCAATCAGTAATTTAATAAGGCCATGATGAGTGACAGAATTATCTTTCCCCTGTTGGGTTCCATGGGCACTTTGTTCTAGAAATTTTAACAAGAAATTTGGAACATTCACAACTAACCCATGCCTCATATGGCTTAATAACTTAAAATGATGAGAATGCAAGTAGGAGAAACGACCTTCACAGGTTAAATACCTGATTATATAAGCGGCATACTCTAAATAAGGAGGAGGAAATGATACGCGCTTGCATACCTGCTTGGAGACTTCCAGAGGTCCATCATCAGGCATTGAAAACTTAGCCCTTACAGCTGCAGTGTCTGAAGAAAAGTTTTCTCTAATGGCTAGAAGCCCAGTTACCTTAGCAATTTTGTCTTCAGTTGCAACAACCGTTAGACCCCATACAATAGCTTCCCCTTCAGAGAGTGTTCTCCAAAATTCTCCAACAGCCTTCTCATCAAAATCATTTAAGCTCAAGAAATAATTTAACCATCCACAGAGGCTGAATGCTTGGAATGTTTGTGGATTTTGCAATAACAATTCATGAGCTACAGGCTCATGTCGCACCAACTAATCTCCCATATTTGTAGTTTTCTTTTTCTTAGCTGAACTCAATTCCTTGCTGAAGATTCAAATTCTTTGTTTCCCTTTCTGCTCTAGTTTTTCTTCTGTCTTACCATCACATTTCTTTCTTTTTTCAAAAATAAACTTTTTAAACAAGCAGTCTTAATCATAGTTTACAAGAAAAACATGCAATAAAGAAGGACATGTGATCATATTTGGAAAGTACCAGAAAAGTATTAAAGAAAGGCCATTTATGCAGTTATGGCAGCGACAAAAAGATAGGTACAAAAGATGGATTACCCTCCCCCCTACTTAAAGTATGACATGTTTCCTCACATGTACTAAATAACAGGTAGAGATTCAGGTAATAATGACCGGTACATGCATAGCAGTAAATAAATGGAATGAAATAAATCAAATATGCAATAAGAAAAGATATGGCATACCTTGATAATTGCACGTACGTGTGAAGAAAGATGACGACGTCTGCATGAATTGACAAGTGGGAAAGATATTTTAATTAAGGTTGATGCAGATGGATGAAGTGGATGGGTGACGTGGGCAGATGAGTTGTACGGATGGAATGGATGGATGGGATGGATGGATGGAAGATAAAGAAGTGAGATGGGGGCGATAATTGAAAATGGAGAAAAAGGGGTTTTCATTTTAAAAAGAAAAACTTTATTATGGGCATGCATTTTTTTGAAAATTATGGTAACACTACAGGAGAAAGGCTAAAGCCTTCAGCTGTAGGAAGAGTAGCGGGAGGAACCTGAATGAACTACTGCATGAATTCTTCCTTTGAAACTAGTTTATGGTACAACTGGAGTCAGTGGCCATTAACTAGCAATTTGAAATAGACTGGATCAATTGTCACCAGCTGTACAGCTCCATTGTCGAACACATTTTCAACTTCATATGGGCCAAGCCAACATGTTGTGAGCTTACCATGATTTTCTTAATATCTGGAATCATATAACAGAGCCCAATCTCCAGCAAATTTTTTTTTGGTTTTGATGTGTTGATCATGCCATTTCTTCCTTTGTTGTTGGATTACTTCTGTGTGCTGCAGGGCGGCTTTTCTCATTTCATCCAAGGCATTTAGCTGCAGGAGACGGTCCTTCTATGCTGCATATATTTCCATATTGAGTTCAAGAGTTGTCATCAAAGTTTTTTGCTCAAATTCAATGGGCAGCATGGATGTTTTCCCATAAAGCAGCTCAAAAGGTGTAAACCCAGTTGTTGTCTTCCATGTAGTTCTGTAGGCCCAAACTGCTTCAGTAAGTCTATTGTTCCAATATTTTCTATGGATCTGCACTGTCTTTGTGAGGATCGCCTCAATTTCCCTATTTGTTACCTCCACCTGACCATTGGCTTGAGGATGATAGGGGCTAGACTTCCTATGTTTGATTTTATAGTCATTCATTAGTGCAGTGATCAGATTCAATGTGAATTGAGCTCCCTGATCAGTTACAAGCTCTCTGGGGACTCCAAATCTAGTGAAAATTTATTCATATAGAAATTCAGCAACTTTGTTATCTCGAGCATGAGTCATAGCTTTTACCTCGACCCATTTTGTGACATAGTCCGTGCAAACTAGAATGTATGACTTACCATTTGATGGTGGATCAATTGGTCCCACAAAATCCATTCCCCATTTATCAAAAGGGGTGACTATGACCTATGGATAGAGTGGCATTTCATCTGACTTAGTTGGTCTTCCCATACATTGGCATCTGTCACACTTCCTTGTGTAGGCCACAGTGTCCTTATGTAGTGTTGGTCAGTAGTACCCTATTGTAAGAACCTTCATTGCTGTTCTTTTTCCTGCAAAATGTCCCCCACATAGTTCATCATGGCAAGCATGCAAGATATCATAGGTCTCATCTTCTCTTACACATCTTCACATTACTTGATCAGGTCTAGTATAGAACAGACAATTTGCAATCCATGAAAAATTAAAACTTTTCTTTATTAACAACTTCTTTTCTTTCGGGGAAAAGTGAAGTGGTATTCTATTTGCTGCTAGATAATTGGCAATGTCTGCATACCATGGAGTATGTGTAGCAATTGAAAACAAGTGTTCATCAGGAAACCTATTATCAATGATCTCATGCGCAGCAGGTGCAGCTGATTAGAGTCTTGATAAAAAGTCGACTACAAAATTAGCTCTTCCTGGTTTGTTAATAATTGTAATGTCAAATTCTTGTAACAACAGAAGCCATCGTGCCAATCTACCAGAAATGGCAGGTTTGTTCATCAGATACTTGATTGTTGCATGGTCAGTATGGATGAATATCTGATAACTTGTGACATAATGCCTAAATTTATTTAAAGCATACACTACTGCAAGTAATTCCTTTTCTGTAATAGTATAGTTGAGCTCAGGACCTTGAAGGTTCTTGCTGATAAAGTAGATAGCATGCCCAATTAAATTTTCTTTTTGACTCAGCACTGCTCCTATGCCAAAATCAGATGCATCAGCATGTATGTGAAAAGAAAAATTCTATTTTGGACCTTGAAGAACAGGGGCTTTAGTAAGCAAGTCCTTTAGTTGTAGGAAGGATTTTTCACAGGCCTCCGTCCACTCAAATTGGGAATCCTTTGTTAACAAGGCATAAAGTGGATTGGAAATTTTACTGAAATCTTTTATAAACCTCCTATAATACCCTGCATGGCCAAGGAAACTTCTGACATCTTTTTGTTTTGCAGGAGTTTGTAAATTCTGAATTACTTCAATTTTAGCAGGGTCAACCTAAATTCCACTTTTTGAAATATGATGACCTAGAACAATACCTTCTTCCATCATTAGAAAACACTTTTCACTGTTTAGAGACAAATTTTTCTCTCTGCACCTTGTCAATACCTTTTCTAAATTCACCAGTGCTTCTTCAAATGTGACTCCATAGGTAGTGAAATCATCCATATAAATCTTCATACATTCATGAGATATATCAGCAAAGATACTAATTACTGCTCTCTGAAAGGTTGCTGGTGCATTACATAGACCAAAAGGCAAGACTGAATAAGTAAATTTTCCCCATGGACAGGTAAATGTTGTCTTATCTTGATCCTTAGGAGCAATTTTTATTTGATTGTATCCACTGTAACCATCCAAAAAGGAAAAATATCTTTTGCCAGACAGTGAGTCTAGTATTTGATCTACAAAAGGTAGTGGAAAGTGATCTTTTTTAGTGGCATTGTTCAACTCCCTGTAATCTACACACACTCTCCATTTTCCTCCTTTCTTGGGGACAATGAATAATGGAGAAACCCATTGACTGTCAGAGATTGGGTAAATGAAACCAGCATCAAGCAACTTTTGAAGTTCATTTTTCACTATTTCTCTAAGTGTTGGATTTACTCTTCTTTGAGGTTGTCTAACTGGTAAACAATCTTCTTTGATATATATCCTATGAGTACAAACTCGAGGATCTATTCCTTGCATATCCCCATATTCCCATGCAAAAGCTTTATGCTATTCTTGTAGCATTTTTAATAAGTCAGCCTCTTGAGACTGTGACAACTTGCTATTGACATTCAAACAATGATCTGGAGAAAATTCTATCTACTTCGTGAGATTACTCATAGAATCTACAGGTGATGTTTGTACCTCTTGTGGAAGCAAATTATGAAAAATCGCTGGAAGTTTAGGCAGTGAACTATCAGAATCTGGTTGCTGCAGGAAACATTGAAGATGGCTGCCACTTAGATCAGATGAACTACCTGTATCAGGTTTAAATTGCAGAATTTGAAAAAGCAAAGCATCTTCACTCTGAAGTTGTGAGAATGGATCATTTTGAAGTATCATTAATTGAGCCAAAGAATTGGCTTCTTCAGTTTCTTCCCCCACATCTGGCCAAACAGGTTGGGACAAATCTGGTTGAGGTCTAGCAGGTAGATACAAGGCCAATTTCTTTGTTGACTGACCATCAGAAATGGTCATATCTCTAGAACGACATCCTATAAAAGCATCAGTAGTTGCTAACCATGGTCTACCAAGGATAACTGGATACCCTCCTAGAGTTGTCTTAACTGATAATATTATAAAATCAGCAGGATACTCCCAGGATTCAAGAGTGACAATTACATCTTCCACCATCCCATCAGGTTTAACTGTGGAGCTGTCTACAAGCTACAAAACTATTGGTGTAGACCTAATATTTGGAATATTCAAGGAGTCCATAGTATGCTTTGTCATGACATTAATGGCAGCACCTAAATCAATCAAAACATTTTTTACAACTTGGCCATTTATATGTATCTGCACTACACGACTTCCAGGGTCAATATACTTTAGAATGACTATATTTCCCAACATTATATAAGCTAATTTCCCTAAAACATGAATTGTTTGGGGATCCTTTTTCTTCCGTCCAGGCTTCTTCAAACAGGCTTCTTTAATAGCTTTTCCAAAAATGGGAACATCCTTAATAGCCTAAAATAAGGGGATTTGAATTTGTACATTCTTGAGCTGATCCAGAATGTCAAAAGTGGGCTCTTCCATAGATTTAGATTCAGTGCTTTGCAACCTATGAGGAAAAGGTGGTTTGTCTTGAATCAGCAAAACAGGTTCTATAGAAACTGTATCAGTTATAGGCATATGCTCAGTAGGAACAACAGGTGCAGTAGATTCTTCAAGGGGAGAATCTGGTATTTCAGTAATCAAGGGTGGTTTAGGAGTAGGTAAAGTAGTTCCAGACCTCAAATGGATGTCATTAACATTTAAGGCATAAGCTTGATATTGGTGTGCTTCAGCAAGATATGCAAGTTGTTGTGGCTGCTGCTGTTGCTTATTATTGGGATTTTGCAATGGCTAGGCAGGCATAGGAATTTGCTTTAGAGGGACATGATTTGTGGCAGTTGCTGCAGGAGGTGGCATGAGGGCCTGTGGTTGTGGCTGTGGAAGCTACAAGAATCCAGAGGAATGGTTTTGCCATTGCTGAGGACCTCTCCATTGAGGATTTTGCTGCCAATTTCCTGAAGGTGGGGTCCATTGCCCTTGTGGCTGCTGCCAACCTCCTTGAGGAGATTGCCATTGTTGGTTCTGATAATTAGGCCAACTTGATTGAGGTGGATTCTAGGGTGGTGGTGATCCATATGCATGTTGCCATTGGTTATTATAGCCAAAATAAGGATTACCAAAAGTTAAAGGATCTTGAGGCATACCTTTTCTTTGGGCCCATGGTCTCCTTTGTGCAATAGAGAACACTTGATCATCATCACCTTCTACTGGCTTGAAGTCAGTAGGTAGTTTCCTAGCTTCCAAATTAGCCACCATCTTGCATCTGCAGTCACGCTTCTTCTATCTGCAGTATGGATAGAACTCAGCTAAAACTACCTCAACTTTTGCATGTTTCTTCTGAGCTTGCATAGTGTCCAGTTGTGTAGACATATTATTAATGATGTCCTTCTTGAAATCAAATAGCAAATTTGTTATCTCCATCCAGGAAACTCCACCAGAAGAAGACTTTCCCACTGTAGCATGATGACCTCGACCTTTCTTAACTATTGCTCGAGAGTAGTTAAGACATATTTCTTTATATCATCCCAAGGTAGTTGGGTTATATCACCTCCTCCCATCAGGTCCAGGGCATCAATACAGGCATCACTGATTCCCCTTAGAAAGAGTAGTTTCTGAGAATCCTCATTGAGAGTATGGTTTGAGTTCCTTTTTAGTGAAAACAAAAACCTAGAAATATAATCCTCCAGACTTTCATCCTCCTTCTACTGAATTCGGAATATGTCATCACCCTTGCTGGCACTCTTACAATATTCCTTATACTTTTCAAGGAATTTCGTCTGCATGGCTTCCCAACTATCTACAATGCCTCTTCCCAGACTCATGAACCACCTGAGAGCTCCTTCCTTCAAGGTGGAAGGAAATAACTTTAGTTTATGAGCATCTGTGTTGTAGTCATAACTGCGACAGAGGACATCAAATTCAAACAAAAAAGTTTATGGGTCCTCCGTAACCAAGCCATAAAACTTTGGAAGCAAGGAAGAGGGAATGTTTTTAAGATTGTCGGTATCTTGTTGGGGAACAATGGGAAACTCAAATGCAGGACATGGATTATTTGCCATGTATGGTTGCTGGAATAATAGAGCGAATGGATTTTCCTCAGGTTTGTTATCAGCTAGGTCAAATGGTAGTTCAATAAATAGATTTTCAGGGAGGAACCTTCCCAGTACGTCTCTTCTTCTTCTATGCATGCAATACGGTGAGTGGTGGCTTGAAATATTTTGAAAATTTTTAACTAACAAACTAAACTAATGTGAAAGATGACCTCTGACAAATTCCTAGTTGGACACCATCCCCGGCAACGGCGCCAAAAATGACCGCGCCCACAAAAGGATATGAAAATCACAGTAAAACCTTTCCTAGGAATTGGACATTCCAACAGGTGACTTATATCTCTCTATGGACGTTCATTTACTTGTCAAACCAGGGGACGTATACTTTAAATGGCGCAGCAGAATATATGCACTAAGAACTAGTTTTGGTCAAATCTTAGCAGAAATAAATACTGGAATGGAATTCTATCCACGCTATATGAAGGTAATGCAACGTTCTTTAACTCAGCTATGCTTTCATTAAAACAGAAACCATAACAGCTACGATTGAAGCACAAACCATAAACTGGTCTTATGTTGCAGGAACAGGCATAGGGATGGATTCTCTATGCTGCAGGAGCAGTACAAGACTGAGTTTGCATAAAAACTTCAAAAGATGAAAGCTAACTGAAGATCAATAGAAAAGAACAACTAACTAGCTAGCTACAGATACTTACTAAGTGGGCCCCCTTAGCAAGCATCTATCGATTACACAGATACTAAACTTAGAACTTCATTGAACTTTATTCATGAAAATAGAATGGTATACATTGCTTTGTTGATGTGGAAACTAACAACAAACTCTGTCTTTGATCATACAGATTATGTTTCTCATTATCATACTGACTCTTACATGATATCTGCTATCACTATGCCTCTAACTTTTTCTAACTATCATCTCTCTGTCTCTCTCCCACCCGCGTAGGAGGAGAACTTTATTTAAAAATAGGAGAGCAACTAACTAACTAACCCAATCAAAGAAAGACGTGGAAGTAAAGTATGTCCCCGAATCAAGGGTCAAACTTCATAATGAATTTATGCGTTCAACCCAATTCGGAGAGAATCTAGCGCTCCACTCTTTCTTGTTGACTGTCATTAAAATTCTTTCCCATGGTTTCGGTCATAGAGTCTTCACCAGAGCTTCCTCGAAGTTGTGCAGGAAATGGACTTTACTACAAGGCCAAGATCGGCTGCGCTTGACTCGATCATTCTTCAACAACCTGTGAAACAAAAGGTACAGATGCGACAGAAAATGTGTATGGCACATACACAATATATATTCATTAATCACACATTTTAAATCTACTTCATCATTCAAAAACTGTATATGATATACCAGTCATTTTATGGAGTCAATGGGGCAATAAATGCAATCAAGTCAACACAATGAGCTGCAGGAATATGAAAGTATTATGCTATAGGATATCCCCATAAAAGGTTTCAACAGTCATGAAATAACAAAAGTAAAGACATTAAAAGTTTATCATAACATTCAAATTATGAGCATTTTTTAGGCTCATCAACCACTATTCACTAACAATGAGCAAGTTTTCTCCTCTTTACATGTGTGATTATAGATATAGGTTTCTTAGAGCTTGAAATATCATTGAAGATAAGGCTACAAGCTTGTTGAAGTTGTCTCCCCATTTTCAAGATCATAATCTTCACTAAAAGGTCATCTACAACCTCAAAAATAGAATTTCATATTTAGAAACCTAGAGAAGCGGATTGAGAAGAATAGATTCATACTTTGAATTCTCAAAAAAGGAGAATGAGACTAATTCACCACAAGTGGAAAATGAGTTCCTCTATAGGTTTTTTGAGATATTTTTGTAGATTTGGATACATGTTTTCTAGAAACTTACTCTTGTGTAGAAACCCTGATTTGGGGTTGATTCTCCTAGATTGGTGAATGAGTCCTAGTAGGAAATTTTTTTAGGATTTGTATAATTTCTAGTCTCTACAAGTTTCTAGGTACACACATTCTTCTTTGAAACTTTTTGTTTTGTTTTACACACTTTTCTAGGTTATTTTGTAGGTCATTGCATCAAATTTGGGTTTTACATTTCATCTCACATTTCATTATCTTTTCTAATTCTAAACTTGGTGATGAATCCCTTATTATCTTACAATCAGCCCCTAGGATAGTCCAGAGGTACATCTCTTTCTCCCATCATCATCATTTGATTGAAATCTCTAGGGAATCCTTGAATGTGGAGCATAGAAAATATTATTGTCATAGGTCCTAAAACCCAAGTGGTGACAAAATTATTTGAAACATTTATGACCTTTATATCATCATTAATAGGCCCCTAAGACCCTATATTATGCATCATGAGGCTTATTTCAACCGAAATACTGACAATATCAACAAATAGACTTAATTTCTTAACTCCACAACACTTTTTCTCTCTAAAAAGTCCCACCCAGGTGGGGCCCATACACCACAAGTGGTGTATGAGTCCCATTTGGCCTACTTTTAGGGTTTTGAGTGGGAAATCAAGGTTTTAAATTCAAATTTCTTGAATGTTAGCCTTTGGGATCTAATAAATGGTAACTTGGATGGATCTCCTATATAAACAAGGTCTCAAATCATTATTTTATTAAGCCTTCATGATATCAAGTCAATCACTTAAGAGTTAAGCATTCCAATACTTCACAAGAACATCAAGAGCATTTCTAAGGCATTCAAGGGTAGATTTCTTCATCAATTGTTGTAGCAATTCAAGATCCATCAACATGTCAATATTATCAAGAATCAAGTATGTTGTTGAGCTAGTGTTGTGATGTAGCATAGAAGATACAAGATTAAGCATTATTCTACTCTTATTTCGAGGTCTAGATCTACCTCCTTTATGGCCACTTTATGCTAAATTATAGATTTACAAGGCATCATTTATAAGAAATCATTTAAGGTATCATTATCCATGTTTCATGTTCCTTGTATCATGTTTCATGTCCTTATTTCATTCTCATAATTTGGTTTAATTAACTAAAAGGGGTTTTACCAAGGAAAACCCCTATTCACTAACAATTAATATTTTTTTCTCCTCTTAACATGTGCGATTGTAGATCTAGGTTTCTTGGAGCATGAAGTATCTTTGATGATTAGGTTACAAGTTTGAAGGAAGTTGTTGGAGTTTCCTCCTCACTTTCAAGGTCATGAAAAGACTTCTACAAGTCTGAAATCAGGATTTCAGATCCCGAAAGAAAGTGTGGCAAAGAGAGAAGAGATTGAAAAGTAGAATCAGACCTTAACCTTCTGAAAAATCACACTGGGACTAATACACCACCTTGGGCGTATGAGTCCCAGTACAACCAGTTTTCAAGATTCTAAGAGATTCAGAATCAACACTGTCAGATTCTAGCTTTGGCATAAAAAACCTAGACTGGGACTAAATCACTCAAATTGGTGTATGAGTCCCACTCAGCATTAAAAATAGCATATTTAGTATTTCAATACTTCATTCAAGCCTCTACAGGTTTCCAGGTGTACACTTTTGATTTTACAATCTTTTGTTTTGATTTATATGCATTTCTAGGTTGTTCATTCAAGTTTCATGAATCCATAGGTTTAAACATTAGATCTTACATTTCATTAGTCTTTCCAAGCCCTATCTTGGTGGTGAACCCATATTTAGTTTGTAGTAAGACCCTAGTACAACCCTATTTCAAGATCTCTTTCCCCTTTGCATATCTTAGATTGAGATCTCTAGGGTTTTCCATGAATGAGAGAGTGTGAAGATTGTTATTTTATCTCCCGAGCATAGAAGAAAAAAAAATCAACCTTTCATTATGGTGAACCTACATTTAGAAAATTTCATTTTCTAATTTGGATTGCATCATCATCCTAAATCTATATTGCATTAACTTTGCATTAGTTTTTGCATTAGCTAATTGGAATTCTAGGGTTTCTAAATCTTGCATTAGTGAAAGTGCATATAGGTTGCATTTTTGTATCTTGCATCATGGAAAATCATATGGAATATACATTTTCATTTAGTTTGGACATCACCCAAACCATAAAGCATAGAAAACACTTGAAATTTCCTAAAAAATATGAAAAACACCCTAATTGGGACTCATATGCCCCTCTAAGCGATTTAGTACCAGTCCTGATTTTAAGCTACCTTTTACAGCATTATAAACCTCATTTTTGTGCTTCCTAAGCTTGATGTTAACATATAGTATCAATCTAGAAAGTTTTAATAACTTTTATTTTATGTATCTAGGTCAAATCATCCATGTAGTGTAGTCATCTTTTTTTCAAAAAGCATTTCAAAAAATCATTTTAGTAGTAAAAATATTTAGATATATCAGAAATTTGTTTACATTTTTGAAGAATCACATAAATTAGATAGTTTACTTTTGCATGTTAGCATGTTTCCTTTTAAGAGATGTGTTTTTGATATGATTAAGAAAGGATTGCATAAGTAAAACATCCCCTTTATTATTTCAATTTAGAGTACAATAATGAGGTCATTAAGAAACATGTTAGTCATCCTTCTACTATCTTTCATAGTTATGAGAACATCTTAGAGAAAGAAAATCAAACCATCGACACAATCCTTAATATTACATTTCCTATTGGCAAGGATGGTATGATACAAGAAGATACAAGCATAGACAGTAATGAAATCCATAATTGTTCTTCTCCCGGTACCTCTCCTACTAGTGAAAAAGGTATCTTGGTGAAAGAAGCTACAATCAATGAGAATAATGAAAGGCTTGCTTGTCCTTCTCCTCATCCCCCTTGGGAGGATATTATAATTCAAGAAAATGAAATAATTTTCACTACTTTAATTAGTCATAATTCATCCCTCAATACTTCCCCTTTAATTGTGAGAATACAATTGAGAACAATCATGAAAATCACATTTTTGAGGACATATTGGTGTTAGAAGATTTTATGATTGAAAGTTATAGAATTATTTCTATCCTTTCTAATGCCCCTAACATTTTGAAATATCTTTTGAACAAAAGGATTCAACCATTCATAAGCATGAAAATGATAGTTCGCCTTCCCTTGATGCCTCCCCTATTTGTGATGAAGTTATTTTATAGAATATAACCATGGAGAGTGATGAACCTTTTGTTTGTCCCTCTCCTAAAATCTCTCCTACTAGGGTATAATTTATGGCACAAAAGGATGAGACCTTAGAGAAAAAGGATGAAGTCATGGACAATCAAATTGAGCCTTCTCTTAATATCCCCAATATTGATAAAGAAGATATTTTTACCATTGATAACTCTTTTACTTGTGATGATGTCATTTTAGAAGAACCAACCTTTGAATTTCATGAACATCTAGCTTGTATTTCTCCTAGAAACTCTCCTTCTAGGGAGGATATCATGGTGCAAGAAAATGATAAAATGGACAATAGCGATATAGTTTCATTAGATGAAGATGATGAAGTAACATTAGACTCTCCTTCACTAAGGGGAATTTATATTATTCAACCTCAACTCATCCTTTACCCACCTTCATACAAACCTAAAACCCAAACTTATCCTTTATCCAACTAATAATAATGTATCACAATAGCTAAGTTATAATACCGTTGCTCATACATATAACACTAGAAACAATCTACAACAAAGAAAAACACCTTCAACATCCCTCCCATTTCTTAACCCTATCTTATCGAGTCCTCGTTTTCCTCCACAAAGTGGAAAGTAGTATCATCTCATTGAACAACTTAAGAATTCTCCTGCTAAAATATCATTATGGGACCTTATTCAACCATCCACTCATTACCATAGCATGATTCAAAGTGCTTTAAAACAAGTTTTGATCCATTCTAATGTGCATCCAAATGACATAATAGCTATAGTACAAGGAGTAAATGCTAACATTGTTTTCCACCAAAGTGAGCTCCCTCCTTTGGAAGTGCAAAAAAAAAGTGATTCTTTCATGATAATATCTATACATAATAGGTTTAGAATAAAAATAACCCTTTTTAACAATAGCTTTTCCCTTAATGTGTGTAGTGTATGTTTTTTGGATAAGCTTGGTGTGGATGAATCAAAAATTTAACCTAACTCTTTATCTATTGGATTTGGCAATGTAGAAAAACAACTACTTGGTGTGATAACTTTTCCTATTACAGCTAGAAAGGCCACATTAGAAACACCAATCCATGTTATGCCTCATGATCTTTCATATAACCTCCTTTTAGGTAGACCATGGATTCATGCAATTAGTTCTACTCTTCATCATAAAATGAAGTCTATTTGGAACAACAAAGTGTACACACTTGAAGCTGACCCTGTCCCAAATAGTTGTTTGAGTATTGAGAAAGATGAGGAAAATCCTTTAAAAACATTAACACCAACTACACAAGCAGACCTGAGGACAAAGAAAAACATATTGAGGAAATCATGAAGCTATTGGAAGATGATTGAGGTTCCTTATACTTCAAACCAACATTCATGGGAGAATACAAGATCATAAACAAATACTCTAAAAAGGGAAAAGACAAAGCGATAATTTCAACACAAAATTTGAAAGCATACACCTCAACCACTTTAGAAGAAAAGACAACATACACAACAAACTTTGATGAAACTGATTATCAACAACCTCTGAATCCTAAAGAAATGAAAAATCTTTATGGAAGAGGTTATTAAATTATGAAACAAATAGGATATAGTGGAAAAGGATGTGGTGCTAGAGAACAAGGTATATGTGTTCTTATAAAGCCTCACACGCAAGAAAATACTAGTGGTCTTAGTTCTTGTCCCTCGAAAGAAAGAAACAAGCCTTTGCTCAATATCATCACTCTTACAAAAGATTCTTCTAAGCTGAATTTAATAGTAGTGCATCCTAAAATGATAGACACTAGTGGTCTTGATTATCATCCTTCAAAAGAAGCAAACGAAACAAGTAAATCCTCGCTTAATTTTAATGGCATCACACAAAACACTAATGATTTGAATTTTTTAGATTTTACACCCTCCTATAAAAGAGCGAACAAAATATCACAATCTAAAGAGTCTTGTGTAAGCATGACATATTGTACTAAGAAAGAGATATCTTTGTTGCAAAATAATGAAATATCCTCTACTTTTGATCAAGAGAGTATCTTGATGAGACTCCTCCAAGATAATTTGATATCTCTCCCTCCAAGAACATGAAATAAATTTTACTACAAGAATTCATTTTGTACTTATCATAGAGTTCATGGCCATTCTACCATTGAATGTAGGGCTTTAAGTGACGAAATTCAATATCTTAAGGACTATGGTGCTCTTCCTTGTGTTGAAGCACCTTGTTCCTCTAATTGATATTGATTTTTAGTCTAGTATATTTTTCATCAATCATCTCGGCTTATTCTTGTCCTACACTAAGTGGGGGAAAGGGGTTAGGTAACCTTGTCCTAGTATGTCACTTGTCATTGTCTCTTTTGGCTAGTTGATTGCCTCTCATGTACATATAAGAGAAAGCTTGGGATGTGAATGGCATGTCTTAAGTTGGTTTTCATGTGACATACTTATTCATGATGTATCTTATTGAAAGCATATGACTTGGCATAGGGCTCTCCGAATAAGTTCTCATGTCATATTCTACTTTAAAGAAATTTATCATAGTAATGGTGTGAGCAACCACTTTAAATTGGGGGCATACATTGACACTCATAATTCACTGTGTGGTTTTCTTTATTCTTGCAATGCATCATTTTCTTGGTGGTATCATTGGGTTTGATTTCCTCCAAAACCGTGATATTTATTTGACTTGTCCTCTCTTGAAGACATTAGGCACAATGTTCCCTAAGAAGAGACCTTACATGAACTAAGAAAAACTCCTTTGAACATTTCCTATCTGGCATTTACAAAATTTCGTTATATGGCCACCTTGCATGCCTATGGATTCATCTTGTTTCCTCATGAGTTCCAGGCATATGAAGCTTTGCTTGCATCATGAAGCTCAAATTTCGTTGTTGTGTGGCACCTTATCAAAGTTATTAGGAGGTATAACTTTGGTAAGGTTGGATAGGAAGCTAGTCTAAGGCATGAATTTCCCTTAGCCACTCGTGTGTGTTGTGAGAACATATAGGTCGCATGTGTTTGTGTCTCACTCTCTTGGATTACTTGCCCAAATGATAGCCTGAAGTTTCATTGCCTTAGAGTGAGCGTGCATGTTTGGACAAACAACTTAGATCTGATCTACAACATGTTAGACAAATGATCAAAGCTTGATCCACCTCTTTTTTCTTATTTTTTATTTTTTCATTTTAGTCTTTCACATTGCATGTTTGTGTATCTTGATGCTGCAAATAATATACTTTGTGCATGTCCTTTTCATGCTTATGCCAGTTTGACATAGGATCTTGGATCCTGGGGGCTTGACTACCTCCTTGCTCTTCATTATCTTAGACCATCCACAATGGTACAATTGGGACCCCTCTTGAATTTCTACTTTAGTGTGAGTTTGAAGTAAGTTCATCCTCTCACTAAAGTAGGGGCTAAATGTAGTGTCAAAACATTTCATCATTTACATTTTCACACTTAGTCTAGGAATGATTAATGTTAAAATGAACTTAAGGTCGCCTTGATCTAGTTTTGTGATGTATTTTACACATTCACCTTAGGTCTTGGGACCTTTTTAAGCTAAAAAAACCATAAATTTTCCTTAATTTAATGTTGTAAAGTGTATTCATTTACACCTTCACATTAAATTTAGGGCCCTTGGACCTAATGTTTCCTTAATCTAGTGTTGTAATGTGTTGTACACATTCACATTGGATTTAGGGCCCTTTTAAGCTAAATAGACCTAATTTTGCCTTAATTTGATTTTGTAAAGTATATTTATTTACACTTTCACATTGATTTTTGAGCCCTCCTACATTTATTATGTTTATATAATCATTAATATGCCCCTAAGACCCTAAATTATGTATATTGAGGCTTATTTCAATCAAAATCCTGACAAGATCAACAAATAGACTTAATTTCTTAACTCCCCAACAATTTCTCTCTCTAAAAAGGCCCTATAGGACCCATACACCACCTTGGACATATGATTCCCACCAATGTGGGACCCATATGCCATATGAGTTCCATTTGGCCCCTTTTGCAGTTTTGAGTAGGAAATCAAGGTTTTAAATTCAATTTTCTTGAATGTCAGCCTCTGGGATCTAATAAATGATAACTTGGATGGATTTCCCACATAAATAAGATCTCAAATCATTATTTCATCAATCCTTCATGATATCAAGTCAAGAACTCAAGAGTTAAGCATTCCAAGACTTTACAAGAACATCAAGAGAGTATTGAAGAGCATTTCTAAGGCATTCAAGGGCAGATTTCTTCATCAATTGTTGAAGCAATTCAAGATCCATAATCATGTCAAGATTATTAAGCATTAAGAATTTTTTTGAGCTAATTTTGTGATCTAGCATTGAAGATCCAAGATTAAGCATTGTTCCACACTTATTTCAAGGTCAAGATCTACATCCTTCATGGCCACTTCATGTTAAATTGTAGATTTACAAGACATCATTTACAAAACATCAGTCAAGGTATCATTATCCATTTTTCATGTTCCCTTCTTCATGTTCCATGTCTTTATTTCATTATTTCATCATTTACAATACATCAATCAAGGTATCATTATCCATTTTAGGTCTTCTCTTCTACATTATTCATTATCCCACAACCTTCCAAATGAGATCTCAGTGACTTAAACTTTTGCAAGAAGTCTTGAATAAAGGGGAAAGAATAGAGTACAAGTGATTTCATTTTTTCCTCAATTTTTAGAACTCAACACTCATTGATGGTATCAAAAATATCTTTGAACTTCTCCTACATATCCCTAGGATAGGTGCAAGACTCATGACGAAATAAGATATTGTTTGAAACTTGTAGTGAAATAAGTCCCATAGCCTCATCCATCTTGTTACTATGCTAAATTATTTTAAATTAATGAGTTAATGATGATTTTACTTCATATAAAGTGGACCGTAAACCCTTTGACATGAGAAATCTAGTCATATGAGCTTCTAGATATGGTAACGGTGTTCTATAAGACATTCAAATAAAGAGGCATTTGCCATGATGGTTGAGGTTGTTAGTGTGAATGGAGTTATTTCCTAACTAGTTATTAGTGAGGAACTCTTCACATCATTAATAAGTTTACTTAGGATTTCATTTGTTAGATGCCATTCTCTAAGCTAATATTTAATGGGACCATATCTCATTAATAGGCATGTAGTTATCTAGGCATTTAATATTTCACTCATGCATTTATATTTGTGCATTAGGCATTTAATGTTTGTAACTAAGGTGGTTATCTAACCTCCTCTCACCTTTCCTATATAAAAATTATCTTGTACATTTGTAAATTATCTCAAAAATTATAGGTAAATTCATCATAGATCATCATTTGATCATATTGTCTTTTTTCTCATGTTGCAACACTTTCTTATTCATGTGGATGGCATTATTCTTGGTTGATCCTTTGAAGTGTGAGTAGCTTTATCTAGGTTATTTTTCATATTTCCAACATGGTATCTATGTGAACCCCAACCTTGGTACCTGTAAATCAAAGAGAATAAACACCTCAAGTTAGATATTGCAAGCCAAAACAAGGATTCCCCATGAAATCCATTTACAAACTCAAAATAGGAAAGAAAACAATGAAGAACAAAATATAAATGACAAACTAGATTGAATCCTAATTTAAATATGCAAACTTATGATCCCATGGGGGAATTGGTTCTAATTTGATGTGAAAATTGGCCCTTTCCCAATTCCTAAGATGCAAGCTTCGAATGTTGAATAGATTGATCCACTTTGTTGGTGAAGAATGAAGACTCCAAGCCAAAATCCTGTAAAACCTAGCTATGACTCAATGGTAATGGATGAAATTCAAGAGATATATAAGCATGGTAACTTTGCTTGGATTGTGGATGATGAAATGAGGACATGAGCTCTTTATTTATAGAATTCCAAGATGGATAAATGTCCAAATTTGAGCAATGTGAGACTAACATTCATCCAATGATATGATGCCACTTGTCAAGCTATGAATGGATGATGGATGTGCAAGATTTGGGGTTTGTGCCAATAAATGAAAATATTTGAAATTCAAATTTGTTGAAATGACATGCAAGAGGGAAGGGAAAATGCAATAAATTCCACTTGGCTCAAGGCAAAGGACATGTAAGATGAATTTATTGCCTTGTTGGATGTACATGTTGACTTGGAATTTTTGAATTCAAATTGAGAGAATATTCCGAAAGATGCCTTGCGAGGAAAATAGGGATTTAATAAATGAATTAAATCTATTTTCATCTGCAACTTGCATTATCTAGAGGATGTGATGGGTGGTTAGGTTAGGCTAATTAGGATTAGGTTAGCTTAATGATGATTAGGATGATTTTGACTTTTATGACTTAAATATTTGATTTATTTAAATTAGAAAAGGATGGAATATGCATTTGGATTTCAATTTAATGAATGTTTGATTTATTTAATTAGAGGGATGATGCTTGATTTATTTAATTCAAATGGACAACCTTAGGAATGAACTCAATGAGTTTAATTTACCTGATGAATGAATGAAGGTGAACTTGATTAATTTGATGAGCGGATGAATGTGAACTTGGTGCATAATGCCAATTTCATGTGTCTACATTTTTCCCCTCTTTGAAGCAATGTACTTGTTGCATTGGTTCAAAGAATAAACTTGTCATGATCAAAATTCAAAAAATTTCTGATTTTTCGGATGCCCCAACGGAAAGTACACTGGTACATTGCCCCCTCGAGAGATCACGTGAAAAGATTCTATTTGAGGGTCAATATCGTGATAAAGAGGTTCAAAATGGATGGTTATGGATGATGATGCAAATGAGATGATTTTAAGATGCTTAGAATAACAAATCTATATTATCCTAAACAACTTAAATGATGATATGATGTGATGATGGATAAGATGGATGATGTGATATGCTATGATTATGCAATGGATGTTTTATGCAAATCTATGAGATTTGTGAGATGCTTAGACTAACAGATCTATATTATGATGATGATTATGCAATGCATGTGAAATGATTGGTGTTTGATATTATGTATGATATGAATGATATGTGGTATGTTGACAGTTTGTGGATGCAAGATGTATGTAAGTGATCTATTTTGGATTTTTTTGAAAACCAAGCTAAGGTTTATTGATCAAATCAATGGATTGATGATGATGATAACATTGTTGAAGATACACAACAATGGAAGGATTGGATTGATCAGGATTGATTAGGATTGATGATGAAAACATTATTGAGGATGCACAACAATGCAAGGATTTGAATGATCAGGATTGATGATGATAACATTGTTGATGATGCACAACAATGCAAGGATTGATTGATTAGGGCTGATGATGATAACATTGTTGAGGATGTACAACAATGTAAACACAATGATATCCTGAGATTATTTTGATTGGACTTGATTGATCATGATTGATGAAGCTTGATTTGAAACAAAATATTTTCAAATGATTTGAAGTGATGTTTGAAGTGTAAATTAGATGCGGCTGATATTGATTATTTGGATTGATGTTTGATGAATGACGAAGATTGATAAGAAATGTTT
>VDFB02000015.1:233497303-233560951 GCA_007258455.2 Sequoia sempervirens
CTAAATCAAACTAACATTTCAGAAAAAAAGGACACACACAAGGTGTATATTATGAATTAAAACAATATACATGATCATGCAATGTCAAGAACTAAAAGAAATAAAAATGAGTAATGAAAATTACATGGATCAAAGATGCACTCACTCTAGGGCCACAAAACATCAGGTCATCCGTAGGGTGAGTTGACCCTAGAGAAGTGGTTTAGTGAGAAAGTTATGCCAGTGTGTTGGCTTCCCACCGTATAATGAGAAAGTCATGCTAGTGTGTTGGTTTCCCATTATACAAACTATACCAAATTTATCCTCCTGATAACTTTGATAAGTAACCACAATGAAAATGCTTTTGTAAATGCTTTTGAATGTCATGTAAAAATTTTGTTAAAGGGGATTTTTCTTTTTTCATGTAAGGTCTTCTTCTTAGGGAACATTATTCATAATGTCTCCAAGAGAAGAGAAGTCAAAAGTTTCAGATCATTGCCCATAGGATGCCTCATTTGTATCATGCCATGTTAGTAGATCATAAACTCTTGGACAAAATCAAACCCAATGACACCACCAAGAAGAGGACACATCAGAAGAAAAAATAAAAATCACGCCATGAATTTTTTTCCGAAAGATGTCATCTATGTATGCTCCCACTTTAAAGTGGTTGCTACACCATCATTTTGAGCAATTTCTTTAAAGTAGCCAACGATAAATTCTAACATGAAAGGAAGACATGAGAGCCAACTTGGAAATCCCTATGCCAAGTCATATGTTTTCGAATTGAGCTACATCATGAATACGTATATCACATGTGAGTAAACTTAAGGCATGTCTTCCACATCCAAAGCTTGCTCTTATATGTTCATGAAAGGTGATCAACTAGACAAAAGAGAATGAAAAGTGACATACAGGGATAAGGCTTCCTAACGCTTTTCCCCCACTTAGTGCAGGATAAGGGTCATCCTAGAATGGATGATGGTATGTTGCTCCTTGTGATGAATGTAAAACATGCAATAGTGAGTATGATATGATTCTACAACTATTACATGGAAAGGAGTAGAAAGTAATGTTATTTATTTTGATGAGCAAACAAATTTTTTGCTTGATACATATTTAATGAGATATCTATCAACTTAGGATGTACCAAAGTTAAAGTTGTCTTGGAAGAATCTTTTGTGACAGTATTGACATTGGATGATGGATTTTTTTTTTAGGGACAATAACCAAGATCAATATGCTTTATAAGGACCATGATACCTTGTTCTATAGCATCACATTGTTTCCCAAGTTTTTTCATAAGTCTTTCAAGTTTGGGGTTGGCCCTGATTGTATACACTTTGTTATATATGTAAGTAATGTCATTATAACTCAGTTGGCATGAAACATTATCATTATTGAGTTTCCTTTTAAGTGGTTCTAAGATGAATATAGGTTTCTTTTGAACTTGTGGTTGTTGTGAGGGTGGATAAAGAATTAGGGGATTCTTATGATGTCCCGTGAGGAATGTGGGAGGTCCATTCAAGGGGGATCCAATGGAAACTTGTGCATTTATAACCACAATGGTCTTGGTTTGATGTATCTCTAGTAAAGATAAATCTAGAATTACCTTTTTACCATCACCTAAGGAAGCCACATTACTATTGTTGTTATTTTCTTGCTTCATGATAGTCTCCCTAGGAGGAGAGTTGTTAGGAGAACTATAAACCAAATGTTCTTGACATTCAAGGAGTGGTTCTTCGAAAGTGACTTCCTCGCAAGTAAGGGAATGATCCATGGTTTTATTTTCTTGCTTTCCAATGATGGTGTTTCCTTGTTCAATAATGTTTTCCTTGTGATTCTCATCGATGGGATCTTGTAACATCATAATATATTCTTCACCAATAGGAGAGATATTAGGAGGGGGAAATTTGATTGTTTTTATTGTCGATGATTTCATTCTTTTTCTATAAAGTCTCATTCTATTGTGCCCTAATTTTTTCCCTAGTAGGAGATCTTTTAAGAAAGTTATAAACTAGAGGTTCATCACATTTCATGGTTAGATGTTGTAAAGCAACTTCATCATAAATAGGGGAGACATCAAGGGAAGGACAACTATTATTTTCATGTGTTCCAATGATTGGATCCTCTTGTTCAAATAGACCCTTCCAAATGTTAGGAACATTAGGAAGGAGAGAAATAATGCTATAACTCTCAATCATTGGATCCCTTGATACAAACATATCCTCCTCAAAAATGTGTTTTCCATGATCGTTCACAATTGCATCCTTATTCACTAAATAATTTTCACAAAAAGGGGATGTGTTGGGAGATGAATGGAGACTAAGTAAAGTGGTGGCAATGAATTCATCTTCTATTGTTATACTATCTTCCCAAGGGAAATGAGAAGGACAAACAAGACCTTCATGATCCTCAATGATTGTATCTTCTTTCACCAAGATACCTTTGTCACTAAAAGAAGAGGTATCAGGAGAAGAACAATTATTATCATCATGGTTAACTATCCTTGTATTCTCTTATATCACATCATCCTCACAAATAGGGGAGATAGGAGGGGGTGTAAACTTAAGGAAAATGTTGACATTTTCACTCTCTTGCACTAAGAGACTCTCATAACTAGGGAATGCATTGAATGAATGACTAAGATGATTATTGACTAAATTTTTCTTTGCAAAATTGGTGAAGATTGAAAATAACATATTTGAAAAGTAATCTATGCAAACTTAAAATACAATGTAATTTTTCAATTTTCAAGCATGATAATTTTCTGATTACACTATGCATTGATCTAAAAATGAAATGTTGTAAATGCAAATTTGGAATTGAGAAATGCATGAAATTGGATAATTTAAGCTATATTTAGTGAAATGCATGTAACAAAAATTGCACCAAAATGTAGTCAATGGAGAAGGATTCTCCCCACCTTTGAGGCATAAACACAAGGATAGGGTTCCTATTTCACAATAACCACACTCAAGGACACCTTAGAGATCTCAATCCAATAAAGAATGGAGAGAGAGATCTAACAATAAGGTATCTTAGGATATTATTTTAGATTATAGGAGGGGTTCACCACCAAGTTTAAACTTGGAAAAGACAATGACACACAAGATGAAATGCAAAACCTAGTTTGACGCAATAATTTACTAAATAACCTAGAAATGCAAATGGAACAAGACAAAAAGTAGTAAAACTAAAAGTGTGCACTTGGAAAATTGTAGAGACTTGAAATATTATTGATCCTAAAATTTTGGCCTACTGGGACTCATTCGCCATTTGGGGAAAATCACTCCCAGTTCTGGATTTATGCACAGGAACGGGCTTAAGGAAAATGGGTATCCAAATTTGCAAAGATCTTTGAAAAACACCTATAGTGGGACTCATTCGCTAGTTTGGATTTTCTAGAAAGTCAAATTTCTGATTTGCACCTCTCAGCCTACTCTCTTTTTTCTTCTAGGTTCTCATATCTGAAACTCTAATTTTAGGGATGTAAATGACCTTTTTGTGAAGATTTTGACCTTGAAAATGGGGATATAAGTTTGAAACCTATTCTTCAATGATCTTCAAGTCTTCAAAGCACTTAAATATGTAATCACAACAAGAGAGATAAAAACTTGTTGATTATTGGCTATGTGCAGGATCATCATGGAAAAAACATGCCCTTGAGTGGTAAAAAATTTAGAAAAATCAGAGTTAGGCAACTTGACGTACAAAATTGAATAAGTTATCTATATTATTTGAAAAATATGTAAGCATAGAATCTGTAGCAAATTGAATGTAGTTTCTAAACTACTAGGTTTATTTTAAAAAAAAAACTATTTGGTGAAAATTTGAAATTTCAATGCTTGTAGTACTTAAATTTCAAAGGAAAAAATAAGAAGTAGGTGTCTTCTGACCACCCTAACCATAATAAAATGATAAAAAAATTTATAAGATTTTAGATATAAGTAGAGGACTCATGTCCCGATGTGATGCGTCTTTTTTTTTTTTTAAATTCCAAGTAAATAATTAATTATGAATTTTTTTTATTACAACTTTAAAAAAATATAAAAGCTCTTATGTCGACCACCTTAACTTGGTCAAAACTTCATGAATTTTTTTTTTTCAATCCTATAGTATGCGAAGCATAGAATGTGACAGATGTTTTGGATTCAAAAATATGATACTATTTGAAAGCTATAGATTTTCAATCACTATCAATCGGGACTTTAGTCATAATTCAAATAGAAAATGAATAATAATTATTTATTAAATTCAAAGCATAATTTATATTTTGGAAAGTGAGAATATCCTTTAAAAGAAACCATTTTGGTTTCATCAAATTTGGGTAAAAAAATGTCATCAGCCACATACCCTACACATACCCATCATATCGCCACTTTTTGGTCCATCATGATCCTGCACATACCCTATTAGGGAATGGGGGTTTGTGTTGGTCAAACCCCTTTGGGGTAATTAAACCAAATGATGAAATAAGATAATGAAGCATGAACATGAAGTAATGCAATTAGAACCTTGCCATGATGATGGATCTTGAATTGTTGCAACAATTGATAAAGAATTTTTCCCTTGAATGCCTTGAATTATCTTGAAAGCTATCTTGATGCTCTTGTGAAGACTTGGAATGCTTAACTCTTGAATGCTTGACTTGAAAAATGCAATACATGATGAAATAATGATTTGGAAGCTTTTTTATATAGGAAACACACTCACATGACCATTAATTTGATCCCCAAGGCCGACATAGGAGAAATTTAAATTAAAAACCCACCTTTCCCACTCAAAGCCTTAAAAATAGGCTAAATGGGACTCATTCGCCATCTTGGGTGAATGAGTCCCGCCTAGATGGAAATCATTCTCCCAAGGTGGTGAATGGGTCCCACAGGTGTTATTTTTCATTCCAAAGTGTCGGGGAGTGAAGAATTTAAGCTTTTCTGTTGATTTTGTCAGGTTTTTGATCAAAATATGCCTTGGGATGCACAATATGAGGTCATAGGGGCCTATTAATGGTGATATTAAGGTTATAAATGTAAGAGGTCCCAAAAACTAGTGTGAAAGTATAAATAAATACACTTTACAACACTAAATTAAGGAAATTTTGAGTCTATTTAGCTTAGAAGGGCCCTAAATCCAATGTGTATGTAGAAAACACATTACAACACTAGATTAGGTCCACTTGATTTACAAGACCCCCTAAATTCAAAGTGGAGATGTAAATAAATACATTTTACAACATTAAATTAGGGAAAGGTTAAGTTAATTTAGCTTTAAAAGGGCCCCAAGACCTAATGTGGATGTGTAAAACACCTCAGAACACTAGGCCAAAACGACATTAAGTCCAATTTGTCATTATTTATTCTTGAATTAAGCAAGGAAAAGGCATAATTTTTCGGTGATTAGAACATTAATGAGGTGCTTGAGAATTAATGAGCAAGGATTGTTGTGATCTGATCAAGATCTATGATCAGATCATGAGCTATCAGATGTAGGCATCTGGCAATATTTTCTTCTGGAATGTTGGTGGTATTGTTCTCTTTTTCTAGCTATAAATAGGATTTGACAAAATATGCAAAAAAGTTTTCTCTTTAGTTTTCCTTAGTTTTAGAGATATTTTTAGAAGTTGAAAAGTTATAGAACACTACTATTCTCTGGCATGTTATATTTTTTTAACTCAAAATATCATCGTATTGGCATTCAAGCTCTTTTTTCAAGTCATTTTATATTTAAGTGTGATCTATTTGGATGAAATCTTTGAAACTGTGCATATTATGGCCTTTGTCAACTTTCCTTCTTTATGTTTTCATTCATGATAAAAACACTGTGTTAAGCTTAATTTGATAGTTTGAGTACACTTAATTTTCATGTTGTAGGCTTCTATGATTTAATGATAGCTTTCAGAAATTGGATTATGTCTATTGAACTTCTCCATTTTCTTTAAGGGTTGTTGTTTCTCCATATTATGTTATAAAAAGAGAAGGGTTTTCTATAATTTCTAGATATTTTATGTTAAATTTGGAGCTTTTTTACGCTTGATCAAACCTTAATGAGTGCTACCCACGAGGAGATCTAAAAGACTGCACTGTGCTTTTATTTATCCTTTGTTGCTCATTCTCTTCCCAACAAATAAGGGTTGTGGCATTCTATGTCTATTATATCATTCATAAGGAACGAATTAAAGTTTGAAATGTTGTAAAAGCTTTGGCGCATCGCCATTTTTCATGTTTTATATTTACATTTCCTTCTACCTTTTCTCCCTACTCAAAGAAGAGCCATCTTTCTATAAAAATCCGAAAGGTATTCAATGAGGTGCAAATTGGTCCCCCACTCGTTGAATTTCCCATAAGGTTGTCGAAGAAGTGCAAGCTTTGATGATCGATAGGTATATTTTGATGGAATTGATTACTAAAATTATATATTGATAGATTTTGGAATATTGGACCCTAAGTTGTCTTCATTCATAAATCCTTAAGATATCCCAATATTTGCACATTCCTAGATATTTGACCTTACCTCACTCATTTTTTCACATCCTTTATAAACTTTATATTCATTAGAACCATCACATGCCATGTAATTAGTCCCCACATTCATGCTTGTATTCCCCAATCCTAGGTAAATCATGTAGTGTTGGATCAATCTTCAACCACGTGAATTTTCCACTTTAAGAAAAATAAAAGTAAATTTTTGTTGACTCTCATCCAATAAATTCCTAGTATTAGTCAATCTAATACATTTAGTAGTTGAAGGAATCTAACAAAAATTCATTGATCATTAAATTACATGAAACCATTATTCACATTGACACATGGGGTATTTATTCTTAATTTCATAGTTCAAATCATTTGTACGAGTGTTTGAGTGACAAAATTGTTAAGTTAGAGTATTCAAGTGTTTAGGGGGTTTTCAATAAAGTTAAGTTTAAGAGTAAATGGAATTTTTAATTAAATAATTTTAGGTCTTTCTTTTCATGGTTTAGGGTTTTTCATGTAAGCTTTTTTAAAATTTTAAAATCTCTTTCTAAACCTACAAACCTCACATTGTGGATTATTCACCAAAATATTAGACTTTATTTATGTCCTCATAAGTGTTATGAACCTACCATTGGACTCCAAAAACTCAATCTTGATATCTATGTAATTCTTTTGGCTTCTTATCTAGTAGTATAATTATATTACCATATGAAAAACCCATCCAAAACATTTCAAAATTCATAAGCGAGTTTGTAGCACCTACTATATTATAATTGAGCTACAAAAGATAATGTGTACTATTTTTTGTGGGTTTCTCCATCTCTTTATAACTCTATAGATTCTTGAATGTATATTGTAAACCAATAATAAAGTTTAAAATATGGGTAATTTATTTCTCACATATATATGATAAAAATTTATTAAATCCACAACCCTTCCTGTAATTTAAAAAGAAACCTCTTGAAATTTTCTTGCATCCATACACCTCTTTCACTCATACAATCTGACAATATTTTAAAATTCCACACATCCTTATAAATTATTTTTTTACCAATCCGACATATGTGATTGCAATTAGATGTTGATAAACAAGGTGAAACTATTAAAATAATGACTTCTACAATTATACATAATGATAACATTTATTTCTGAAAATAGGTTTACCATAATAATAAATCATGTCAATAGAAGATTTACATGGAGAAACTATTTTAAGAAAAAATCCATATGAGGAAGGTGACAAGTATAGATTAATATTTAAATATGACATACATCCACACACTGGCAATCCCTTCACCCTTATAATACATTCGTAGCACTTATATAGATTGAAAGTAATATCATAAACTTATATCTCATGCATCCAAATTATAGATAAATGGGATAGGATTACTACAAATAGTTTCTAAAACTAATTATAATAAACCATTATAAAATAAAATAAAATTCAATGTCCAAAATGAAGAGGCTCTTTCAAGAATAGTAAATGTTAGTCCCCAAGAGCCATGAATAGAAACAATAACTTCTATAACAATATTAGACAACATTTTTTATTTGTGTAAGAGAGGGGGACCACCACGTGCAAGGCCCCAGGTCATGGAAGGACAAGATGTAGAAGGCTACCCTAACTTACCTCAGCTAGAGGTGTGTTATGATACGTAGGACTAGAATGATAAGGGCTATGAGGTCCTTCAACCACTCTACAAACTGGAAACAAAGGAAGGGGCTAGGCGAGCCAGTTTTTAGGTTCAACACTACACCTCAGGGAGCTCTCTCCCTGAGGACGAAAGTGCGGTCTTTGGATGAAAGTGCAGCACGCTGGCATCTATACGGCCAGAAAATAGCAGAGACAAGGTCAAACCTAGAAAAAATAGCTAATGGGCCATCTAATTAACTAAAGGGCCAAAATAATGTTATTAAGTAAATAAAGTATTCTCTAATGTTGTAAAGCAGAAATGCAAGAGTGAAAAGGGAAAGAATGATCTCACCAAGAAACTCCTTCACTAGCTAGCTCTTTGAAAGAATGTTCACCTACACACACAAAGGAGAGGAAAATGTTGGGTGGTTGTATAGGGGATTTCCTCAGTTAGAACCTCGTTTAGGTGTTCCCACCTCCACAAACAACCAAGAAAGAGAGATAAAGAGAACAATGTAATAAAGAGCACAAAATAACTACAAAATCGTAAAGTGCTAACTCAACCAAGTGATAGAGGAGAGGAGAGGGAAGCTTACCACCTCCACCAAGAGCACTCAAGGCTGCTTGGGGGACAAAATGAGAGTACTCGAGCCTCTACTGCAATGGAGTGGTCCCAAAATTTCTCTACCAAAGTGATGGAGTGGAGCTTTTGCTGCTATGGAATGCTTGGAATGTTGCTTGAGAGATTGAGAGTGAGTGAAGTGAGCTTGTGAAGTGATAGAATGAGTGATTGAAGTTGTGTAGAAGCTTGAATGCATGTTGAAGGAATGAATTTGAAGAAGGAATGAAATAAATGACCATATTTGGGTCAGTTGGCCAAAGGGGGCATTACAACTTGACTCCCAATGAGAAGTGTAATGCCTCTGCAGGTTCAGCCGTAGGAATCTTTCAAGGATGTAAGCATGTCATACGAACATCTTTGTTCCATGTGGGTGTCCTTGACAGAAATTCCTCCATCGACACTCAAAATAGGCACCAAGTGGGATGCAAGAAGTGGGCTTAGGTGGAATTAATCCTTTGAACTTGGTTTTATAAGGTGGATAAAGGAGAAAAGGGGAAGGAAGTAGAGCTTGATCTGGCATACCTGAAGGTGCAGGGAAAGAAAAGGACTCCATAGCTACTCAAAACTATGAGGTTGGAAAAATAAAGTATCTTACAATCCTGTGGACCTGCAAGGAGGAAACCCCCAATATCTCTCGCATGAAGGAAGCCCCATGAAGTAAGTACCTTACAGGCCCACAGACCTACAAGGAAGGTATCCCCCAAAAACTCTAGGATGGAGGAAACCTGAAGGAAGCAGACTCTGTAGAGTCAAGAAGCGGCCACATAGGAAAGTAAGTGGAAAGTCACACATATCGTCAATGATTCAAAAGTATTTCAAATGGATCCCTTGGGAACCCAAAAGGAGAGGGGGTTCCACTCAAGGGACGTGTTGT
Organism: Sequoia sempervirens; assembly: GCA_007258455.2. Lineage (NCBI taxonomy): Eukaryota > Viridiplantae > Streptophyta > Pinopsida > Cupressales > Cupressaceae > Sequoia > Sequoia sempervirens. The sequence continues at coordinate 233,506,888 of VDFB02000015.1, forward strand.
TTGAAATGTGAGGTCTAGTTAGGCTGCCCTTGAGCTAGACGTGAAGAAAATGAAGTAGGTCTAGTCAGGCTACCCACAAGCTAGACATGAAAGAATCCATTTAAGGTAAGAAATTTCAAAGGGGGGTCCCTTGGGAACCTAACATGAAGAAAAAGGGTCCACTCAAGGGATGCATAGTTTGAAAGTATATGTTCTTTTTCAAGAGTGATCCATCATCAAGGGATCCTTTCGAAAGATGTTCACTTCATCAAGGAATTTAGAAGGAAGGATGTGCATCTAGGAAAGGGGAAGATTAAATATATTCCCACTTTGGAGGAAGGTTTTCAAGTCCTTTCTTTATGAACCCGTGATGAAGGAAACACAATTCGTTAGGGTTCCAAGTTGAGAATGCGGTTTTGAAGAAAATTTTGCACAGATTTCTGAGAAAAGATTCATTAGCAATGCATGTGTTTTACAAAAATTGAAACATTAAAGGAGACGCATTGTCACACATGAGAGGGAAAACTCAAGCAAAGAAGAGAAAAAGGTAAAGGCTAATAACAAGAGAGAAAAACATGAATAAAGGAAAAGGACATAGGGGGATCTGGTTTAGCGGGGTCAGATCTATTTGAGCTCATATAAATAATAGGTAACCATGGTGAAAGGTGAAAGATCATCAATCCTCAACTAGATTAGGAAGAATGCATGAGAAGACAAAGTAAAATAAAAAATTGGGTCAACATGTAAGGGAAGCCTAAATGCTCCCACCGCTTTGCATCATCCCCAATTTGTCAAAAATCAAGCAAAACCATGGAAGAATGATGATACACATAGAAGAAGGTTTACGACATGAAAACCATGCCTGTATCCAAGCAAGAACAAGGGTGACAAAGGTCATCTAGGAAAACATAGCACGATCACAGGGGAACACATCACAAAAAACACACACACACTTAAGATCAAGAAGGGGTCTCCTCCTAACATTGATCAAACAAGAGGTCATCTACTTCCCAATATAAATCCTCATAACAGGAAGTAGGGTGAGCTTGTAATGGTGGGATTTTAAGAGGAGGATCATCAAACCCTCCTGCAACAAAGACCAAGGAAGAAGACCCTGCAATGTCTTCTTCACCAAGATCTTGTGAAGCTAAGGTTAATGATTTTGCAAAGATTGCTGACAAGGCCAGAACTTCATACATAGAGTTAAACACACACCCCACAGGAGTGTCATGTATAAATTTAGTGGACAAGATAGGCTGCACTTGAGACTCACCGCTAAGCTCACTGAATGACTCGAGAAGAGTGATGAACTTAGGGGAAGTTGGGATTGGTTCCATCACCAAGATAGAACAAGTCAATGTGGGGCCATCTTGTGAATAAGGAAGACTCCTCTTATGTCCTTCACTACTAGAAGGACCACACTCCACCTCTTGTTTCATCAGAGGAGATGAACTCCCCACATATAAGACTAGAGGCACGGAGGAAGAGGAGGAAAGAACTGCAATAGATGCAATTGAGATATTAACCATATCCATGGGCTTTGAAAAATACTAGACATCTAGAATGGACATCAAAAAGGGTGGCTTCACCAAAGGAGTGATGAACACATGTACCCGCTTGGGCTTAGATGAATTCATACTCGCAATGGAATTTGGGAGTAGTATAGGACCGGACTGAAGAGAAGCAGAAGGGAGTAGGGAAGAAGACACTACAAGAGGCCCTGAAGCAAGGTCTATAATTTCTTCCTCCTTCCTTTTCAAGGTGGTCTACTCAGCCAAGAGATCCTTTTGCCGACACTTGCACTCACACTCAAGGCAGTTTCTATGACTCTTTAAATTGGAGGCTAGAGGTTGCAAAGGAATAAAAGGCTATTGCTCAACCATGGGAATGTCCACTATAGCCCTTTCTAGAAGAGGGCCAAGTTCCTTTAAGGGAGCAAGAGGAATAGGGTGAGGAGCGGCAAGAGGACTCAACCTAAAATCCTTGGTACGAGGCCTCTTCCTATTCACTACCTTAGGAGTAGGAGTGGTAGGAGGCTACGGATCAAATTCTCTCTACGAACCTTTCTTCTTGTTGTATAAGTAATACCACGGTCTAGGATATTCATTGTGGAGGTCTGTGATCCTAAGCTTGGGCCCACGCCAAGGAGGAATCATTAGACTCAGTGGATAGCCACTGAGCTAGCTCATCCAATACTCTTCCCAAGATGGGGGAGAGGATGAGGTAGTCTGGGAGGAGGTATCCTTCTCTTTTCCTTTACTAGAAGGAGAGGGAGGCATTATGGACTTCTCCTTCCATTTTTGGGAAGGGAGAGTAGTCGGTGCAGGCTTCTCCTTCTCCACTCGGGAAGAGGAGGTAACCAATTTTTTTTTCATGAGAAGGGTCTACCTTGGCTCCCCCTTGCCCCCATTTTTATACTTTACATAATTCTTGTAACGTAGGTCCATTCTCAAAGGAAGCAGACCAATTAGGGAGGGCCAAAAGTGATCCAAAGGATATCCACCAAGGGACACCAAGGGCTGGTATCTAGTATCATGTACTACATACATGACACCTTCGTGGGAGAAATTTAAACATTTTTGAATAATGAAAGTGATTCCATTCATGGAGGTGAGCCAAGGTATTCCTAGCTTCAACCTGAACAGATCTAACTCTAGGATAACATCAAAAACTATGTCAATAGTCCTAGGCCCAACTAGGATAGATAACGTTATCGAGCCATAAGGTTTAAGAAAAATACCATTGTGTGTACATATGGTAGATTTTGTTTCTTCATACTTTTCCTTTTGTAATGAATTTAATAGTAATGTTTCCTCAGTGATAACATTCATGTGAATCGTAGGGTCTAGATCAAGACTCCTCTCACAATGTTACCATTGACACGAGTAGGAATGTAAAGAGGCAAGGGTTTGCTATTTAATGGTAAATCTTGTGATGTGAATGTAATGTCCATCAAACTGGGCACAGGTGGAGTAGTAGAAGCCACCATGAACATATTGACATAGGCCTCAGTTTGGGTAATAGAATTAGTGGGATTGATAATCATGTTAGCAGAGTGTGATAGAAATGGGTATGTGTATATCTGCAATTCACTATTAGCTTTCACTATTGATTTGTTAGCATTTTGTTTACTCCCATTGAGATGAATGGTATCATCCTCGATGTGGTCATGTATCTCATGATGCAGTTGCACACAACATTTAGTATCATGTCCATTAACTCAATGGTACTGACAATAAGGGCTTCCATCATACCAATTAGGTTAAGGCTCTTTAATAGGCTTAGGACTTGGCAAGGTTATGATCTTATCAATCAACAACTTTTGTAAGATGAAAGTATAATATTCTGATAACTTTCTGAAATTTTGGTTACATTTGAGGTTATTTTCATTAGCATTGGCTACCACATTTGTAACGGCCTTACCTTTCCTAGAGATTTATATAGTGGCCTTTCCCTCAAAATGAGAGCACGAGGAGGATCCCCTGAACTAAACAACTATCTAGTGGTACTCTCATAAGGCTGCACACAAGTGGGAAAAAGAAGGGTATTTCATAAGGGTGAACTTCTCTTTCCAAGGCCTTTGTATGTTCCCTATGAATACCTTCTACACATCAAATTCAAGTAGCTAATACGATATTTGTGAAAGGAGTGCTTGGAAACATGCTATGAAATCAATGATTTTTTCATTATCTCCTTGTTTACACTAGATGAGATATGAAAAGGTCATCTTCAGCCCAATGTTTGCTTGAAATTGTCTGAGGAATTGATTTACAAGTTGATCAAATGAGAAATTAGAGTTGTCATGCAAGGAACAATACCACTCGAGTGTTGTGTCCTTGAGAGATCGGGGAAACAATTTAGCCATCAACACATCATGATGGAAGAAGTCTGTGCATAGGGTGTGTTAGCTCTCAAAAATATAGGTTTGAACCATGAAAGGTTGCCAAGATTTCACAGTGTTTTAGGGTAACTAACAAGGTCAAAAGGTTTAGACCTTCTACTCTTCAGGTGCTGCTAGACCTAGGCGGGTGTACCTATATGAACCAGGCAGACTTGACTTTTAGTTTTCTCTCTTGTAGTGATTTGTCCATGATGGAAGATGAAAATGGACAAACAAAACCAAATTTGGTATATATTGTATACCAATTTATTCAAAACTAAATCCTAATATGCTCAATTAACAGATGTAAAAAGAATTGAATAAAACTAAATAATAAAACTACGGAGACTAGTGCCTTATTGGGTATGCCGAGTCAAGATAAATCTAAAACAAGTACTTCATTTTGGCAGACATTCAAGTTGTTTAGCATTTAATTTGGTTCATAACTTGTATAAACATGCAAGGTTATGATTATCGAGTTCTTCTTATTAATCCAATTGACATTCTCTAATTACTATGATCAATTTAAAAGATTTAATCTTTACTGGAAAGAACCAATTAATTGACCATACAGATGTAGCAAATGTGCATTGACAAACTAGATATAAACTTGTTACACCAATTTAAATAACTATAAAACACCACATGGGAGAGAACTTCAATAATACTTTCAACGAACACCATAAACAACTGATACCAGAAACAACTGCACCATATTATTAGATTTCAATTGATATCTCTGTGATTTGAAACATGCAGCATAGTCTCATATTAGCAAAACATTGTATTACCCTGTATATTTTCTATCCTCTATCTTATTCTACTTCTCGCTCCTCCATTTCATTTCCAAAATGGATATTTATACATTGAGAATACGTAAAGACACATCCTTTTGGAAATTGAAATGTCACATATTTTCAAAACAAAAAGATTAGAAGATAATTAAGCTCTATTTAGCCACAAGTGAGTTTTAGCTAGATGATCCAAAGAATCTCAGTGCTCGTATGTGTTTGCATCTCCAACTAAATTCCAGATTGTGATTTCCATCTTTATCATCTCCTCATTCTACTCACTCACTTCTTCTAACGTTGTATCCTTCGCAAAAGCTAGCCTCATGACTTCATTCAATATTGACTCACATTCACTTTTCCATCTGGTGGCTTCTTTCTGTGATAGGGCAAATATAATCGTTAAAAAGATGAGAAACAAACAAAAGAGAGTGCAAATAAAAACTAAACAACACCCTACACTTCAATATTGGGAAAATGATGAGCTTAACAACATAAAAATGGAACCTTTTACCTTGTACAGTTGTTCTTTGGTTGGCCCTTTGATTGCAGATGAGATGTATGCTCCTTGATGGCAAGTAGATGCAAGATAGTTGGAAAAAATGGATGCAAATGGTTAAGTGTAGATTGAGAAACAAAATTTCAAGAGTTTGGCTAGCAAAATGATCTCCCTTCCAAATGAGAGAAAAGAGGGGGTATTTATAGAGATTTTGGAAATCTCTAGGGAAATGGATGGCCAAGATTGAGCCACCAATGATCAAGATGTAGGGCTAAGGTAAGTTAAGAACTCACAAGCCCTCACATCTTGACATGTGGCATGTGATATAGCCCTAAAAGGTGAGGTGTACATGAGGTGGAAGGACAAGTACCTTCCAAGTACTTTGATGTGACCTTTCAATGATCACATGGGGAAGGGGAAAGCTTTGGGAGAATAAAAATGAATTAAAAATTCACAATGATTGGAAGAATCTAGTGGATAAGACAAGGTTCCCAAAAGGTGGGAATTTGTCACATGTGACTTGATGTGACAAGTCAAAGGTTCTAGAAGATGCATGGGAAAAGGGGATTCTAGGAGGAATAAAATGTGAATTAAAAATTCACATGGGGAAGAGAGGAACCTAGGGTGAATAAAAAGGAATTAAAAATTCCTTGGGGAATGGGGAGAGTTGACTAAGGTACCAATTAGGTTTAACTAATTTGTAATTAAAGGATAATTAGGGGTTAATGAGGATTAGAAGTCAACTTGCAAAAGTTGGAGGATGTGACACATCCTAATCAAAGATTAGGCATGTGCACATCCTTAATGAAGAGATTAGGAGATGGATTAAGATTAGATGAAAATGACATGTGAGGAATTAAATAAATGTAATATTTATTTAATTAATTTGATGAAAAAAGGATTAAGGAGGGTAAGGTATTTAATTATTAATTAAATACCTTAGGGATTTGGCATAATTAAAGATATTAATTAAATAATAATAATATTACTTAATTAACTCAGATAAGAGGATGTTTAGATGAAAAGTGATAAATTTGGATAAATTAAGTGTAAAATTTGGATGTCTAAATTTTTCCCCTCTTTGATATGGTGTTATGAAGTAGCACCATTTCAAAGAATATTAAAACATAGAACCCATAAGAAGATGGTTAGATTGGGAAGGATGCCCCAGTCATCAAAGGGATGACTAGGAAGAAAGATGATGGGGGTGAAGATGAAGAGTAGGGTTTGAGGATACCCCCTCGAGAGGACATGCGGGTTCAAGAGAACATGGGTGTTCTCTCGAAATGGATGAGAGGATGCAAGGGGAGATGAAGAAGATGATGCAAAGTGATGGACAAGGTAGGAGGATAAGTGATTGGAAATGGATGAAGCACAAATAGATTTGAGGAAAAATATGATGTTGCCCCAGTCAAGGTATAAGCCAAAAGGGGCTAATGATGGATGGAGTGTTGTCAATGAGGGAATGAGAGATCCCAAAACAACATGAGGATAAGGAAGGATACATCCCAATGAGTGGTATTGATGAGGGAAGGATACATCCCAAAACATCACTAAAGGATAGGGAAGAATACCTCCCGATGAGCATGATGAAAGTGTTGTTGACAAGGGAAGGATACATCCCAAAATAACACTGAAGGGATATGGAAGAATACATCTGGATGATGATGATGATGAGGATGAGGATGATTGGATGGGGGGATTTTGATAGATGAGAGGATGGGATGCATGCAAGATGATAGAATGGAAAATGAAATGCAATCCTAATGCAATTTGCCATCTTCGGAGCACTGATTTTTGCTATAACATAAGACACAAGACACCAAAGTCTGAAAAACCAAGGAAGATTAGTGTTTAATGCATAAAACAAACATAACAAACAAGAAGGCTATCCCAACACCCCAAAGTCATGATGACCTTGGTCGGGCCAGGTATTGGGATAACCACAAGCACACAAGGATGCCCCAGCATAACAAAAGACCTCCGAGATCTTGGTGGGTACTACGTGGGACAACCGATAAGACAAAGAAAAGATCAAGATACACCCCTATGTTGACTAGTCAAAGCACACCATGATATGATGGATCAAGGTGACCATGACAAGTGATGATAGGGAGCGCAAATGGTAAATAAAATCCAAAAGCATCAAAAGATCACAATAGATTTCAAACGTCCTTCACCATAGATTCAAGGGGATGGATGGGATTGATGAGGTCTGTTAGGAAGGATGCATCTTGTTGAGACCGATGATGGATACTAAACTAAAAGATCGATATGATGCATGATATTCAAAACTGATTGGATTTGATGATACAAGTGAATCTTATTTGTTAAGAACTAGCTAGATAAGGGCATAACTTGTTGACACAACACAAGACATGAGACTAACACACCCTAAAGACTAGCCTTGCCTACGTGAAAGCATAGAGCCCAAGTAGTTCAGTAAAAGGCTGTCAACTGACGATGGATAAAAGTAGAAAGAGGATGATGAAGACTAATGACAGATGACAAGGATTGGAGAGACAAAAGCAAAGACTAATGATAGATGATAAAGGTGTGGACAGAGAAAGCAGAAAGATTGATGCACGATGATAGAGGAACCCCAGGGGTGGATCAAGTGATCGACCTTGCCTACGTGAAAGCGCAGGGGCAACGTAGTTTGACCAAAGACCAAAGGCAAACAATGGATAAAGGATGATAAGATGATAGGATAAGTGGATAAAAAGATGGTACCGATATGACAAGATAGGATAGACTTGTTGGATTGGATAGGATGATGACGATCACATAAAGCTCAGGGATGGGATAGTTATCCAAAGCATTAAAATGACCTAGAAGGATGATATGATAGATAGATGAGTGATGAAAAGTGATAGGGGATTGGAAAGATGTGTAAGAGAAGCAGGGGTGATGACGATTAGATAAATGGCATTGGTTTGCATGGAGGGAGGCCTATAGCTAGATACCAATGACAAGGGATTGTGAGATGGGATGATGATAAAGATGAAAGAATGGATAGAGATATAAAGATGGGGGATGGGAGGGATTGTTTGGATGGATAGGAATATAAGGATTGGGAGATGAAAGGGATGCTAGGATAGATGGATACGAAGATAAAGATGGGGAGATGGAAGGGATATTGTGATAGATGGAGAGGGATATAAGGATTGGGAGATGAAAGGGATGCTAGGATAGATGGATACGAAGATAAGGATGGGGAGATGGAAGGGATGCTGTGATAGACAGAGAGGGATATAAGGATTGGGAGATGAAAGGGATGCTAGGATAGATGGATATGAAGATAAGGATGGGGAGATGGGAGGGATGTTGTGATAAATGGAGAGGGATATAAGGACTGGGAGGTGAAAGGGATGCTAGGATAGATAGATACAAAGATAAGGATGGGGAGATGGGAGGGATGCTGTGATAGATGGAGAGGGATATAAGGATTGGGAGATGAAAGGGATGCTAGGATAGATGGATACGAAGATAAGGATGGGGAGATGGGAGGGATGTTGTGATAGATGGAGAGGGATATAAAGGGATGCTATGATAGATGGTGTCTCCAAGGCCTATGTCACAAAGGAAGAAAATGCCCCCACTCTAGATATGTCATATATGAGGAGGAATGAGGGATGGAAGATGATTGGATGGGAAGATAAAGGAGATAACTAGATGAGGACAGGATGGGTGACCAAGGAATACAACAGAGCATGGATGAAGGGAATGTATACCAAGAGGTGGCCAAAGCATGAATAGATAGGTGTTCCTATTTTGATCAAGATCACAAGAAGGATGGAGGGATGGGAGATAAATGGGATATGATGGTAGGAGATGGAAGATAGGTGGGATGGAGGGGTTTTATGAAGAGGATGGATAACAAGAAGATGGGTGCATAGCTAGAAGCATAGCGGATGGAGGGAATGCATATCAGGAAGTTGGCCCCAAGTGCAGATGGGGATTTATGCATGATGCCTATTTGCTAGGTTTTCATCATGGTATTTATCCAAGGTGCTTATTTTCCAAGTTTTCACCATTGGTTGAATTATTTCTCTTTACTATTTTTTTTTATTTTTTTGTTTTTTTTGATATTTTTTGGATTTTTTTTTCTGACTTTTTGACTTTTTCAGATTGGTAGATAGCAAGGGGATGACAATGGATAAGGATAGGGATGTTGATAAGGGGATTTAGAAGACATGCGATAAGGATATGGATGAAGGACTCAAGTATCAAGTTCCATAGGAGGTATTAAGAGCCCATGTTTGAAGTGACTATTGGATGTTAGTACAACCTTATTAGGATAAATGTATTATGCAAAAGGATGAATTAGAGGGATTTGAGAGGGGAGATACATGGGATAATGGATGGGATGCTACAAAGGGTATGGATGGAATGATGGGGTGGATATGTGATGGGGAGATGTGTTCAAGACCAACATTGGCACATGTGGTGGTGGATGTGAAAAGATAAGAGGATTAATGGATGGAGAATGTGTGGATAATGGAGAAGATGGGGTGGTGAACTTTGGAACATAAGGACCCAAAATAGACTTAGGAGATGAAAGGGGTGTATGACTAGATTTTGGATTAGCAAATTTGGATGTTCTTATAGATTTTTCATTTGATGGCATTGCATATTTTTTCTTTGGGATCCACATGGTTTTGATCTTTGCTTTGGTGGGCCTTTGTGGTCTATGGATTTGATTTAGATTTAGATTTTGCTTCTCTTCACCATGTCTTTTAGAGGGGACATGGGGAGCTTTAGATTCATGTGGATATTTGGATTTATGAATTTTTATGTTAGCATCCAAAGTGCTTTTATTAGCAATGCGATGGGTGTGAGGGGATGGACGATGTGGAGCAATGGAGGTAGGACTATGGCGATTACGTGTAGATGGAGGATGTTTATGTATGTTCCTTTGTTGATCCTGATAAGGGGACATGCGAGAGGGATGCTTATCATGGATGACATGGATAGGTGTTGGATGGATGAAAGGATGAGATAGAGGAGATGATTTTGGGATATACGGACCGAAAGTAGACATAGTGGGTGGATGGACATAAGAACCTAAGATGGATGGAGTAGATGAAGGATGGGATATGGTGGATGGAGGGATGTAAGGACCCAAGATGGATGGTGCAGATGAAAGAGGAATATGGATGGTTGTTTTGAGGCGATAGATAGAGGAGGAGGGATTGCAGCATGTGATTTGGTGGAGCGATGGGAAGAGCCCACATTTCTTTTGGGAAAGGCTCATTGAGGACGTCTAGAGGTTTTACCAACATGTTTAGATTGTGAGTCTTGGGGAATAGATCCAAGACCTTGCATGCGGATTTTTTCTTTGACTTGGATGGGCTCTAAAATACCTTGCTCGTGAAGGCCTAGACATTTTCCTTGATAGTTCATGTTCTTGAGTATTCGATCCATGATAGGATTTTTGTTATTCTGAAAACATGATGTGAGTCCATTATTAGGTGGGGGATGATGGGTGGTATATACACTATTTTTTTCTTTTGCAAGGAGGCCACCATGGAAGAATGTGAGAGTACCAAGGGGATATGCAAGTGGTGTGGGGATAGCATTTTTAGGCGATGATGGGGGATCTTGAGAAGGAGATGATGGGATAGCCGCATTTGGATGGGTGGTATCTGGAGAGGGAGTAGGGGATATAGGATCTGATTTTGTGGTAGCAGGCTCATGCAACGAAGACAAAGATGGAGTGGTAGAACCTTGAATGTCAAGAGGATCATGGGATGGAATGGATGGGGGACTATGATCGTGCGGTGGACTAGATGGGATGGTAGGATCTTGATCTGGAGGAGGGGATATGTTGGCATGCTTTGGATTAGGCTCTTTGCATGACTCATCATGTGTAGGAGGCATCATAATGGAGTCATGGGGGGACTCTTCAAGTTGGGGAGATGGAAGGATGGAGGGTTCGATGTAGTCATCAGAATGTATTTTACTAACACTAGGAGTGGGAGAGGTGGATTGGATTTGGGTGTTGTCAATGGGTTCGACTACTCTTGGAGTAGGAAGTGGGTGTTTAATGGATTTGGTAGATGTGATGGTAGGAGATGGGGACTCAGTGGATTTAGAGGATGTGATGGTAGGAGATGGGGACTTAGTGGATTCAGAGGATGTGATGGTAGGAGATGGGGACTCAGTGCATTCAAAGGATGTGATGGTTTCGATAGTTTGAGTGGTGCTAAGGGTGGTATCATCAATGATAGGTGTTTGGTGGAGAAGGGCCTTGTCACCAATGATTGTGGATGATGGATTGGGATGGCACAATTCCACAACTTCAAGGTGTGGAGTTGGGGATGTATTCTTTATTATAAGTCATGGAGAACTTCTGAAATGAGAGACTTGCATACTCTAGGTTTGGATGGCAAGGTAGGAGTGGATGAGGGATTATGGGTTCATGGGTGATTAGGACTAGAGATTGGTGAACTAGGATTAGATGGGGGAATGGGATTGGATGAAAAAGTGGGAATAGATGGGGGATTAAGATTAGATGAAGGGTTAAGATAGGGGTATTGGCATGGTGAATTAGGACACGAGGATGTAGGTGGTGGATTGTAGTAAGGGTATTGGGATGGTGGATTAGGATGGGGAGATTGAGATGGCAGATGGAGATAGGGAACTACGGATGTTAGATTAGGATAAGGATAGGTTGGTGTGGATGTTGGATTAGAATAGGAAGGTTTGAATGTAGGATTACGATGAGTAGATTGGTATGGGAGATTGGGGTAGTGGGTATATACGGATGAAGGATTGAGGTAAGGGGATGTGGACAGGGGATTAGGATAGGGGTATTGTGATGGCAGACTAGGATAAAAGGATGATGTAGATGAAGGATATGATGGATATGATGGGCATCCCTTGTCAAAGGTAGCATAAGGAGTGTGATTAGGCATAGATGAAGACATGATGGGATAACTAGATGCGGTGATTGGATTTTGGAAAGCGGGTGGAGAAAACTTACTAGCAATGATAGTGTCGAGGGGATCCATGTCACATTCTTCTTGATCGACAAGACTTTCGTTATCATTTTTGACATAATTAGGGTTTCCATTGACCACTATTGATGGAGGATAAGGATTCATGATGATGAAAGGATAAAGAGGATAGATCAAAGATTATGGATGGAAATGGACTAAAGCTCAAATTAGGATTTAGGTTAAGCTCAGATAAGGATTGGATTAAAGCTTAGATTAGGATGATTGGATGATGAGATGGGGTTGATTCTGATGATTGGATTAGATTGCCAAAGGATGATTACAACACTGAATCTGCTTCTTGATGGAAGTAGATTGATTGGGTTGAAGGTGATTGGATAGGGATGTGATTGGATTGGATTGGAGAAGATTGATTGATTGATTGATAAGATCAAATGACAGATTGGATAGGATGATGAAAGGGACTATAATCTCTGTTCAAAGATTACCCTAGGTGATGTAGGATACTGATTGATTGGATTAAAGGATAAATGTATGATTGCAGCACCGAATCCACTTTGATATTGAAAATGGATTGATTGGGCCGACGATGATGATTAGCTTAGGATGGATGACAATCCTAAGCAGATGTTGATGATGATGATCAGATCAGATACTTAGGTCAATTTGGATAATGGCTCGTGATGAAGTTCAAGGGATTTGGATGGGGAAAGTGATGATTTGATTGGGGGAACAAATGATAGAAATGGATGAACAAATACTCAAAATGAGCAAACGATTGTTCGGGACGGATGAATGATTGCTCGGAACGAGTAAATGACTGCTAAGAATAGATGAATGACTCTTGGAACAAGAAGACAAAAGCTCATAATGAATGATAGATTACTCAGAACAAGTAGATGATTGATCAGGATTGTTGAATGAGAGTTTGAAATGATTGAAGGAGGTTTACAATGGATGAATGTTTACTCGAAACGAGTAAAACAAATGATCAAAATGGAAAAACAAAGCTTGTGATGATAGAAGAAGGTTCAAAATAGATGAATGTTTACTCGAAATGAGTAAATGAATGATTGGAATGATAGAACAAGAGTTCGAAATGATAGACCAAGATGTGAAATGGATGAACGTTCAATCAGAACAAGGAGAGGAAGACTCAGAATGAGCGAAAGAGTGCTTGGAATGGATGAATGACTCTCAGAACGAGATGAGGAAGACCCAGAAGGAGCGAACAAGCTCTCGGAATGAGGAGAGGAGGACCCAGAACGAGTGAACAAGCTCGTGAAACAAATGAATGACTCTCGAAACGAGGAGAGGAGGACTCGAAATGAGCGAAAGAGTGCTCGAAACAGATGAATGATTCTCGAAGCGAGAAGATGAAGGCTCAGAATGAATGATAGATTACTTGGAATGAGTAAATGATTGATTAGGACTATTGAACAAGAGTTCAGAATGATGAAAGGATGTGTTAAATGGATGAACGTTTACTCAGAACGAGTAAACAGATGATCAAAATGATAGAATGAGAGTTCAAAATGATGAAAGGATGTGTTAAATGGATGAACATTTACTCGAAATGAGTAAACGAATGATCAGAATGATAGAATGAGAGTTCAGAATGATGAAAGGATGTGTTAAATGGATGAACGTTTACTCAGAACAAGTAAACGGATGAGAATGGTAGGGTATGCCACCCTCAAGGAGGTGGATGGGGAAGAAAAAGATGCCTTGGCCAACTTCTCCAAAGTATGAAGTGGTATATGTCATCGAAAAGAGCACCAAAAAATGAGAAGAATTGTTTTTGAATGGAGTCAATCGGATAAACAATGTGGAAATGGCGGCCTCGGGAAGAAAGAGCAGAAGGTCAGGTCCACCACAGCATGAGGTCAGGTCTGCCATAGCATGAGGTCAGGTCCACGACAGCATGTGGTCAGGTCCACCAAAGGATGGGGTCAAGTCTGCCAAAGGATAAGGTCAGGTCTGCCAAAGGGTAAGTTTAAGCTTGATTTTTTGATGGATGAGTAAGGAAAAGGACCCAAAATATAGCAAACATTGATAAAAAGTTTTGGCTAAACTAAAAATGACTGGTTTTGCACGAGAAAGACAATTCTGATAGCATAACCCTAAGATTAGTAGAAACAGGTATGAACAACAAAGTTTTCTACTCTAGGATGAACATGGTTGCTAAGGAGTCCTCGATATACACCCGGTACGTGATGCCCAAACCGTGAACACCAACCCATTACAAGTGTGAGTCAAGAACCTTAGCGAGATACCAAAGGCTCGGACCAAATCTTCACGTCATCTCGATGCTTCACCAATTACAACGTGGTTGAATTGAGGTATAACTTTCGCTCTCCCCCCTTTATATACTCTGCTGTTATGCGTGGTTGGAATCATCCCTTGGGTTGATGAAATCCCCAAGCGGGTCCCACTAAGAAAATGGAAATAGGGTGACTCAAAGGACTTGGAAAGCTATGATTTCTCATCACCCAAGATCGCCAAATGGCACAAGGGGATTGGATACGTCAAATATCCTTCTGCAAGCATGCCAAACAAGGTTTGTTGACCCCTCTAATTAAACTATGTGCCTAATTTACCAAAGAACAATTGGTAAAAACTTGAAATTTCACCTTCGGGAGGCCAGGTCCGCCACTGGAGAGGTCAGGTCCGCCACAGCATTAGGTCAGGTCCACCACAGCATAAGGTCAGGTCCACCACAGTATGAGGTCAGGTCCACCACAGCATGAGGATGTGGATGGGGAAGAAAAAGGTGCCCTAGCCAACTTCTCCAAAGTATGAAGTGGTATATGTCGTTGGAAAGAGCACGAAAAACTGAGAAGGATTGTTTTTGAACGGAGTCAATCGGATAAATAGTGTGGAAATGGTAGCCCCAGGAAGAAAGAGTAGAAGGTCAGGTCTGCCACAACATGAGGTTAGGTCCGCCACCGGAGGTCGGGTCTACCATCAGAGAGGTTAGGTCCACCACCGGAGAGGTCAGGTCCACCACTAGAGAGGTTAGGTCCACCAATCTGTAACCTGAACCTGCAAAAATGCCAAAAATAGCAAATGTGAAAGAAAAAGACCCGTTTGTGGGTCCCACTGGGTGTGCCAGAAATGTGATAGGGCGAATATAATCATTAAAAAGATGAGCAACAAACTAAAGAGAGTTCAAATAACAACTAAACAACACCTTACACTTCAAGATTGGGAAAATGATGAACTTAACAACATAAAAATGGAACCTTTTACCTTGTAGAGTTGTTTTTTGGTTGGCCCTTCGATTGTAGATGAGATGTATGCTCCTTGATGGAAAGTAGATGCAAGATGTGAAGTGTGAGATGCAAGATAGTTGGACAAAATTGATGCAAATGGCTAAGTATAGATTAAGAAACAAAATTGCAAGAGTTTGGCTAGCAAAATGATCTCCCTTCCAAATGAGAGAAAAGAGGGGGTATTTATAGAGATTTTGGAAATCTCTAGGGAAATGGATGGCCAAGATTAAGCCACTAATGATCAAGATGTAGGGCTAAGGTAAGTTAATAACTCACAAGCCCTCACATCTTGACATGTGGCATGTGATATAGTCCTAAAAGGTGAGGTGGACATGAGGTGGAAGGATAAGTACCTTCCAAGTACTTTGATGTGAACTTTCAATGATCACATGGGGAAGGGGAAAGCTTTGGAAGAATAAAAGTGAATTAAAAATTCACAATGATTGGAAGAATCTAGTGGATAAAAAAAAGGTTCCCAAAAGGTGGGAATTTGTCACCTTTGACTTGATGTGACAAGTCAAAGGTTCTAGAAGATGCATGGGAAAATGGGATTCTAGGAGTAAAATGTGAATTAAAAATTCACATGGGGAAGAGGGGAACCTAGGGTGAATAAAAAAGAATTAAAAATTCCTTAGGGGATGGGGAGAGTTGACCAAGGTACTAATTAGGTTTAACTAATTAGTAATTAGAGGATAATTAGAAGTTAATGAGGATTAGAAGCCAAATTGCAAAAGTTGGAGGATGTGACACATCCTAATCAAGGATTAGGCATGTGCACATCCTTAATAAAGAGATTAGGAGATGGATTAAGATTAGATAAAAATGACATGTGAGGAATTAAATAAATGTAATATTTATTTAATTCATTTGATGAAAAAAGGATTAAGGAGGGTAAGGTAGTTAATTATTAATTAAATACCTTAGGGATTTGGTAGAATTAAAGATATTAATTAAATAATAATAATATTACTTAATTAACTCAGATAAGAGGATGTTTAGATGAAAAGTGATAAATTTGGATAAATTAAGTGTCCAAATTTGGATGTCTACACTTTCAATTCCCCTTTTTCATCAGAGAATGTAATCATAGTTTTCTTGGCAGCATCTATCAACCCTTATTCATCCCCTTACAGCTGAATATAGAAGTTTTGATGACAATTCATAATATGATTTGTAGCTTCAAGTGTTGCACTATTATAAATATCAGTTTGGGCTATTTCATGAAACTTCTCCATAATTCGTCCATCCATCCTTGTGTGCTCTTTTAATGCGGCAAGAGTATGAGAATATTTTCCCCATAGTTTATTTAACCAAGATGTCAAATTATCCTACCTCTTCTTGACAATTACTACAATTGCATCATGCTTTCCCTAGGAATAAGCACTTGATCCTATCCAATGATCTTCAAATGATTGAGAGCTTTCTCCTCTAATAAGCATTTTGGTTGGCCCCATTAAAATACCAACCAAGTCTTTCAGTCTATCATTCTCTCTCAACATTCTTTCATTATTTTCCTTGTACATTTCTCTTGCTTTTATCAGCATCTGAATTTGTGCTTTATTCAATTTTGCAATATTGACCCCAATTTCTATAGTAGCCACAGGATCAGCCTCTCCAACTTTTAGGGTCATGACATGGACAAATTCCTTCTCTGTGTCAATTACCATTGATTTCCTATGGGGTGGGTATAAAGCCCATATCATCAATGATCCTTCATTAGTATTATACTTAGAACCTGCATACACCTCTGTTACCTTTTCCTTGTCAAGCTTGTGTGTAGCATTACCGTCCCTTAAGAAACTATCAAAAACTAATGCATAATTTAAATGAAGGCTAGGAAAGATCATGACACCAGCGTTCTCCAACATTTTCCTCCCTTTTTTAGGAGTCATATTTTTCATTTCATCATCCACACACTTTCTCAATTGGCTCAGCAATTGTTCCTCATTTCCTAAAGCGACATCATCAACATTGTCTCTTATTTCCTTCCCCTTCTGCTTATACAAGAATGCCTTGAATTTTGGCAAATTTATATACTCATCATCTAAAACAAATGATCTATATTCAATATGCCTTGCATCAACATCACCACTTTCAATGCTCTATTCTCTAGTTGGGCAAACATACTACTGAGTCCTCAACCTGGATACCTTTTATGGTTTTCCCTGTGGCACATTATCCTTTGGTATCTCCTCTCCTCTAGAAGACAATCGCTCTGCCTCCAGCAACCCTTGGTTATATCTTTCAACTACCATTTCAGCTTCATCTTCATCCAAATTCCTAATCATATCATCAAAGGGATAGGGTACATGTTGATACCCTCCAAATTCAATCTTCATCTTAGCAGAATTAATATATCCCTCTAGATCAAAGTCTTTCCTGGGTGATCCTCTCTTCATATTATAATGCAACAATATATCAAGGAACGAATTGTATCCATCCTTAGCCAACACAGTGAAGTCACCAAAACACAATGTAATAGGCATAAAAGCCTCCTTCATAAAAAGAGTTGAAATGCATCACACTGCAGTAATCCATCTGTTTGACAATCTCCAAATATGCAACTCTATTTGGAACTATCCTTGGAAGAATGAAAGGGGTATCTTCAAATCCATATACTCTGATCATTGTAGCTCCCACCAAACAATACCAATCTCCCCAATTATGATCAATTGGCCCATTGAGGTCTTTTGGCTGAAGGAATCTTTTAATCTCATCAGTGAATGAATAATTACAAGGATATTGATACAGCTTATACAATGTTTTTGCAAAATGTTCTTCGAAATGAATGAAACTAGAACTAGCAAACCTACTATCCCAAATAGCAATCCACAACTAAATAGGCAATGCTTCACCCTCCTTACCAATTTGATAAATTCTCATTTTTGGAGGCCATACTCCTAACTCCTGTCTAAAATATAGCACCAAGTGCATCAACAATGAATAGTGTCTGAGATGAACAATAGATGATCCACCCTTGATAGCCATCAATCCTCAATCAAGCCCCCTAGAAATGTATGAGGCATAGTCAAACGGCCTGGAATTGTGATACTGGATATCTGCTGTGATAATCATTGGCACAATTGACATAAATTCTAGGGAATCCATTCCCAACACCTGACACACTGAGAAATAAGTGTAATTCATATAGGGCTCAAACAAGTCCACATGATAAGGAGGCCCCTCACTATCTTGTAGAGGATCTGGCTTACTGCCCTATTTAATCCTGTGAATTGGCAACCTCCAGCCCCTATAAATCATATCCATTCTTGAGAATTCCTTCTCCAATTCTTCACAACTGATCACCTCATTGTAGAACCCTTCTAATTTGAAAACATCACCTATTGCTTCTTTTGACAGATATATCTGTGGTTTTTCAGATGGGTCACATATAGCTTTATGTTTTGGATCATAATGATCTGCAAGCAATTTTACTAGTTCTATATTTACAAATATGTTAGGACACACCAATTTCCCTACATTCAGCTTCCATGGATTATAGACTAGTTCAAAACGGTTTCTCCTATGATAGTGAAAATTGAATAGTTCATACCCTCTTACAATAGTCCAGACGTCACCTATGAACTTTCATTTATCATCCAATTTATCAACTTCTACCCTAAATTGTGCAGACCTTCTAGCTTTAGGCCCTGAACTAGGTAGATGATCAATAAGGTCCTGGTTTAACCTTCGTTCAGTGCCCTCATGCTTTGTATCAACCTTTTGTTTCTTTCCCTTTGATTGATTACAATATTCTGCTCGAGCTCCTCAGACTAAAAGGATGTCCCGGTTCTCTGTTCACCTTGCTAATTCTTCTGCAATCAACTCAGCACTAAAGCATTGATTAAACCTTCATTGTTATATCCTATCATTCCATTAATGAAGCACGAATGAAGGCTCATTTGAAACTAGCACTATCGCATCAAATGTCCTGTCAGTGAGAGATTTTAAAATATGGGCAAAGTCCTTTTGCAACATTTATTACACCTTTCACCAAGACATTCTGTGGTCAAGTACCGACACTTGGAATCAAATTGATGACTATCACTTTTTTTTTTTATGTCGCTATGACAATTCCAAGTCAGGGAGATGTTACATAGACTTCATTGTGTCCTACCGATATGCATTCTTCAAGTCATTCTCCAGTCCCTGAAACACAATTACCTCTTTGCTGATGAAAACACACTTCGGCACAATCATTAAGTTTCTCACCAAAGAAATAAATCCTACCAATGAAATAATACCATTAGCAAGACAATGAATCTTCGAAAAGACTCATATCAATGCCAAATATCTCGCCAAACCCATTCCTCTAGATTACTCTTATTCGGTGAGACTCACCTAGAAATACACTGTCGGTGTAACCTTAAAATCTTGGTGAAACTCATGCCAAAGACTTCTCCTCCTGCCAATGCATATCTTTATTGGCGTAACTTTTGAGTCAGCAAGACTGCAAGACCTTACTCCTAAATACTTTGACAAAGTCCCCTTGTATTTGGTTTGGCAAGACAGGAGCCATTCGCCAAGACCTTACCCCAATGCATATAAGTCTTATCGAGACATTTTATTGTGGGCCAATTGGTGAGACAATATGATTTTGTTATGACTTCATGCTGATACCAATCAGTTTGGCCAAAATGACCCTTCTATGTGCTAGTCGGTAAGACATATTGAATTTGTCGTGACATTACATCAATGCCCCAACCTATGCCGATGTATCTTTCCATACGCTGGTCAGCAAGAGATAAATTTTTTCTATGACCTCATCCCGAACATGATTCTTATGCCGATATGAATCTTCTCTATCATTGAAACAAAAGTGTCTTGCCAATAGTTTGCAGCAAATATACATTAGTGAAAAATACATAGATCAAGGAGACATTCACTCTGTCTTGCCGATATGAGTAATACAATGAAATGTCAAAGACTAGATGGATTCAAATGGATCATATGACAAAATATAGGAGATTTTAAGCTTATGATGAAGACTCATTTTGGAAACTCAAGAATGCAATTGACTGTGAAATATTCAAAATTTTACAGTTATAACAGGGCGTTAAAGGTAGAAACATCTATCTATGGATCTCCCTTATTTCCATACTTCTTAAATTTAGGTATCTCCATTTCTTGGGGGAAGGGATTCTCTAATATTGCAACCAGAAATGGGCTATGTTAGGAGAAGGGTTGGAAGATAGGCTAGGTAGAATCTTGGGAAAGATTCACCAACTGGCTTTACATCTTACCCATGTTCTGAAGAAGAATGTTTAGAATAGGGTCATTAGAAGATAGAGGGCTAGAGGAACCTCCTCCAGAGCTTCCACCAAGGCCACCTCCAGAGCCACCACTAGTGTGACTTCTGCCAGAACCACTGCCAGAGCCACTACCACTAGCAGGGCCTCCTCTAGAACCACTACCATGACCTCCATCAAAAATGCCTCTGCCAACACTACCTCTGCTACCGAATCCTCCACCACTCATCTCACCAAAGCCCCCACCACTAGAGGTGATAGGAGGGGTGATACTAAATTCCAAGGGGACCCTGTTTACTTTGATAGTTTCAGGTTGTTCAGAGACAGAAGGGATACAGATAGAAGGGACCGCATTGGCCATGTAGATGGATATGGGACACATCGATACTTCTAATTGTCATTCACATTCTTTGAAAATGACTCCTTGTGCAAAGCTTGGGTTGTTCGAAGGAGCACATGCTTCAGCAAGACTAAGGAGGCTAGTCAGAAGTTCTATGCCTATTCAATCTTTACTCATCATATGCTTCAACTCACTAACAACCCGAGTGGCTCTAACTATCTTTGGATTTATTTCTAAGTTATTTTCTAAGTTTCCCAATCCTTTAGCAAGGGTTGAAACATATTCAGTAGGGATTTGAACGACCTCATTCTAGTCCACCAATGATGGCATAGGAGACATAGGGGGAGTGGGAACATGATCGGTTTTGTAAATGAATCCTATCTCATTCCTCGACAATTACTCTTGCATAGCCACACTAATAGAAGGACCAGAGAAAAGGTTCATAGATAGACCAATCGAGACCTTCATCCTTTCCATTAGGAGGTTCATATACTTCTCCTAATGATATACTAGAAATTTTTAGAATGGGTTGTGATACTCATAAACCTTCACAACACTCAAGAACACAACAGTCACAAAGTACATCAGGGAGGTCTCAACACCAACAGATGAATAGACATTGGTTCATGTCGGGTTCACCAAAAATGTAAGAGAGGGGGACCACCACATGTAAGGCATGATGGTCACAAAGGGCTAGGATGAGTAAGGCTTCCCTAACTTACCTCAGCTAAAAGGGTGTTACGATATGTGAGGTGCGAATGATGAGGACTATGAGGTCCTTCAACCACTCTACAAACTTGAAACATAGGAAGGGTCTAGGCGAGCTTGTTTTGTAGGTTCAACACTATGCCTCAGGAAACTCTCTACCTAAGGATGAAAGCATGGTCTTTCATGACACGCTGGAATCTCTAAAGTGTATTGGCATCTGTACATCCATACAATAGCGGTAAAAAGGTCGAACCTAGAAAAACTAGCTAACAGCCTAGCTAATTAACTAAAGGGCCAAAATAATGTGATTAAGTAAAAAAAGTATTCTCTAATGTTGTAAAGTAGAAATGTAAGAGTGAAAAGGGAAAGAATGATCTCACCAAGAAACTCATTCACCAACTAGCTCTTCGAAAGCACATTCACCTCTACACATAAAGGAGAGGAAAATGTTGGGTGGCTATTGTATACATCCAAATTTGACCACTTCCATATGGTCAAATTCATCCCCTTTATTTGTCTATTTCACATTTCCCATCAATATTAATTAAATTATTTATTTAATTAATATTTCCCATTTTCCTAAGGTTCATAAAGTATTTAATTTATTAATTAAATACTTTACCTTTCACCCATTTCTCTCTAAATTAAATAAATATATCAATTTATTTAATTTAGTCATTTGGTCTTTTGAATTTAAATTAATTTAAATTCCCTCTTTTCTCTCTCATTGTCACATTCTCCATAATCCTCTTCTAATCTCAATTAGTTTAATTAATCCATGATTAAGATGTGCACACCTTTAATTAGGATTAATGTCACATCCTCCATATCTTGCAACTTGCCTCTAATCTTTCATTAGAATCTTTAATCACATATTTTCACAACCGTAATCTAATCCACATTCCATTTATTGCATACCTCCAAGTCAACCATCATAAATGATTTCTTCATTTAGACAAGACAACCTCTTCCCCATGTGAATTAAAAATTCACATTTATTGCTCCAATGCTTTCCTCTTCCCCATGTAGGTTGTTGAGGAATTCCAAAATTCCTCATGTGTCATATCTCCATGGGGACAAGGACCTCCTTTATGAGGAGACCTTTTCTTTTCCCCAAGGTAACTCTAAGTACCCTCTCATCATGTGAATTAAAAATTAACATTTATTGTTCCAATGTTTCTCTCTTTCCCATGAGGATTACTGAGGAATTCCAAAATTCCTCATGTGTCACATCCTTCCCACATGGGGACAAGAACTTCCTTATTGAAGAAATATTCTCCCAATCCTAAGGTACTTTCAAGTACCTCCACATCACAATCCACCTTTCCACCTCATTTCCACATGGCAAGATGTGAGGACTTGTGAGTCCTCAACTCACCACAACCCTTCATCTTGTCAATGGTGGCTAAATCATAGCCCTCCATTTCATTAGAGGCCTTTCCCATAAAATAGAGGATTTGGAATCCATTTTCATTCTCATTCACAATTCACAAGAATTCACTCTAGCACTCAAGCTGACATTCAAGCATTCAAGCTCTTGCATTCACCATTATTTCACTCTTCAAGTTCATTTTACATGCATTTTCATACACTTATCCAATACCGAATTCCATCATTGAATCCTTGATTGAATCTACATCATTTTGCATATCATTTTAGGTGATTTTCCATCAAGGAGCGCACAAGCAATCAAATCCAAAGGGCCAACCAAACAATCAACTTGCGCAAGGTAAAATTTGTGTTTCATCTTTTTTTGTTCAAATCTAACTAGGCTAATCTTGAAGTGTTGTATCATGTTCTTCTTCCTTTTCCATTTCATTTATTTTTGCATCATTTAGGGTTAGAAAACACGTTGTACACATTTCTAGCACACGTGGTAGAACCCATAAATGGGTCTATTCTTTTTATGTGCTCTATTGTTTCATGTTTTGTAGGATTAGGTTACATATAGAGGCGATTCCACTACTGAAATAGGCAATTATGTTGTCAAGATAGGCAAGCCTACCTTAAATAGAGGAAAATTTGCATCTGTAGATTCATCCATCTATGAAGCAGGGGAAAATCTACTCCCTGTTTCTCAAATAGGTGACCCTGCTCCTAAATTAGGTGAGCCTTCTTTCTACAAACAGGTGAATCTATCTTTGAAATAGGTGATTCTACTGCTAACATAAGTGATTCTGCTCTCTAGAACAAGCAATTCTAATTCAAACAAAGGTGATCCTGAGGTAAAACAGTGACTTAAATTTCCATTTTTAGTGTTCATTTGTTGTTGTTTTCAGGTACTGACCCCCTAACTTGTTTGTTTGTGAGTGTGCTTAATTTCTCTAATGTTTGTACAGCTGGTTTTCATTTGTGCAAGACTGAAGGTTCCAACTACTAATGTTTTCTTGCAGAACGATCAATTCTAGCATAGTTAGTTTAGTTTGCTTGTTGTTTTCTATACTAATATAGGAACACGTAGAACTAATTAGAGGGGAGAATTTACTTGTTTTCCATGTTTTTTAAGCGGGTTGTTGATGTATCCAATCCCATTGTGCCACTTCAGGATCCTAGGTGATGAGAAATTGTAGTCCACTTTAGTCCATTTGTGTTACCTAGGAGGTGCTAGTACGTCTAAGCTCTCCCCTTGTGCTTCGTGCAAGCCTAGAGACCAACCGAAAACATCTAGTATCTTCTTTTAGCAAGACCTTCTTTTGGATTTCATCACCCAAAGGGATGATTCCAACCACATGTACCAGTGGGGTATATAAAGGGGGGAGAGCCAAAGTTGTACCCTAATCCAGTAACGCCGTGTCTGGTTGTGTCTCACGTACCGTGCATATATCGAGGAATCCCTAGATCACCTTGTTCAGCCTAGATAGAGGACTATTTTGGCCATACCCTTATAACTAAATTTAGGATTGTGTTGTTTGAAGTGTCTTCTTTATTTGAAACTAGTGTATTTATTTTCAGTTGAGTCAGTCTTGCCTTCTTTCTGTTGCTTACTATGATTTTCTCCTTTGCCACAGTTAGTTGTTTTATATCCATTCCAGTCCAAGTCTATCATTTGGGTGAATTTTCCTTTGTCGAGGGTGAATTTGATTCTATTTGGGGCCAACTTGTTGTCCACAGGGGTGATCTCACCTTCTTTCTAAGTCATTTCTTAGTTGTTTCCTATAAAGTTTGCCTATTCTCCATAGAATAGGTGAACCTATACCCTATTTAGGCAAGCCTGGTACTATTTTGGGTGAACCTGATACCTAAAGGGGTGATTCTACTTATTTTCTAAGTCATTATGTTAGTCAAAGAGCCCATCACATTCACCTATTTCTTGAAAAAAGGGCGAACTTGCTTCATCTTGGGTGATTTTTCTTGTTGTTTGAGTCCCTTGTCAGTCCCTATAGCCATCATATTCACCCATTCCCTAAAAATAGGCGATTTTGCAACATATTTGGGTGATTTTTCTCTTTGAACAACTAGACCCATCTTTCGTTTGAGCCTTTGTTTGTCCATTTCCCCATTTGTCAAGTTTGTTTCCCCATTTGTCAAAGTCTTTTTCCTTGTTAGGAGAGTCTGTTTCCCTATAAGGAGAGTCTATTTCCCTATTTGGAGAGTCTGTTTCCCCATTTGGAGAGTCTATTTCCCCATTTGTCAAGTCCATTTCCTCATTAAGAGAGTCCATTTCCCCATTCAGAGAGTCTATTTCCCCATTAGGAGAGTCATTTCCCCATTTGAGGAGTCCATTTCCCCATTAGCAGAGTTTGTTTCCCCATTGGAAGAGTCTGTTCTCCATTTAGAGAGTTTTTTTACCCATAGGGATAGTCTGTTTTTCTGTCCGTGAAGCCCACTATTCCATTAGCTAGGTTTTTTGTTTGTTTAAAGAGTCTGTTTACCCGTAGGGATAATCTATTTCTTTTTTTTTCAAGTCTGTTTATCCATTAGCTAGGTTGTTTGTCCATTTGGTGAGCTTGTTTGTCTATCAAGCAATCTTGTTTTCACATGAATCTTGTCCTCATCCATCCCATTCAAGAAATGGGAAAACCTGCTAGCTATTTAGGTGAGTCTAAAACCTTTCTAGGTGAACCTGCTAGTTGTTTAGGTGAGTTTGAAAGTTGTTTGGGTGACCCTGTCACTTGTTTAGGCAAATTTCACATTTTTTGGGTGAATATACATCCTAAATAGGCCAATCTGCACCCTAAATAGGTGAATATGACCCTTGTTTGGGTGACCCTACACTCTGTTTAGGTGAATCTGACTCCTATTTGGGTTACCTTGCATTTAGTTTGGGTGAATTTGACTACTGATTGGGCGAGTCTGTTCCCTGTTTAGCGAATTTGATCCCTGTTTGGGCAACCTTGAACTTTGTTTGGGTGAACTTGATCCTTGTTTGGGAAACCTTGCACTATGTTTGGGTGACCCTGCACCCTATTTGGGTGGCCCTGCACGTTTTTTAGGTGATTCTAATCATTGTTTGGGTGAATATATCTATTTTTTAGGAAAAATCCAAAGAGTTCATCCATTGGTCCCCTAAAACCTTCTCATTTTCCTAGTTGTTTACTATGATCAAAACATTTTTATCACCTTCCATTCACCTGTACTCTTCACTTTAGTACATTTGCATTTTCCAAAGGTCATCCATTCATTTTCCAAATCATATAGACACATCTTACAATGACTCTAGGTTGCACATCCATCATCATTTTCTCAATCCAAATCCCCTAAAATTTGTTTTAGAGGTTATTATCTGAATTGTCTTAGGTGTCTGAATCTAATCATCATCAACCACATCTACTATGGATTTTCATCCATCCTGAGTCAGTCATCATCTTCGACCCAATCAATCCACTTCCATCTTGAGGTGGATCAGTGCCATAATCATCTATCTTTCCTTTAATCTAATCAATCAACTCTTTAAGTCATCTAGGATGATTTCTAAACTAGGTTTAGAATCCCTTTCATCATCTTATCTAATCCATCATTTAATCTTATCAATCATCTCACCAATCAATCTTATCCAATCCAATCCAATCACATCCTTATCCAATCGTCCAATCTACCGATCCCTTATCCAATTTAATTAATCTATAATCAATCCTTCAATCATCATTTAGGTCATCTCTACATTGCATCTTAGATTCTAGCCTCATCTTAGATCACTTGGTAGTTTTATGCCCATTCAAACTCAATCACAAGCGAAGAAGAAAATGGAAAAATAATAAGCCCAAGGTTCCCAAAATATCCCTCAAGATCCCAACAAT
Organism: Sequoia sempervirens; assembly: GCA_007258455.2. Taxonomy (NCBI): domain Eukaryota; kingdom Viridiplantae; phylum Streptophyta; class Pinopsida; order Cupressales; family Cupressaceae; genus Sequoia; species Sequoia sempervirens. The sequence continues at coordinate 233,533,805 of VDFB02000015.1, forward strand.
GGTGCCTCCTCATAGTCCACTATCGACATTCAAAACACTTCATCGCCTGGTGATGAGAACATGGTAATTTAGCCTGAAGTCATGGTTGATGAATACCTTAGTAACCCTGGAAATGTTTAGATGATGGATTGCCACTTGATTTTTATATGTCACAATATACCAACACCTAGTCTCTTCTTGCACCTCAAGATCCACAGACATCCCAAAACACTCTAGGAAATTTATATATTCTCGAGGGTCCACCCATAGAAAATTGGTATCAACCTAGGTTTAGAAATTTTGTGATGTATCAAGCTGCAAGGTACCCTCACCTTCCAAGCACAGTCTCATGAGATCAACCTGATATAAATGACCCCTTTGCTTATGGTATGCCACAGAATATTCCATCTGCTCCACCACTCTCACCTCATCAGCCAAGTCAGCCACCCATTAAAACTAGGTGCAATTTTTTTCTTGCATTGATGTCACCTCCAAGACTTGCACCCAAAGGCAATTTACTACCACCACCTCAAGGTAACATTCTTGTGTTCTAGCAGCCTCCCATTAATCCTCTGCAATTCACTGCTTTGCAAGCACCACCACAAGACACTGCTATCTCCTTGCAAGTTCCACCACAACATACCGCTCCTACTGCTATCTCATCTCAACCACCTCATCAACAACCTCCACAAAAAAAAATCAAAATTCTGCAAAAAAAATTCCAGTCCCGCAACAACATATTGTTGTTCCTACATAACCCCCTCATTAGGTAATGCAAGCTACATCACAACTTCAACAACCGCCACATGGTTCTTCAACGAGATTCCTTAGCAACAATACATCCCATCTCACCCTCCTTACCAACAACCACCATGGCAACAAAAACCACCCCAACATATGCACATTCCCACACAAGTATAACGTAATTTCCTCAGACAATATCTCAATCATCCATCCAGCACATATATCCCCTACGCTACTCCATCCAATCCCAACCCAAGTCTCAATCCGGTCCCTCAGAATCCACCAAAATCTCAACCACCACTTTACACTAACCCCACTAATCCCACTCAAATCCGTACTATCAAATCTCCAATCCACAACCACCTCCATATAACACACAATAGCCAAACATTGCATACAACTACCAACCCAATCCATACTACACTCAGCAGCAACCACCCTATCATCAAGGTGCTCCATCCACCTCCTATTATCAACAACCACCTTTACATCAACAAGAAGATTCCACATCATCATACTACCAAGCTCCCCCACAATATCAGTAGGGTGCTCCATACACTTCATATTATCAACAATAGCCACCCTATCAACAAGCAACTTCCACCTGTTATTACCAAAATATGTCATCCTCCTATGCACCTTATGTCAATTTGCAACCACAACAAACATACACTAATCAATACCAACAAACGCCTTCGTATACACCTCCACTAGCCTATGATCAAAATGCTTCCACCCCATCTTCATCATACCAACAATATCCTCCCTATAACCAACCCAATCCATCTAATCCAACTCCCTTATCACCTATCAATAAATATTTGAAAGACTGCATTAAAGGACTTGCAAGTAGGGACTAGCAAATGATCCTTCAAGTTTGAAGACATTTTTCCCTACCCATTTGATCCCTCAATCTCATTATTTCCTTTCCTGAAGAATTTTGAGGTGCCAAAATTTGATGAATACAAAGGAACAAAAGACCCCAAGGCTCATCTTTAGGAGTTTTATGCCCATTGTCAAGAAGTCATACATAATGAAAATTACCTCCTACAATTATTTCCAAGGAGTTTACAAGGGATAGCTCTTGACTGGTTTATGGGTCTCGAGAAGGGATCTATCAAGTCTTTTGCAGAGCTTTCAGAAAATTTTGTCTCCCACTTCTCCTTTAACTTGGAGAAAGATATCGATATTTTGGATCTCCTAAAAGAGAAGCAGTGTGAGGGGGAGACTTTTTCAAGCTATCTTCAAAGGTGGTGATCCTTAGCCAGTTGGATGAAATACCCACTTAGAGAAAAATACATGGTCACTCTCTTTATCGAAAACTCTCATCCTGATATGGTGCATAATTTTAGACTCCACTATGTCACGACCTTTGCAGAGATAGTGGAGAATGGTCCCATTCTTGAGAGATTCCTTATTTCCAAAGGGTTAGTCAAAATTTTTAACTCTGATAAAGATAATTCATCTAGGGATAAGCCTTGTTATTGGAACAAGAACAAAATTTTTGTCAATGATGGTGTCACTGACACCAAACACGTCCAAGTAGCTAATGCTTCCCAGAAGCCAAAATATCCCCCTCGTCAGCAGTCAATCCCTAATGCCATATTAGTGCCTCAAGGGGCACCACGTCTACCTCAAAAATCTAATCAAGATAATGAAGGGGGTAACAAACATCAATTTACTCAATTAGGAGAGTCCCTAAGTGTTGTGTTTAATAGTCTCCTTCAAGCTAATTACCAAATCACATACCCTATGATCAAGCCTCTTGATGAATCCAAGCCCAACCCAACCTAATATAAAGAAAAAGATTATTGTGAGTTCCATAATATTAAAGGAAATACATTAAATAAGTGTCAAGGCTTGAAAACGTACATCTAGGATCTCATAGATCAAGGTGATATACATGTGGATGAAAACACAACACCCTCATCCAATGCTCAACTGCAAATATACCAAAATGTTTTCCCTAAGCATAATCAAGGTCTTAGTACATAAAATTCAAACCCTAAGCCTAGCAACAACAATAATCAGGATGATAGCATGAACAACATTAGTTATAAGAATGTGTCATTCAATTATCAAGGCATCGTCATGCATATTGAGCAAGCAGAACCATGTGTGTCTATGATACACATAAAAGGTAAAGACCCACAGTGTGCGGTTACTACCCGCCACACTCACATCATTGTTCTTGGAGCCTCTACATCAACCCAATCACCTCTTGTGAGTTCTTAATATAATATTCTTGACCATATAGGGAAGACCCCAGTGCAGATATCCATTCTGGATTTGCTCAAGTCTTCTTTTGTGCACAAAGAAATTTTAAACAAATCCTTATAGGATACCCACATCCCCAATGAAATAGACCCTACACAATTTCAAGCATTGGTAGGACATCTCTCTGCAACATATTAACTAGTTTTTAGCCAAAAAAACATGCCCTGCAATGACTCAAACCACAACCATCCTCTCCACCTTGAGGTCCTTGTAAACTACCATAAAGTAAAGAGGGTCTTGGTAGATAATGGCTCTGCCCTAAATCTTTGCACATTAAAATTCATAAAACAGTTGGGATACACCCACGTTGACCTAAATAATCAAGTCATCACCATCAAGGCGTATCATAATGTAGAGCATGATTTTGAGGAGACAATATGTCTTCCAATTCAGGTTGGGCCCATTGTACAGTACACTAATTGTCATGTCTTAGATCTGGAACTCCCCTACAACCTTCTCCTTGGCCATACATGGATCCACACCATGCAATCCATTCCGTCCACATACCACCAGTGTCAGAAATTCCCATTTAATGGGATGGAAGTTACCATACACACAAATCTATAACCATTTGAATATTGTCATGCACTCGAAGCTTCCTTTCCCCATTCTCATTACTACCCAAGGGTAGAAATGGGAACACCTCAAACATCATCATATCATTCATCTACCAACACACTAGCTACCACTTAATACACTCCATCATCTACATCTGATTCCACCCTTAAAAAAGTTCATATCATTAACAAGGGTTGTGGCGAATACAAAATGTATATAACTTTGAACATGGAAACCATGCCATCCTCACCACATACATATGGTCAGCCTTCTCAGTCTAAAAATGTGGGTTCTAGCACTTTTCGCTCCCCTGGGTTAAGAAAAGACACACCCGAAGGTGACATCAGCCAATGGGTATATTGTGAGGAACTTTGACCTTCTCCCCCTCTGAAGGAATATTTCCAAGAGACCTATCCTTGGTTCTCTAAGTTTGTAGAGAAACACAATTATCGGGGGGGAGGTCTTGGTGCAGAAGAACAAGGAATGAAACAACCTATTGAGGCTTTGATACAACCAAGGTACTCAAGTTTAGGCCATGACACCAAACAAAAATTTCCTATGGCATCAACTAGTGCCTCCAACAATGTTAGTGTGGACAATAGTCTCCTCAAAGACATACCAAAAGAAGAATCCATCATACATTTGTATGATGATGTAGATAACATAGACCTTTCCTCCATGTTCAATTGCTTATCCATTTTCACCATTAGCCTTTCCCTTTGTCACCCTGAGTTGATTGATTGGGACCTACGTGGTAGCACACATTTTGACACATTTCGCTTAGTGGATGTGTATGTAAATCTTATGGGATTTGGGGAGGATGAATGCACTAGTTGCAAAAAAAGGAAAATGCAAAATAAAAAAGGCTCACCTAGTGAAAACCTCCCTGAGGCACTTCTTGACTTGGAAAAAGTAAAAATAAAGGACATATCTAATATTCAAAATCTTGACAAGGCACTGGAAGATGGGGACATTCATCTTCCCCTTGTGGGAATACAATTGTCTAAACATTCATCCATTCTGATTGAGGAAACTCAAGAGGTAAATTTGGGAAATGAAGAGGATCCCAAAATCACATATGTAGCCAAATCACTATCAGAGGAAGAGTACTCTACCATTGTTAATCTTTTCAAAGATGGTATCATCAACTTTGCATGGGCTTATTCAGATATGTGAAGTCTTGGTCCTGCCCTAGTAGTACATCACTTAGATGTATATCCTAATGCAAAAACTCTCAAGCAAAAACTCAGGAAAATGCATCCTCAAGTAGCTCTATTGGTCAAGAGAGAGTTGGAAAAACTATTAGAAGCTAGATTCATAAGGCTCATTGACTACTCTGATTGGATTTCCAATATAGTGCCAGTTGCTAAACCAAATGGGAATATCAGGATCTGCACCAATTTTCGAGACCTCAACAAATCATGTCCTAAGGACAACGTCCCCTTTCCAAAAATTGACATGTTGGTTGATTTAACTGTAAGACACGAGATGTTATCCCTCATGGATGGTTTCTCTGGATATAATCAATTCGGAATTATGCCCAAGGATCAACATAAAACAACCTTCACCACAGCTTGGGGCACATTTTTTTATAACGTCATGCCTTTCAGCCTCAAGAATGTCAAAGCAACCTACCAACATTCCCTGAAAGTCATTTTCGATGACCTTATTCACATAATAATGGTAGATTATGTTGATGATATGTTAGGGAAATCAAGAATAAGGGAGGAGCACTTGATGATCCTGAAGAAGGTTTTTGAGCATCTAGAGCACTATTAGCTACATTTGAATCCTAAGAAATGTGTCTTTGGAGTCACATCAGGAAAATTATTTAGTTTCATCATCTCCAGTAGAGGCATAGAGGTCGACCCAGCAAAAGCCAAGGCAATCATGGAAATACCTCCACCATTCAATCTAAAACAATTAAGAAGCCTTCAAGGAAAACTACAGTCCATTAGATGGTTTATAGCTCAGTTAGCTAAACAATTCTAGTCTTTCACCCATCTACTAAAAAAGGATAATGCCTTCAAGTGGAATTTAGAATGTCAACTCGGTTTTGACAAAATCAAAGATTACTTGGCTCATTTGCCCATCCTTATGCCTCCCATTCCAGGTCAACCGCTTCTGATGTATATTTCATCTACTTTAGTTGCACTAGGGGCATTAATATGACAACATGATGAGTCATCAAAGGAATGTGCTATCTACTACATCAGTCAGACCTTAGTAGGCTATGAGCTCAATTATTCTTTGATGGAAAAAGCTTTCCTAGCTATGGTTTTCAGTTCATAGAAACTTCATCATTATATGCCAAACCATCTAGTGAAGATGATATCAAAGGTAGATCTACTCAAGTATTTGTTATCTAGAAAAAAATTGGTTGGCTACATGGCTAAGTGGGTTATGTTGTTGAGTCAACTTGATATTGAGTATGTGGACTGAAAGGAAATTAAAGGGCAAGTGATAGCAGATCAGTTAGTAGATGCTTCCTTGGTAGATGCCTATCTCCTAATAACAAAATTTTCTAATAAAGAGGTCTTTATAGTAATATAAGAAACTACATGGACACTCTACTTTCATGGGTCGTACACACATAATAGAGCGGGGGTAGGCATCTTGTTCATGACCCCAAAAGGTGATTATATCTTGAAGTCATTCAGGTTGGATTTTCCATGCATGAACAACATAGTTGAATATGAAGCTATTCTCACCAGCCTTAGAATCACAATCTAATGGAACATCACTCATTTGAAAGTCTTTGGCGACTCCTAGTTGATCATCAAACAGGGTAATGATGCATTTCTGACAAAAGATGATAATTTATTGTGTTATAAGTGCATGGTGGATGACTTCAAAAAATATTTCACCACTATCTAGTTTTACCAGATCCCTAGAGTGAAGAATAAAGTATTTGATGCAATGGCTATAATGGGTTCCTTGATTGACATGTTGAAAGATCGAACAAACTGTGAGTTCTTAGTTGAACAACTCTTAATCCCAGCTTATGATATCCCTAAGAGAAAAATGGTGTATGACGTCGTAGGTCCTGAGTCACCATGGTACCATGATATTTACACCTACCTTCATGACAACATCTTACCCCCTGACCTTACACGTAACCAAAAAAAATACTTCATGTAATGCACCTCCTACTACACTATCTTAAGTGATACTCTTTATCGTCGAGGGTATGACAGAACCCTTCTTAGGTGTTTAAATGAGACCGAGGCCCACACCACATTAACAATAGTACATAGTGGTGCTTGTGGGGCCCATTCAGACAACATGACCTTAGCTAAGAGGATACTCAAAGCTGGTTACTATTGGCCTTCAATGGAACATGACTCTTGTGAATTTGTGAAAAAAAAATTTCCTTGTCAACAACATGTAGACTTGATACATGCTCTGGCACAAGATTTGCAGCCCATCATAGCACCATGGCCTTTCTCTCAATGGGGTTTTGACTTAGTCAACAAGATATATCCTCCATCCTTTGATGGCCACACTTTCATTATCATTGCCATTGAGTACTTCACATAATGGGTGGAAGCAATGTCACTCTCTCAAAATGCGGGTACTTAGATATCCAAATTCATCCTCTTCCATATTCTTTGCAAATATGGAATTCCATCCACCATCATTTGCAACAATGGAAAGCCCTTCAAAAACCAGGCTGTAAAACATGTATGTGACACCTTCCACATTCAACATTACTGGTCCATGCCTTATTAGCCCCAAGGTAATGGTTAGGTGAAGGATACCAACAAAACCTTTATCAACATCCTCAAGAAGGTTTTCAATAACACTAGTCATGATTGACATTTCCATATCCATCCCGCCCTTTGGACATATCGCACTTCCATCCGCACTCCTATCAGCGCCACTCCATATTCCCTCATTTATGGTGTCGATGCCATGTTTTTGATTGAGTTTGAGATCCCATAATTGAGAATATCTTTGAATAACCTCATCAGTGATGAAGATACTCGGGTTGCAAGACTTAGTCAGTTGGAACTCCTAGATGAAAGACAGATGAAAGCATACAATCATCTCCAAGTATATTAGAATCATCGTAAGAGAAGCTACAACAAGAAGGTTTGTCCTCACCAATTCAACGTTGGTGATCTAGTCCTTATGGAGAATTAGCATACCCACTAGGGTGAAGCCACAATAGTGGTTTACAATTCAAGTGAGGAAGGAAAACTCATAAAAAAATGACCCCATGGCAAAAAAAATGATTTTAGGGGTTCGTACGTGAACCTACTAGTTTGAGCGAACCCATAAGGGGTTCACTCAAACTAGGGTTCGAGTGAACCCTCTTAATTCTTTCTAAAAATATGAGTGCACTAGATATTTAAGTCCTTGATCCAACAACAAAAACCAATTTGAATTTTGATAAATACAAAAAAAGTTGTGTTATACGGTCGCGCTATGTCTAAATTTTAATTGGTTTGACTTCAAAACTTGATTAAAGAAAAAATATTCAATTAAAAACTATCTAAACAAGTGGAAACACTAAATATCCGAGTTGTAAATCTAAATTTTAAAGAATTAGAATTTTATCCTTCATGGAAAAAAAGTTATGCGTTATATGGTGTGTGTCACTTTTTGAAAATGTTGTTTTATGAAAAAAACTAGTTTTCATGGGAGATGGAAAAAGAAGTGCAATCTAATTCCAATTTTTTTTTTAAAAATATTTTTAGAATCTACAAACAAAAAGTGAAAAGACTCTAGTTTGCATTATCTTCAAATTCCTCATGGTTTAGCCACTATAGGTGCTTGAATGTAAAGATTTAGTTAAAAATAATAATTTCATTATCCTGTTTGGCCAAAATTGTAAACCATTATTGTAGGATCACCCAACAGGACCGAGAAAAGAAAGGTAAATTTGAAGCAAATTGGTTGGGTCCTTACATCATCACAACTAAATATGGATCTACTTGCCACACCTAAAGGACAGCCCCTAGAGGAGCCCATTAACATCATGCACCTAAAATAGTTTTATACTTAAGTCAGCTGGGTTATCCCATCTTGCCAAAAATACCAAAAAAAGTAAAAAAATACAAAAATACAAAAAAATCAAAAAGGTCAAAAAAATCCAAAAATAGTAAAGAGAAATAATTCATCCTATGGTGAAAACCAACTTTGGTGGCACCTTGGATAAGTACATTTGGTGAAAACCTGGTAACAAGCATCATTCATAGAGGGCTTAGTCATCATCTACCTTGTGTCCTAGTTACTTCATCCCATTTGCACATCCAATCTTGACATCATATCATATGTTGTCACTATCCCATCATTTGTCACTTGGTATATTTTGGTTGAGCTTTGGACGATATTTTTCCTCTATCAGTAATCCTAAGCTTTTATCCCACTCTGAGCTTGTGTCATTTTTCTGTATCATCTGTCACTCTCACATCTTCGTTTAGGAATCCTTCCTCGTGCGGTCTTCATTTTTATCACATCTGGTCATGTTGGTCTCTTAGTCCCATCTTTTTTCCTTTTTCTTTTCTAAACTACATTGCCCTTACACTTTCACGTAGGCAAGGTTGATCATTTGATCCACCCTTGGGGCTTTCCATCCATTCACTTTTCATTTTCCATCGCTTGTCTCCATTGTCCTCTTTCCACTTTTTATCCATGGTCTTTTCTTGAACTATGAGGGATTTGTACTTTCATGTATGCAAAGCTAATCTTTGATCAGCCCCCAAGCCCCTAGGTCTTTAGGGTGTGTCAGTCTTGTGTCTTGTCTCTTGTGTCTTGTGCCATGTTGTCAAGTTATGCCCTTATCTAGCTGGTTCTTAGCAAATGAGATCCCCTAATATTATCAGATTCAATTAGTTTTGGAGTCTCCTACATCATATTGATCTTTTAGTTTAGTATCCATCTTTGTTCTTAGCAAGATACATCCTTCCTAACAGACCTCATCAATCCCATCCACCCTCTCAAACATTCATTTCCCCCATCTCCTATTCTTCTCAGGATTCCTACAGTTCTTGACAGGTGTCGTTTCACACCCATCCTACCTTCATTTTATTAGCTAAAGCAAGCATGATACACCAATAAAGGAGGCTTATTAATGATGTGTGATCCATTGTCACACCCATAACTCATCACCCTTAATTTTTTAATAATTACAAGGTAAGTACTTGCCATTTAGCCCATCATTCATGCTCATATAATAGTGTTTGTAAGGAATTCAATTGCATCTCATCCCGCATTCTAGGATCATGGTGTTGCATTTTATCTCCTATGCATTGTAATATCATATTCATTTTAAGTTGTTTAGATTGATCTTAATTGGTTACTCTAAGCATCTTAAAGATTCATGACATTATCATTTCATTGCATTATCCACTTACATTGCATTAAACATCCTAATTTATCTCATTAAATTGCATATTCATTGCATTCATCCATAACATATATCACATATGCATGTACATACATTTTGCATTCATGTTATCATAAATCACTAATCAACAATGTACACATACATACATCACCATCTACATCACCAATCATTAGTCCCATAATCACATCATATAATATCCTAATCATCCATCACATCCTACATCACAAAATATTAGGCATAATGCATTTCATACATGCCATCCACATATAGGCATAAACATAAATCATCATAGAAACATGTGCATACTATAATAATATGCATGTCATAATGAATCGCATGCATACACACACATCCATAAATAAACATCCATCAAATAATAAAACATGGTCTCGACAATGGTCATCGCATATCATATAAATATCAAACTATAATGTACATCACATGATCTATAATAAAGTCCATAATCTCATCAAAGTACATATCCATCTTATTCATTGGTAATCATCAAATAAAATACAAGTATAAGGATTTGAATCACATGTCATCTTTGTGGCTCTATATTTCCCATCTACCCAAAAACCTGTATCCTATCATTTGTCCCTTGTCCTCTCTACTATGAGGTGCCCACATTTGACCTTTGTGGTGAGTTTGGCATTGGCCCTCTTCATGGAGGAGTATCTTGATAGTTGTTATACCCTCAAGTGTGTGTCTCTACTAAGTAGGATAGTACTGGCATCTGTGGCACCACTTTGACATAAGGAGGTACCCGTTGTGTCTGATCTGGCACTACTATGTAGTAGGCCACCATATAGTAGCTAGCCTCCCTCATGTCCTTGTCTCACTCTGCCGCTTGATACCTGGATGAATCTTGCTTTTCCATATACCTGTCCTAAAATCTAGATATGGATCTCCTCTCCTATACACATGCATCATGTTCCAACTAGAACTAACCAATCTATTCCTACACCCAAGACACTTGCTCTATCTCTTTGTCCCTCTCCTCCTACATAGCCTGTACGTATACCTATGTGACATCCCTCTCCCTCTGCAATGTCTACACCTCTTCCCCTGTCCCACTCTCCTTGCTCTACATGGCTTGTGCCTACACCTACACTACATCTCTCTCTCTCCACTACCTATATCCATGCCTGTGTTGCATCCTGTTGGCCTCCTACAATGATTTTAATAACTAAGCCTTTACAACCATGATTTATAGATTGGAAATCTAACTTGAATAGCTACTTCAATCACCATGAAGGTGCATTTAACTTATCAACACAGGGACATGAACTTGAAATGGGTCAACACATTGTGTGCACTACAAACTAAAAGTATCCATTTCATTCTATAGCTAAGGAACACACAATAATGAAAGTAAAATGCTTGAAAAGGAATGAGAAAATTTTTGAACATAAATCAACAACTATGCTAAGTTGAAATGCATAACAGGAATAAAAATATGAACAACAAACAGGAAACTACTCTATCTACTTTGGTTGCAGGAATAGTCACATAATGGAATTCTAGTGGATGCAAGAATAGTCGGTGCTAGACTTCTAACTAAGTACTAAAAAAGTAATACTAAACTAATTCTAAACTAAGAAAATGGATTACTCACCAAGTGGCCCCCTTGGATAAGTATCCTATAAAACTAATGATAACTTAGATGCTTGAGCTCAGAAGTTTATTTTATTCATCATGATTACAAAAGAGTAGTGTATTTGTATTACTAAAACCTAGAGAGTGCAAGCACAATATCAAATCATGCAACCTCCTAAAGAAGGAGAATTAGATCATTATTTATACTAACTAAACATGGTAGTCAACTCCGCAATTGGGAGGACGCCATTTAGGGAAACACGAGAAAATAGAGTGATGGTTTTTACACATGCATGTAATCTAGTCAGACATGCAGGTCTAAATGCATATTCAGCACAACAGTAACGCTTGTGCATGCCCAATCATTAAAGTCCACTACAAGGCAGTTATGTTTAGTTTCCTAAAGAATATTCTATTGTCGACCTCCTTTGAATTGGAGCAATTCCTTTGTTGGACATTATGTCGCATGCCCAGCTGGAGTTGTCTTCCTCAACTTAGCATATTAAATCTACATAACAAAGTTAGTATGCATAATAACTACACATCTATAACCACCTTATGGAACATTCATTAACCACATGCAAAATTAGTATAGATAATCCACATAATAAGCCAAATATCATTAAAGCTTTTAGAGATAGGATTAAGTCCAATGTCAATGGTTTGAGGGAAACATTATGAAAATACCCACATTTAACATTAAATTCCAGGAAATCTACTAGAAAATAAACTATATATTCTACCCAAAATTGGACCAAAAAATAGGCTCATCATTGCCCCCAACCTAATGTTTTGCTAGTCCTCTAGCAAGGGAAGGGTTGTTCTTCTGCTTGGTCAAAGCTCTGAAATATGCAATTGACAGTTGTCCAACATCAGTGGTTGTAGTGCATGAATTAAGATCCCAATAGAATCTTCCCAATCTAACAAATTTGTTCCATCTTTTTTTCTGTAATAATGTCAAACTGGTAGAATCTAAATTTTAGCATAGGCCACATGAGCTTGGGTGGCTGGAAAGTCATGGGAAGCCAAGATCACCCATGTGTTCTCCCAACCTGAATATACCTATTAATCCTTGTGGAGTGTTGGCCAGTAATATCCTGTGTTCAAAACCTTCATTGTTATCCTCTTGGCTGCAAAGTGTCCTCCACATGGTTCCTTATGACATGCATGCAAAATGTAATATTTCTCATATTCTCTCACACATCTCCTCATGACATGATTAGGTCTAGTATAAAAAAAACATCCAACAATCCAAGAGAAAGGGAAAGATTTTTCAATGAGTGTCCTTTTCTCCTTTGGAGACAAGTGAGAAGGAACTCTACCTGTGACCAAGTAATTGGCTATTTCAACATACCAAAGTGTTTGTACACTAAGGGAGAATAGATGCTCATTAGGGAAAGAATCATCTATGGGCTAGTTGTCTTTTGATGTAGTCAACCTTGAAATAAAAACTACAATAGCATTGGCCTTCCTTGGCTTATCCACAATGGTTATATCAAACTACTGCATTAACAATAACCATCTTGCCAATCTACCTATGATCAAAGGTTTATTCATGAGATATCTAATGGTTGCATGATCAGTGTGCACAAAGATTTGGTAGTCTATTATGTAATGTCTAAATTTTTTCAGTGCATAGATTACTATCAGTATTTCTTTCTTTGCCAATGTATAATTGAATTTAGCTCCTTGTAAATTTTTGTTGACAAAGTAAATGAAATTTTCAACAACTCTTTTTTGTCCTAGGACTGCTCCTATGGCATAATCTGATGCATCAGTATAGATGTGGAAAGGAAGGGACCTTTGAGGATAGGAGCATGAGTCAAAGCTGCCTTCAAGTCAGAAAATGCCTTGTCACAGGCTTCAGTCAACTGAAATTCAACATCTTTAGTGAGAAGAGTGTACAATGTATGCTACTACCTCGCTGGAATCCTTAATGAAATTCCTATAATATCTTGCATGACCCAAAAAACTCCTAACATCCTTCTATTTTGTAGGTGTGTGAAGATTTGTGATCACCTCAATCTTTTTAGGATCTAGCTGAATTCCCTTGTGGGAGATGTAGTGGCCAAGAACTACACTTTCCTAGATCATCATGAATACTTTTCACTATTTAAGGAAAATTTTTGGTCTTCACATCTCTATAGAACCCTTGTCAAATTTTCCAATGCTTGAATAAAATCAAGACCATAAGTGGTAAAGTCATCCATATAAATTTCTATGCAATCACGAGAAATGTCAGAGAATATGTTGGTGACTGCCCTTTGAAAATTTGCAGGTGCATTGCATAATCCAAATGGGAGCATCAAATATGCATAGGTCCCCCATGGATAGGTAAATGTAGTCTTCTCCTTGTCCTAAGGTACAATTTTTATTTGGTTGTAGTTGTTGAATCCATCTAGAAAAGAAAAGTATTGCTTTCTTGCAAGTGTATCCAAAACTTAATCAATGAAGGGTAAAGGAAAGTTGTCCTTCTTGGTGGCAGCATTAAGTTCCCTATAGTCAACAAAAAATTTCCATTTCCCTCCTTTCTTGGACACAATCACTAATGGAGACACCCATTGACTATCTAAAATAGGGTAGATAAATCCTACATCTAGTAATTTCTACAGTTCTCGTTTCACAATGTCTCTTAGTGCAAGGTTAATTCTTCTATGTGGCTGTCTTACTAGGGTGCAATCATCTCTAATGTAAATTTTGTGTGTACAAAGTCTAGGATCCAATCCATTCATATCATGATAATCCTATGCAAATGCATGTTGAGGGGTCCTTAATAGGTTTTCTAATAAAAAATATTGTTCTTCATTCAATTTACTATTAACATTCAGATATTTTCCTTTTGAAACTTGTACTTGTGTAGTTAACTCTATCATGGCTACTTCATTAACACATGGTACCTTTAGTGCATATGGTAGTAATGTATGGGACATAACTATTGTTGTAGGAAGTCTGTTTGTAGGAACAGTGGCTACAATAACATTGGTTGTAGGAAGAGAAGGCAAATGTGTCTTGACTGGAGTAGTAGAATAAGAAGATGATGCTTTCTCCACTTCACAATGGTTCCAAATGATGTTAGCCAATACTTCATCCTCATTTTGGAGCTGCATGAAAGAACTTCTACCTAGAATCATAAGTTGTGCCACCAAGTTAACTTCCTCAGCCTCTTCACCAACATGTGGCCATATAGGATTATCTTCATCATGAGATGGTTGAGAAGGTGGATAAAGAAAAAGCTTTTTAGTGATCCTCCCATCCAAAATGTTCATGTCACCTAACCAAAATCCAATGTATGCATCTAAAATTGCTAGCCAAGTTATTCTAAGAATGATGGGATACCTGCCTAGTGTAGCTTTAGGAGAAAGAATCATAAAGTTTGTTGGGTACTCCCAGGAGTCTAGAACTACCACAAGATCTTCCACTACACCATTAGGCTTAATAGTAGAGCTATCAACAAGTTGCAGGATAGTAGGAGTAGATATCATGCTTGTGATATTTGGTTGTTGCAAGATGTCTTTGGTCATTACATTTATTGCTTCCCCTAAATCGATCAAAGAATTATTTACTTGGACCCCGTTCATAAAAACTGTAGACACCTAAAAATGACCTAGGCTTGCAAGCTTCATTTTTACCACTTTCGTCCTAGCATAATTATGACATTTAATTATGTCCTTAGTCCACATTCGACTATTAATTAAATAATTTATAATTATTTAATTAATTCATGTCTGTATTCTTCATGATTATTAAATAAATAAATTTTATTTATTTATTAAATACGTCTTTAATTGTCTAAGTCTTCCTTTAATTAAATAAATTTAATAATTTATTTAATTCCCCTTTGTAATATATTTCTTCCTGATTATTAAATAAATAAGTTTTATTTATTTGTTTAATATGTCACTAATTGTCTTAATTAAATGAATTGATTAATTTATTTAATTAATTAATCTTCTCTGCTAAATTAAATAATTATATTTAATTATTTAATTTCCAAATTGATATTCCTCTCATTTTAAATAAATTAAATTATTTAAAATATCATCACAATCTTAACTGTCAGTCCATTTTGGTAAATAATCTAAAAAAGATTATTTATTGTCTCATAAAATCCATAACTTGAATTAATTTAATTCAAATTGGTAACTAATCTTCCAAAAATCAAGTAATCGGGCAGATTCTTGATTTTCCAAATCTGATCTTTAGTTCAGTCTTTATCCTCTCAATTTTGAAAATCTTTATTTTTTAATTAATTTGTCTCATTTATTCTCCATCGTCGATCCAATTATCTGAGATATTATCTTGACCATTTGATTAATAAATTTTTCCTAACCCTAATTAGGGATTCTCAGATTTAATCTGGACTTCTCATTTTAGGTTCTCATCATCAATTCATCTCGTCTGTCCATTCAAAATGACATTTTCTATAAAATGCCATTTTCTTCTCACTTTTCGGACACAATTACATGCTGACATTTTACATAAATGCAGATACATATTATAGGCATTACACTTTCACACTTGCATTCTTAGATTTATCATAGCATTTATTATTTTAGTTTGATCAAATCTTAGACATTGTCATAGTCATAGGCATTTAGACATTTTTATACAAATCCTTCAGGGCTTGTTGTAGGACTTAGACATTTGCAGATTGCTCACATGATGAATCTGAGGGAAACATCATTAAGCAAGTAAGAAGGTGCTATGGAGGTAATCATGGAAATCTCGAGAAACATGTATAACCGTTCTATTGTTTAAATTTCCTTTGTGCTCTATAGAGCTTTGGGTTTATTGTCATTTATGATTTACATTCATTTGATTGATCTAATCTAAACTCCAAAATTTACCCTCAGTTACATTGGTGAACTTGACTCTATTTTTCTGGTTATTTCCATACATTTTTTTTGTGTTTTCTACTATTTTGCAGGTACAGGTACGGAGTAACGCAACCATTTTTTTTAAATCGTGACACATTTGATACATTGTGATGCATTCACAAATGAGAAAGCCGCAATCGACCTCGGGAAAGCCGCATCTGACAAATTCAGCTACATTCAAAGTCCTGAATGACGCATCTACTCTGTCAAGCCGCATTTGACTGGTAAAAATTTTCTTTCATCTTTGACATTCTGATTTTCAAATTTTAGGGTTTTCTGGTTGCTGGTTTCTTTCTGGTTTTTTCTGGTCCTCTAATTTCCTGGGTTTTCATTTCTCCATGTTAGCTAGCTTAGGGTTTTGTGTTACTAATCTTCGTTTGTAGTGTGTGGTGATTACTGCTCGTGTGTCAAAGATTATTTAATAAAGAAACTACTAATATTTTGTCTACAGATTCAAATGTTGAAGATGGAATAAAACAAACATTGTGCTTGTTTTTCATAGATTAGCAAACATTTAGCTTTGGTGCACATAAAAAGAACATTCATGTCTTCTTTGCTTGACTATGTTTTCAAGATGGTAGGTGAGTATGCTCTCACTTGGTGAAAACCTCATGATCAGAAAACCAGACCCATTTTTATTTGTTATTACCCTGACTTGGTATATCGGAGTATCCTCTCCCCTCGCACTTTCGGGCGATCTTGGGTGTAAGAGAAATGGTTACCAACTCTAGAAATTGGGCCTACCTAGGGATTTCATCACCCCAATGTGACTCAAACTGGCAATGGAGCTAAAGCCAAGCTACCCCTGACCGGTATATAAATGTAAACCTTAAGGGAAAACCTAAGGTTGCTTGTGCGGATGTGTCATACGGATGGAGATGTACTCCCTTAAACCTTGTTGAGCTTAACCTCTTCAAGTTGGAGTGCCACCTTAATGGTGATTAATCTCTTGCCCCATGTATGGCCACTCGAACGAGGGTCCCTAACTAAAAAATCTTGTATAGAAAGCCAAAATCCTTCTATTTGTTAGCACAACACTGGTCGGTGTGAAGGCATCCACACTTTTGTAGTTTGTAGTAGATGTGATCAACTCGCCATGGGAGTCTCAAGGGGGTTGGAAGCTTGGTTGGCCTGAGAAGAGAGTGCACTGTAAGGGGGAGCCCATGCAGCCAAGCTTCTGAATTCACACGCTAGAGATATGCGGTTGGGGAAACCCGCATGGAATCTAGCAAATACTATCATGGCCTAACCTAGAATTGTGCTTATCTGATGTGTGTTTGTCAAGTGCTTTCTAGTTTCATCATAGCTCCAAACAAAACATTCAACACCAAACATATCAAACTTGCAATCAAAATGACAAAAAAAAAATCAATTTGAAACAAAACTGTGTCGCATCTGTCAAACCACAATTGATTTTCTGAACCGCAATTGCTCTGTTAAACTATAGTTGATACTCAAAACACTGCATCTATATGTGTCGCGATGCATTCCAAACACTATAGAGCCGCATGTGCTAAATTGAAACACAACTGACTGTCATCGAGTCACATCTGATAAACTGAGTCACACTTGTTTGTTTCCAAGTCGTATCCGCTAAACTTGAGCCGCATTCGCAAAACCACGATGCAACTAACATCTCAAATGACGCATTTTCCTGTCACTGTTTAAAACTTCATCCAAAGTCAAATCTGAAGTCTTCATCTTATCAATAATCTATCAAACACTATTTCCTAGAAGACTCTGTCAGAAACCAAACTTGAAATTGCTCTAAGTCTTGACCACTAGTTTGCATTCATTTCCATAGGTTGCATCCTTCATTATTTTAGTTGCATACATTTGACATTAGGTTGTCCCTAGGTTCACATTTTTGCATCTCTAGGATTAGGTAAACCTCAGCACAACTTGCAACATCATTGCTTTCAAAATTAGGCTGTTTTGGACTAAGTTATCAAACCCATTTTTAGTCATTGTCCTCTTTGTGATATTTTTTCCAACTCAAAAGTCTAGTTAGGAAAACTCACTAGTCATTTAGACCTTGTCACCTTGTCATTTTCAATAAAGTCCTTTAGTAGCCAAAATCGAAACCAAAGTTTGAGCTTAGACGTGCTTAGGTACCCTTGTCTTAAAGTGCATTTTAAGTCTACATATTGCATATCCTATTCACAAAAAGATTCAAAACATTAGTCTTCCTAGTCATCATTTTTAACTTAGATCTCGCATAATACCATCATCATTTAGTTTTCATTCCTTTTCATTTGAGCAATATCATTTATGGTGGAAACTAAACTTCAGAAACAACAAAGAAAAATGGAAAACTTTTGACAAGACCCTATGTCCACTATCGATAATCATACAAGTGACCCAAACTTGACCTTTTACGATCCATTTTCCAATTCAAACAATCCACCTCCAATGACATCACAATCCTCATCAAATAGTACATTTGAACTCTACTTGCAAAGAGATGAATATGGTCAAATACTTGAGGAAAACATAGAGGCAATAGCACAAAACCCAGAGGCCTCTCACTTTGTTGAAACAATGGTCTGTGACGACAGAGATAGATTCTTGGCTATACTCTTGAGTGAAGGAGCCAAATTACCTCAAGGATTTGAAATTAACATGATAAATGTGACACCTCCTGACCCTAATAACAACAATGCACAGAACATGTCACATAGTGGTCAACTTCCAAACACTACGAGCAATACTCCTGTTGACACTACAACAATAGTGCATGTTACTTCCAACATCCCAAACACCTCCAACAACATAAGTACCATGACAATAAATGCCATGGGGGCATCATCAAGTCACAACAATCCCCCCTTGATAGCTCCATCTATTACCATGAGCACAACTTTGACATATCCGCTCACTAGTATTTCACAAAATCCTTTGGGAGGAGGCACTGGACGTATCTTTATCCAAGGACAACAACAAAACGTTAACACAACAATACAGTCAAATGTCATTGCCTCCCAAGGTACGAACACGAACATTCCTCTTAGGCAAACTCATCAATTTACACAAGGTGGCCAAATAACGCAACCCATGGCACCATTAACGCATCATAACATTCATGGTCATCACATTCCCCAAATAACGACACACGTGACTAGGAGACACATCCCAACCTACTCATCTAATGTTCATACTCATCAACATACACCCAATCATAACTTCCAATATCAACAACACGTCAATCCGCATACGTCATATATATCACAGCAATACACCAATATTCACGCACAACAAACAGGAACCTATGGTGTACAAGGAAATCCAACATACGGAAACATAAATGACCCTGTTGTGGATGCCCTCCAAACAAGAGTGAGGGGTTTAGAGAAAACCATCCAAAACATATACATTTCAGGTCAGAAATCAGAAATATCATATGACCTAAATGTATACCCATTTGACATGAGCTTATACATGCCTCCATTTCCTCCAGGATATGTGTCACCCAGCTTCACAAAATATAGAGGCAAGACAAACCCCATTGAACATGTTCATGAATTTGCAACCAATTGTATGGACATCACCTATGAACAAACATACTTGATGAGACTTTTTTCTAAAAGTCTGGCGGGTCAGGCCCTTGAATGGTTTTCCACTCAAAAGGATATCCAAACATGGGATGAGCTTAAAAGAAAATTCATAAAAAATTATGCGTACAACATTGACATGGATACCTCTATCACTAGCTTGTGCAATCTCACAAGAGGATGCTGGTGAGACTTTCATCCCATTCTTTCAGAAATGGAGAAGTCTAGCTAGTAGATGTCATATTGATATACCCAAAAGGTAAAAGGTCGACATGTTCATGCAAACACTTCTTGGGCCCCTAAAATATGCATTGCAAGTACATTGTTGCACAAGCTTTACAGACTTAGTTGAAAAGGGGGTCTAGATTGAGAAATCCCTTATTGCAAAGGGAGAATTGATATGGTTCCAAAAACACAAATGTCAATCCAACCATCAACAAAAATAAATACTGGGTGAAAAATAAACATGTTACAAATGACGGTGTGGTTGACCCAAGGCTGCAAACATCATGGGTCCTGTACTGGACCTAAAGGGGGTTCAATAAACAAAACAAACCAATAAAGACCCTAACACCTCCTCCCAATATTCCTTCAAACAACCCAAGTGGTCAAAACAATCAGGGACAATACTCAAATGAGACAATTTCCTAAAGGTCGCACATACACTTCTTTGGGGGAACCCATTAAGGAAGTCCGCAAGAAATGCATCCAGAATGGGGTCATCATACTTCAAGAACCAAAACCATATGACCCAAGACAATTCAAACCAGCATGGTGGAATGATAATGCATTTTGCGACTACCATCGAGCAAAAGGACATATAACTTCTAACTATCACCAATTGAAAAACCTAATACAAGATCTTATCGAAAGTCACTCATTAAATTAGGTGGATCTCAATTTGCCTCCAATTCAGATAATACTATCCATAAGAATCCACTACAGGACCATGGTTCTCGTAACGCTTCCACGTCAGGTCCACAGAATCAAGCTAACTTTGCCTGAGTCAAGTATGACTATTCTGGTGGACCTATTATAAACAATGTCTGAACTGACAATGAATACATCAATACCATTATGGTTAGAAGAGCACCCCAATGTAATGCTACTACTTGCAGTGGCAAGGCCACTATAGCTGGTCCACCTCCCACTAGACAAGCCAAAATCACCATACTGGGCCCGTCTACTAAACAGACACAACCTGGCCCATCTGCAAAATAGCCAGAACCTATCCCGACCACAAAGCAATGGAAACCCAAAAGTTAGTTCAACCTCATTGACCAACTAGGAAAGACTCCTGCACAAATCTCTATACTCGAGCTGCTTAGTATCTCTCCCGCGCACAAGGATATCCTAGATAAAACCCTGCTAGAGTCATCAGTCCCAAAGGACATCGATGTCAATCAATTTGAAACCATGGTGGGATATCTTACTACACCTCACCATGTCACCTTCTCGGACCAAGATTACTCATCACATAAAACCAACCACAATGATGCACTGCACATAGAAATTTTTTTCCACAAGCACAAAGTTAGATGGGTTTTAGTAGATGGCGGGGCAGGATTGAACATATGCTCCCTAAAACTAGTTAAGGCTCTCGAGTTCCTTGATGCGTGCGTAGACCCAATGAAAAGTATAGTGATCAAAGCATACGATGATGAGGAATGGTCTTCACATGGTGTTATCTCTCTCCCTATCAGAGTAGGACTGGCCATTGTGGACACGACTTGCTAGGTCCTAGATTTAGAACTACCGTATAACATCTTGCTAGGATGTCCATGGATTCACGCCTTAGAAGTCATTCCATCCACATACCACCAATGCCTCAAGTTTCCATTTGACAGCACTAAAATAACCATATATGGAGACCTCAACCCTTTCCAATATTGTACAAACTTAAGGGGTATCTCTGAAAACTGGGTTCCTATTAATCAAGAAGCACCTAGCTCCTCGTCATCCAAATATATCGACCCATCCAAACTCACGCCATCTTCCACATCTACTCCATCCATGTCTTTCACCATACCACCACCTTCCACTAGCCCTAAGACTGAATCCACTGTCAAAATCCAGGACCTTGGTTGCAAAGAATTCAAACTGCACACAACATATAGCATAACAACATTGCCTAGGTCTCCAAAGGACTATGGTCGGCCATGTTTCAGAATGGAACCTTAGGAAAATTTCAAAGTTCCACCGAAAATAGTTTTTATCAAGTGGGGAGACATGAGTAAGGAAGACCTCACTGACATTACAGGATGGATCTACAAGGATATTGTTGCCCTATCCCCATTAGCAGTTCAAAGATATGGCAAAGGTTATGACATCATGAAGGCTAAAGGCTATGATGGTACTAGTGGCCTAGGAAAAAATAAAACTATCTAGAGGGATCCCATGGAAACTTTTCAAATTCCAAAATATCTTGGATTAGGGTTTGGATCACCCGACAATGACGATCGTCATACCTTTGGACTTTTGAATGAGCAAGTACATGCTTTGGATAGTGTTGAGACTACTAGGAAAAACCTCACCGAAACTGACTCCCATGAGTGGGAATTTGGCTCAGAACAATCCCTAAGTGACTATTGTCTTGATGATTTGTTTGTCAAACCAGGGGAACTAACCTCTGAACAACGGTTTTGGAAAACATTCAAAATTGAACAAGTACCATATGGTCAATGTCCCATTATCATTCCCCATGACATCCCACACCCATCATCTAAACCCATTCCATTGAATCCATCTGAAGTATCAGACGACAGTGACAATCAGGGCTCTACAACCTTCACTCCTTATTTTGACAACGAATATGACACTAGTGAAGGAGAATATTGGATAGAGTTTGATGTCGAGTTGGATGATGATAATATCATCTACAACATCACTGAACATGTTTGCATGTTGTTCGCATCCTCACCCCAATTCACCAACATTGACGATGGCGTTTACTTAGTTTACCCTAACCTAGTCGATTAGGACCAACAAGGACCGTCGGCACTGGACACATTTCAGAATGATGAGGCAATTGTTGAATTTATGGGATTACGAGAAGGCATACCTAGTGGGGACCACAAATCAGGATTCACAATTGATTTAGACTACACGACATACTTTGGTGAGACTGCTCAGTCCTCTAGTCGCAAAAGTAAAAATAAGAATAAAACAAAAAGTGAAACATCTCTAGGTGAAAACTGAAAGGAACCTCTTGATGATAAAATAGTAAAAATAAAGGATGTATCTATGGATGAAAACCTCTCTGAGGCACCCAAAGATGGAGGACTGGACTTTCTCCTCGTGCAATAGGAGAAATCAACCATGCTTATTGAAGACACAATAGAGGATAACATATCAACTACAGAAGATCCCAAGATGTTCCTCTTTGCCGCATCATTAACTGAAGATGAGAGATCAGAATTTCATAAATTCTTTGCAAAACAAAAAATCAACTTTGCATGGTCCTATGCTGACATGCTAGGATTGGACCTAGAATTAGTTCTGCACCATCTCCCACTATTACCTAATGCTAAACTAGTCAAGAAGAAGTTGCGCAAAATGTACCCTCAAGTTGCTCTATTGGTCAAGGCCGAGTTAAAGAAACTACTGGATTCTGGATTCATAAGGTCTATAGATTATGCTGAATGGATTTCCAACCTAGTGCTGGTGACAAAACCAAATAGGCTGATCCATGTCTATATAGATTTTTGAGACCTAAATAAAGCATGCCCAAAGGATGACTTTCCTTTTCCAAACATTGACAATATAGTTGATCTTACAGCGGGATATGAGATGATATCCCTCATGGATGGTTTCTCCATCTATAATCAAATCCGCATCACTCTTAAAGACCAGCACAAAATGGAATTTACTTGCCCATGGGGTACATATTGGTGGAATGTCATGCCATTCGGTCTCAAAAATGTAGGTGCCACATACCAAAGGGCTATGACCACAATCTTCCATGACATGATGCACAAAATAATGGAAGACTATGTAGATAACCTATTGGCCAAATCAGTAACCAGGAAAGATCATCTGAAGGTACTTGACACAATTTTCAAGAGAATTGAAGATACAAAGTTCGGCTAAATCCTAAGAAGTGTGTTTTCGGGGTCACATCAGGAAAACTCTTGGGATACATAGTTTCCTAAAGAGGCATAGAGGTTGATCCAGCAAAGGTTAAAGCCATCATAGACATGTCGCCACCCAAAGGAATTAGTGAACTAAGAACTTTACAAGGTAGAGTACAATCTATTCGATGTTTCATAGCCCAATTGGCAGATAAGTGTCACCCATTCTAGTATCTGTTGCGCAAGGGTATCCCCATTGTATGGATAAACAAATGTTAAGAAGCCTTTCAGCAAATCAAAGATTATCTACTGTCAACACCAGTCCTCATGCCTCCAATTCATGGAAAGTCATTGATACTCTACATCTTGACTACTAGTTCAGCACTGGGAGCATTACCGGCACAAAATGATCATGAAGGAAAAAAATGTGCCATCTATTACATCAGCTGCACACTGATAGGGTACGAGTTGAACTATACAAACATTGAACGTGCATGCCTTGCTATTGTCTTTGCATCCCATAAATTAAGACACTATATGCTTAGTCACCAGACACAACTAGTCACCAAGATTCATCCACTGAAATATCTCTTAAGTTGGGCGGCATTAAAAGGCCGGTTGGCAAAATGGGTAATGATACTAAGTGAGTATGAGATACAATATGTCGAGCGTAAGGCAATAAAAGGACAGGTAATAGCAGATCAACTGGAAAATGCACTAATTCAAGTCACTCATCCACTAGTAACTGATTTTCCTAATGAGTCCATTTTTCATGCAGAACTGGTGGTACCATGGAAGCTATATTTTAATGGGTCTCATACTAGTCATGGCTCAGGCGCTGGAATTTTGTTTATCACACCACAGGGGGATTCAATTCCTAAGGCATTATGGATCACTTTCCCTTGTACAAATAACAATGTTGAATACGAAGCACTAGTCACAGGTCTCAAAATGACAATTAAATGGAAAATTCAAATGTTGCAGTTATTTGGGGATTCCCAGCTTGTTATCAACCAAGTGAATGATGACTATGAAACAAAAGATGAGAAGTTGCTTCCCTACAAGAGGATGGTGGATAGTTTCTTGACATACTTCCAATGGATTTATTTTGAACAAATCCCCAGGATACAAAATAAGGCAGTTGATGCAAAGGCTACTATTGGTTCTCTCTTGGACATCCCTCAAAATGTGTCACAATTTGAGTTCTTACTAGAACAATTTTAATCCCGGCATATGATATCCCAGAATCAGAAATGGTTTGTGAACTTGTCAGTCCCAACTCTCCCTGGTATCAAGACTTTTACGACTACCTAAAATCTCAAACCTTTCCACTCAACCTGTCCAATAACCAAAGGAAGTCCTTCATCCAAAAATCTAACAAGTATGCCATCGTCAGTGACACCCTGTACCGCCGTAGTTTTGATGACACCCTCCTTATATGTCTCGACACCGATGAAGCGCGTATGACCTTATGTGAAGTGTACGACAGTATATGCGGATCTCATTCGAGTGGTCCTACTCTAGCTAAGAAAGTAACAAGACTTGGGTATTATTGGCCAACAATTGAAAAGGATGCAATTGAATATGTAAGGACTTGTCATAAATGTCAGATTCATAGTGACTTGATTCATGCTCCAACACAAGAACTTTGACCAATCACTTCTCCTTAGCCCTTTGCTCAATGGGGACTCGACCTCATGGGTAAAATTCATCCAACCTCTTCCAATGACCACAAATTCATTATCACTGCCACTGAGTATTTTACAAGTGGATTGAAGCCATCCCATTGACATATATTACCGACAAACAAATATTGAAGTTCATCCTTAACTACATCATTTGCCGGTATGGCCTTCCGCAATACATCATCACTAACAACAGACGTCCATTTAAAAACTAAGACATTCAGGAGTTATGTGAGCGATTCCATATCCAATACCACTTTTCATCTCCCTACTACCCACAAGGAAATGGTCAAGTTGAGGCGTCCAATAAAACCATTGTCAAAATCCTCAAAAAGACTATCAATGACGCTGGCCATGACTGGCACATATAACTCAACCCTGCTCTATGGGCTTACCGAACTAGCATTCGTACGCCTACATGAGCCACTCCATTTGCCCTAGTCTTTGGCGCTGAGGCCATCTTACCTATTGAGGTCAAAATTCCTTCATTACGAGTCTCCCTGAAGGGTCTAACTAATGAAGAGGAGTATCGACAATCACGCTTGCATGAGCTAGAAATGCTAGAAGAAAGAAGGAAAAATTCACTGAACCATCTCCAAGAATATCAGAACCGTCTTTCTCACAGCTACAATAAGAAGGTTATTGTCAAAATTTTTGACATTGGCGACCTAGTTCTCATGCAGAACCCCAAGAACCAAGCCGACAGAGAAAAGCCAAGAAAATTTGAACCAAACTGATTGGGTCCCTACATTATCATATCTTCTTTCAATTCTAGAGTGTATTAGCTGGCCACACCAGATGGAGAACAACTGATAGAACGCATCAACAGTTTACATCTTTGAAGGTTCTACGCATAGCATCAGAGGATTCAGTTGAAAACCGCAAAATACAAAAGAATTTAAAAATGATAAAAAATGGTTGGCTTGATGAAAACCTAGCAAACGGGCATCTTGGTGACACCAAAAACATCAAAAAGTCAAGAAAAATAGTAAAGAGAAAAATGATTCGTTCAATAGTGAAAACCTCGCAAACAGGCTCTCTAGACAAGTACTATGGTGAAAACTTGCAAACAGGCGCCATGTGTAGTCAATCATTGCTCTGCCATCTACTGTCACTTTGTCTACCTTGGCCTAGGATGAAAGGTATTATCGTCATTATTACGCAAATCGCCACCACATTCTACCCTACCTGTCATAGTGGATAAACGATTGACATCAAGTCCTGACGAATGTCCATCTAGTAAACCAGCAGCATCCTGTCCATGTTCCTTATAAATGGCTAAGTCTTGGACCTAACTGGGGGAAAAATATTTCTCATGAAACTGTAGTGGATGTTGCACATGATCTTGGCAATTGGTAAAAAGTCTTGAAAAAGGACAAAAAAAAATGGCAAAAAGTCCTAAAAAAAGAAAAAAGAAAAAAAATGGCAAAAAGTCCTAAAAAAAGACAAAAA
>VDFB02000015.1:233567598-233617589 GCA_007258455.2 Sequoia sempervirens
AACTTAGCATATTAAATTTGCATGGTAAGGTCAGTATGCATAATAACTACACATTTATAAACACCTTAATGAACATTCATTAACCACATGAAAAATCAATATAGACAATCCACATAATATGCCAAATTTCATTAAAGCTTGCAGAGGTAGGATTAAGTCCAATGTCACCTGCCTGAGGGGAAACATTATGAAAATATTCCATACATTTTTAAATATGAAAGTCCACATATCTTGCTCAAACAAAATAAACTATAGATTCTAACAAAAAATTAGAACAAAACTAGGCTTATCAAGACCTTCTCCTACAAAGTCCTGCATCAGGCCTCTATTAACCTCCTCATAGAAAGGTCTAGTATCTATTCTACTAATGATTCCCTCTACCCCACAGAGTCTATAACTATGCCTCTGCATCTCTCTCACCCTCAAGGTTTCCAGATATACACCAATGAGTAGCTCTCGTCTCCTTTCTAGAAACCAACTCAAACCCCTGTCATCCCCTGCTACCTTCTACTTCCCCCATCAGTAGAACTCCATCCTACCTGTCTTGGCCCTTCCCTCAACCCTCCACCTATCTCCTGGGAATCCTCCATATTTATCTCCACTTCCTTCGTAAGTAAGTGCATGAAGATATATGCTTTGTTGTCCTCCAAACCCGCCATCCTCAAAATTAGTAAGGCCCACCCCACCTCACCTTGTAGTCTATCTCACTCCCACCTCACCTCGACCAACTCCTCATTCTCTCTTTGTCCCTCTTCCTCCAGCCAAGTCACCACTGCTCCTTGTCTGCTCACCTCAGCCTACAATCTATCTCTCTTCCTGTACCTCCTCTACATGTAGTGCTACCTCATTGGCTAGGGTCTCGTAGTCCCTATGTCCATGTTCCCACACCCTGTCCACCTTTGCATGTAGCCTGCTCACCTTAGCCACTAGTCAACTCCTCTCAATATCTAAATCCCTAAGTCTCTACTCAACAATCTGTAGCTTTGCTAGGGCCCCTCTCAGTTGTACAGTGGAGTCCTATGGTGGTGGTGGTATGTATAGAACCATGGCTAATGGATCAACCTTAGGAGAATCTACCTCCATCACCTCCACCTATGGATCATCTCCTTCCTCATCTTCCTTGGCCTCCTCCTAGCCTCTCCTCTATTGATCCTCTCTATCCTCACTAGCCTTAGCCTCCTCCTATCCTCTCCTCTGATGTCCTCCTCCCCTCCTCCCTCTCCTCTATCTAGCTAGTCTCAACTCATCCTCTAGATAAAAGCCACATGCCTCTATAATCAACTCCATTGTCATAATCTATGCTAGTCAGTGATGAGCCAACCATGCATATAACCTCACTATTGTCCCCACATCTTCTCTCCCTCCCTGCCTACTTGGGTAAGGTATGTCCTATAGCTCCAACGACTATTGTCTTACAAAACTGGCAGCAATTTGCTCCCCCCATGGTCACTCTTGTGTGATCTAACTAAATCTTTGTGGTCTGCAAGGGATATCTTATTAAACGCCAAACTATCTCAGCACTCAGTCTGCCTAGTGTAACTCCACTATGTAGGGCTCTCTCCTGACCAAATAGAATACTATATAGAAGTATCCTCTATGTCTCTCCTCATCCTCCCTCCATCGGGAGAAATTGCATGTCATGTATGGCCTCCACACTATCTGATCCTCCCATAAATCATTTAGCCTCTACCTCCAACAATCTAGATCACTCGTGCACTTATAAAGAAATACCCAACCTTACTCTATCCAATACCAGCATGCTAATGGTAGTGTAGGATTCTGCCCCTTCCTATCACCACTCCTAGCCTAGCCACATTGATGTGCTCCTTGGCCTATACCTTTAACATCATCACTTGTGTAACATTGAGCTCCCCTCGATAGCACACCATGTGCATATCCCTGTATAACTGAGCCAACACTCATGGACCCCATGCGAACTCCCTCTCCCTCGGTTTAACAATGTGTCTCACAACCTCCATGAACTTGAGGCTATGGAAAAATCCTCTCATGTCTGATAGTAGAAGCCTACTAATCAAACCGCAGAGATAGAATGGTAATGCAGGTACTCCCAGCCCTAGGCATCTGTCCAAGTCAAAAACCATCCCCTAAACCAGTAAGTTGTCTTGTCCAAAGAGGACACAGAGGGTCCGGTCTAGCTCCTGCCCCTCTGATCTCATCCAACTCACCAGATGTCCCACTATTGGCAGTCACAATATCCTCCACATGTCCTCCAGTATGACTGTAATCTCCCTTTTTGAGAGGTGGAATGTGGATGTCTCTGAATCCCATTGCTTTGTCAGTGTAGTCAACAGTGCCTGGTGTGCTCTAATAGTGGGATATCCAAGCATGTGTAGCAATCCTACTAGTGCTAATTCCTCATGGTCATCCCCATTGATCGCCACTATCATCACCTCCAAAACATCCGAAAACCTCTTTGACGTCTGCAAACTCTCAAATCACTACATTCACACCACACAACATGTCAGTCATTTAAACAATCTTTTCCTTCTCTTTCACCTTCTTTTCTTCCCTGCCCTAGGTTGTCTTCTTGACATTTCCACCTCCTTTTTTTTGGGTGAATTTTCCCAATTTACCATTTTCCCCCTTTTTCCTTTTCCTTTTGGGAGAATTTTCTCCTTTTTCTGTCATCCCTGCCCATTGTATGGGCATGTTTTACCTCTTTCCTCCCATTGCCCTTGGGATGGGCGAGTCTGCCCACCCTTTGGATCGACGAATCCACCCACCCTTTGGGTGAACCTTCCCTTGGGATGGATGAATGCATCCTCCCTTTGGGTGAGCCTGCTATTGGGATGGGAAAGCATGCCCATTTGTGGGCAAGCCCACCTAGGATGGGCGAGCCTGTTTAGCGGGAGCTTTCTCCCGCCTCCATGGGTAGGAACCCTCGCCCAGCCGGCGGGCTCTATCACCCACCCCTACAGATGGAGGAGCCCACTTGGCAGAATGACAGACCCACTAGCCCCCTATCGTAGGTGGCCATGCCCATTAGATGGGCACATTCGGCCATCTTCTAGGTGCATTCACCCATTTGATGGGCGAATTCACCCATCTCTTGGGCGTAGTCACCCATTTGACTAACTGACCCCATTTTTTGGTGGATTTTCTTGATTCAAGGGAAATTCTACCATTTTCTAATGCTATCCTGCCCTTTTTAGGCATTTTGTTTCATTTTGAGGCAAATTTTCCCATTAAATAGTTGAATCTGCCTCCCTTTCCCATCGCCTTTCAATGGGTGATTTTTCCTAGAAATTGGGCGAAATTGAAAATTTTTCCAACTACCCATTTTAATCACCTACCCAAACCCCAAAACCCATGTTTTTACCATGAATAAAAATTCAAAAACACAACAAAATTTTCTTAAAATCACAAAGAGGGTTTTGGGACTAACTTGGCATGGAACCATGTGCTCGTGGTGAAGCCATCGTACCTCATCCCCCAGGTGGATAATATCATCATCAAACTCATCATCCATCCTAATCTCTTTCTTCTCCTCTCTCTCTCTCTCTCACTCAATAGCCAGGTGTGCAAATGTGGAATAGCAATTCTTAAAATTACTGTGTATCTTTTCCCTCATTTTTTTAATCTCTTTTAAGTTGAGGGTATTTTTACCCTTTATTTAACCACTTTTTCATTTTACTAATCCTCTAACTTCCATGGGCCACCATTTGCACACCATGTGTCCATTTGACTTTGTTCAAAATCCAATCTTCATGGTTTTTCGAGCTCTATCCAATGGCACCTTCTATTTCCTCATATTAAGAAGTCATCCAGGGCCCCTTTTTCTTCCCCAACCACCCTCTCGAGGGGGCATACTCTACCATTTTCCTCCATTCCTCTTTCATAGTAATTTTTTGTGAGACTAGGGCATCTCCCTTCATTTTCTATCATTTGGAAAACTTACATAGCTTCTCCCATGTTGGGGCATCATTTTCTAGTCATTTCCTCGATAGAGTCATCTGCATTTTTTTCTTTTCAAAACACTATTATTCTAACAATATTTCAAAGAGGAGAAAAATGTAGATATCCAAATTTGACCACTTCCATATGGTCAAATTCATCCCTTTTATTCACCTATTTCATATTTTCTATCGATATTAATTAAAAATTTTATTTAATTGATATTTCCCATTTTCCTAAGGTTCCTAAAGTATTTAATTTGTTAATTAAATACTTTACCTTTCACCCCTTTCTCTCTAAATTAAATAAATATATCAATTTATTTAATTTATTCATTTGGGCTTGTGAATTTAAATTAATTTTAAATTCCCTCTTTTCTCTCTCCTTGTCACATCCTCCATAATCCTCTTCTAATCTAAATTAGTTTAATTAATCCATGATTAAGATGTGCACACCTTTAATCAGGATTAATGTCATATCCACCATATGTTGCAACTTGCCTCTAATATTTCATTAGCATCCTTAATCACTTGTTTGCACAACCTTAATCTAATCTGCATTACATTTATGGAATACCTCCAAGTCAACCATCATAAATGATTTCTTCATTTAGCCAAGACAACCTCTTCCCCATGTGAATTAAAAATTTACATTTATTGCTCCAATGCTTTCCTCTTCCCCATGTAGGTTGTTGAGGAATTCCAAAATTCCTCATGTGTCACCTCTCCATGGGGACAAGGACATCCTTTATGATGATACATTGTCTTTTCCCCAAGGTACTTCCAAATACCCTCTCATCATGTGAATTAAAAATTCATAGTTATTGTTCCAATGTTTCTCTCTTTCCCATGAGGATTATTAAGGAATTCCAAAATTCCTCATGTCACATCCTTCCCACATGGGGACAAGAAATTACTTTTTAAGGAAATATTCTCCCAATCCCAAGGTACTTTCAAGTACCTCCACATACACTCCCTATTTCTACCTCATTTCCGCATGGAAAAATGTGAGAGCTAGTGAGTCCTCAACTCACCACAACCCTTCATCTTGTCCATGGTGGCTAAATCCTAGCCCTCCATTTCTCTAGAGTCCTTTCCCCTAAAATAGAGGATTTTGACTTCATTTTGATTCTCATACACAATTCACAAGCATTCATTATAGCACTCAAGCTCACATTCAAGCATTCAAGCTCTTGCATTCACCATTGTTGCACACTTCAAGCTCATTTTCATTGCATTTTCATACACTTATCCAATAACCAATTCCATTATTGCATCCTCCATTGAATCCACGTCATTTTGCATCTAATTTTAGGTGATTTTCCATCAAGGATCACACAAGCAATCAAATCCAAAGGGCCAATCAAACAATTGACTTGGGCAAGGTAAAATATATGTTTCATCTTTGTTTTGTTTAAGTCTAACTAGGCTAATCTTGAGGCGTTGTATTGTGATCTTCTTCATTTTTCATTTCATTTTTTTTGTATCATTTAGGGTTAGAAAACATGTTGCACACAACTATATAGGGTCCTTCCTCACTTAGACCCTCGTTTAGTTGTTCCCACCTCCATGAATAGCCAAGAAAGTGAGATAAAGAGAGCAATGTAATAAAGAGAATTAAAGCGCTACAAAATAGTAAAGTGCTAACTCAACCAAGTGATAGAGGAGAGGAGATGGAAGCTTACCACTTCCACCAAGAGCACTCAAGGCTACTTGCAATGGTGTGGTCCCAAACTTGCTCTACCAAAGTGATGGAGTGGAGATTTTTCTACTGTGGAATGCTTGGAATGCTACTTGAGAGCTTGAGAGTGAGTGAAGTGATCTTGTGAAGTGATAGAATGCATGCTTGAAGTTGTGTGGAAGCTTGAATGCATCTTGAAGGAATGAAAGAAATGACCATATTCAGGTTGGTTGACCAAAGGGGGCATTACAACTTGACTCCCAATGAGAAATGTAATGCCTCTATAGGTTCAACCGCAGGAATCTACCAGAGACGTAAGTGCACCGCGTAGACATTTGTGCACCATGTAGGCATCGCTGACAGAAATGCCTCCACCGATGCTCAAAATAGGTGCCAAGTGGGATGCAAGTAGCGGGCTTAGGTGGAATTAAGCCTCTAAACTTGGTTTTCTAAGGTGGATAAAGGAAAAAAGGGGATTTTCACATGGGGTGCAAATTTACTCCTATACAATTTGTAACTCCTTGGTAATGATGCATATACAAAGGTGGACTTCCAAAATTATCATTCAACTCATATGGGACCCAAAAAGATATTCAAGATATTTAACTACTTATCTCTCATGTGAAAGTGGAGAGATTTGCTAAAAATATGTGTGTGACCATTATTTACAATTCTAATTCCGTCATGAATGGATATAACAACTAATATCATGGTTCCTAGGGAATCTAAATTATGAATTAATTTTTAATTACACCTTAGGAATTGTAGGATACATTTAAAGAGTTTTTGAGACACATGAATAATACATAAGTTTGCAAGGTAAATATAAATTTACTAATACAATTCTCCCATTTGACATTATACATTTAAAATAATCCCATAGGTAAAATAAGTACAATTAACTATAAGTATAGAGGATCATGGCTAACTTTGTTTACCAAACAAACTTATTTGTGGTCATTGTATTTGTAAATGAATTTGCAATATTATTTAGAGTGTTAGAATTCTCTTACAAGACCTTAGAATTCTCAAATATTTCTCACACAAAGTGATACTTTAAACCAATGTTCTTAGTACAAGCATGATGCTTAGAAATATTTACCAATCAAATATCACTACAACTATCACAACCAATTCTAATAATAGTGTAGTAAAAATAATGTATTTATCAAGTATTTATAAATAATTTTCCCCCTTAAAGTGATGTCTAGTAGTCATATACATGTTTATTTGGTGTAAAAAATAATCATGGGCTACTTTACTCATCCAAGTCACTACATCTTCAAAGAAAGATAATACATAGCCACTAGTGGACCTCAAAATTTCCAAGTCACTTGCCCAATCTACCTAAAAAAATTCTTATATGTACAATGAATTGTGCACATCGTTAGTACCATGATAAAAATATTAATTATAAGATCAATAAATTTATTTAAATACCATCTTAACAAGATTCCAATTGTTTCTAATCAGGTTAAAAATATAAATTTCTCAAATTTCCTAGTACTTGGGAAATATATAAATTTCTAGTATAAACCATTGCATAAAAACTAAAAAAATCACTAAAAACAACCACACTTGACATTCCATTGAAATCATCATTATGTTTAGGATGCATGTATAAAGAAATTTAATACCAATTTTATTTCAATTATGTGTACTAAACTATCAAAAAATAGAATAAAAATACTTATTTGGATTCAACTAAATCTATCTATATACTCAATGCCTAAAATTTATATTGTATGTTCGGAAAACCTAAAATTTTAGATCTTTGACCATCATCTTGGTGCTACTAATAAATAAAATATTATCAACATAGAAGATAATTATTAATATCTAATCATTAATAATTTTAATATAAATATAGTGATTTTAATCACTCTTAATAAAACCTAGTTTCAATGCAAATACATCTAAGTTTTGGCACCAATTATGGGTGACTATTTTAGGTCAAAGAATAACTACTTTAGTTTTCAAGCCAATTGTTATTTTCCTTTCATTTATATCTCATTACACTATCATATATAAATATCCTCCTTAAGATATTCATGTAAGAAATTATAGTATATAACATCCATTTTCTTCAAGCATAAAATTGCAATTTAGAGTAATGGATAAAAGGAATTTCATAGAAGATAAGTTAGGTATAAAGGAGAAAATTTCATGAAAGTCAACTCTCTCTAGGAGTATCCCTTTGCCACAAATGTCTAGTGTACCCTTGTACTCCTCTAATTATAGATGGTCATTGTTTCCTCCTACATGGCCTATATACAAGACTTAGTATAATCAAAAGATAGACCCTCCTTGTGTGATATTAGTTTATTGTTTGTAATAAATAATGAATTGTTTTTCGGATATAATTTTCTACTATATATTTTTATCTTATGGATCTTATTTATATAGGTTATCTTATGGATCTTATTTATATAGGATTAACTAGATATTCCTAATGTTTTGCATGCTCATCCTATACACCATCATCCAAAATCTCGAAATGCTCTTATTCATACTTATCCTTTGATCCATCTATCCATTCTTCAACACGAATCTTCCTAAATTTCTATTTTGTTTACAAGCGAACTACGTTTGTTCTCTAATTTTCCTTTATTTTATATTCATCTAATCAAGTTAGAAAAAGCTTGATCACATCTCTCAAAATATTATAACCTTTAATATTCTTAGCATAACCACTAAATATTTATTTTAGAGAATTTGGATCCACATTAAAACACTCTTTCTTAGACAGATGAAAATAAACCTCACAACCAACTATCCTTAAATATGAAAATAAATGTTTTTTTACTTATGCACACAACATAATGAATTTTAGTAAGAGACAAACAAGGAGATGGATTAAGAACATAACAAGTATTACTTATGATATTTGTGCAAAATTAATGATCTATCTATGCAACACTTATCATATTTCTAGATCTTTCTATTAAGTTTAAATTCATTGTTTTGGCTACTTGATTGTATTGGGGAGCATAATTTGTAGTCCTTTTCCCAATCAATAATTAAATTAATCTAGAATCCTTCAAATTCTATGGAGTAATAGTTTTTATAATTTTAATATCTCAAATTTCTTATCTTATAATTTTATTTCTTTTCAACTAAGGCTTTAAATTCCTTAAACTTTGTGAAATTTTCAAATTTAGAACACATTAAATAAATTTAAGTGTCTATAGAAAGGTAGTATTAAGGAATGTAACATAATCATGATATTTAACCTTATAACCAACTTCCACTAGACTAAACACATCTAAATTAATTATTTATATTAATCTCTTAGCTCTATTAATTCTAATAGAAAATGAAAATGTATTTTATTTTCCAAAAAAAAATTCTTATATAAATCATTTTTAACAAAAAAAATTAGAAAATTAATAAATCAACCTTTTATTAATAATGATATTAACCTTTTTCCCAGTAATGTGTTCCATATTTTATTTCTACAAAATACATGAAAACTTTGTTCTAGTTATGTTGGTGAAATTACAAAAAGTGGAAGATTAAGCATAAATAGAATCCCAATCCAATATCTTCCACAACCACCAAGTTCCATCTTACAAACCTACAATTTTTTTTTCCAAATTTCACATGCAATCTGCAATCATTTAATTTGAATCAAGAAAGTAAAATTATCCAAAGACCTAGATTATGAATGTGTACATCAAAATTCTAATCAAAAGCAAGATTAGAAAACTCAAAATATAAGTCCAATGTTATATATAATTAACAACTTAGATTAAGAAATATAATGAATACATATAACTAGATAGGCATTGATGCACCAAATAGAGTTGTAATCTAGAGGTTATGGTTGATGAAGGATGCAATGTGGCTTATCATAGTGACAACCTAGTATTTCATTTTGAGGATTCACCTAAATGTCTTATAAAATGGTAGATTTATATAATTTTGATTGAGTGGATCAAAAATTAAGAATAGTTGAGAGTATTAATGGTTAGAATTAAATTGGTTATTTGGCTATGAGATAAAAGATAGAGAAGAAATGAGAATGGATATTAAAATATTTTGTCATTTTTTGTGTGTAAATGGTGAGATTCAACAGATAGAGCTTTATTAAATTATGTGAGATATGAATAGAAAAAATAATAAATAATGTAATTATTTTTAGGAATTTAGTGAAATGGATTAAGAATTTAGCATAATGGGTTAGGATAATCAATTATAGTTTTATTTTATTTAATTAGTGGATATATATATATATATATAGGTGATGCTAGAATGTGGGTATATTTTAAGTGTCTACATTTTTTCCCTCTTTGAGATAGTACTACACCAACACAACTACATGAAGCAATGTGATTTCATAGAATAATAAAATATAGTGGATTTATATGATATGAGACAAGTTGAAGAATTTACTAGTTATTAGAAGGACGAGAGTAATGACAAGTATAGATGAAGGATTCTATCTAGAGAGATTAGGTAGGTTTAAACAACATGAGTGTTCTCTTTAAATGGATGAATGGATTGGAGGAAAAGATATTAAAGTATATGCAAGGATTGGTTGATAAGGATAAGATGTATTGAGAGACTGACTAGATGATAATAATTCTAGTAGGTGTAAGAAACTTGAGGTTTAATGTAGCACTTGATGTTATGCACCGATGTAGAAATACATAAGTGTGTAAAGGAATAAACCAAAATAAAATGTTACATGCATTTGCATTCCAAATGGAAATATGATATAGAATTCCTTGATGTCATTGTGGTTAGATGTTATAAGGACTATTGTAGATGAAAGCATAAAAATAATATACATAAGAAAACTAACAATCATGCATGAACAATATAATAAAAAATAAAGATGCTTCCCCCACACATGATAAAAAATTATTTTTATTAATGATAGTAATTATTAAAAAATATTATGCAAGGATTGGGAACAATATATCCTAGTCATGATAATTGATTAAATTAAATTAAGGATTTGTAGTGAGATTGTGAACAAAACCATTAGATTGTTTTGGATGATGTGTTATATTTCTTAGCAAGTGTATAGGAGTAAAAATGAGACCTGCTTCCTCTAAGGGTTAATTTTGCTCAACTACCTCAAAGGCTAAGCTTAGGTGACAAAACAAGAAGAGAAGGGATATTATTTATATTTTATGTTTTCTGATGAATTAAGGGGCAAGAGTTTTAGTGATTCAAAGAGTAGGCTTTAGAGGTCTCATGAGAAAAATGAAGGCTCTCAACTATGCATGATAGCACGATATGTGGACATCCCTAAGGCATGCTTTAGTTTGTTAATCATGAAATCTTGCATTTCACCGAATTTCCTTATGGGAAATTTAATGAATGGGGGATCTTCTTGCGTTTCACTCAATAACCTCCAGGATTTTAAAAGAAACTAGATATTCCTCTTGTTTGGGGAAAGGGATAAAAAAATACAAAAATAAAACTTCACTAAGGAAATGCGTTGAAATGGTTTTACAATATTTCAAAACCCTAATAGGTTCTTAATACTAATAAAATGAACATGAAATGCCACAAACCTTTCATTTTTGGAAAAATAATGATCAAATAAGGCCTATATAAGCACAAATAAGTCATTAAAATACTTATGTGGGAAGCATACATTAAGGTTCCACAAAACATAGGGAACTCAAGATTGAACAAGATGTTTCAAACCCTTACAAAACTACTCTGCCCTAACAACAAGTATGAATATAACATAATTTCAATAGAAAATGAAAGAGTATCAACACATGGTCCAATCCCTATGCATATAAGTTCAACCATAGGAAATAGGGTGTGCTCCACCTTTTCTCCACCTTTTAGGAGATGTAACACACACAAGGGGACAAGGGGGTCCTCCTATTTCACTCTTAGTTCATTCAAGGAAACCCTAGAGATCTCAACCTAATGATCCAATTAGGAAAAGAGATTGCTACAAGGTCTCCTTGGGTGTGATTAAAAGGGGGTTCACCACTAAGAAAATGCTTAGAAAGAAAGAAATGAAAGCAATATGCAAATCTAGCTATATGACCTATAAAATGAACTTGAAATAAAAATAACAAATTGGAGATAAATAGAGTACTTGGAAGATTGAAGATGACAAAAACAAGGTCTAGAACCCTGAAATTATGAATTTTACTGTGAACTAGGACTCATACGCCAGATTGGGTGATTTAGTCCTAGTCTAGGGTTTCTGGCTAAATCTAAAATTTGTAAATAATAAACCAAGATCTATAGATTTTTTTGGAAAAATCATATACTAGGAGTCTTATGCCCAAGGTGGTGATTTAATCCCACTAGGGTATGTGCAAGATCATGATGGGCCAAAAAGTGGTGATATGATGCGTATGTGTAGGGTATGTGGCTGACGACTTTTTTTAAACCCAAAATTGATAAAATGAAAAGGGTTTTTAAAGGACGTTCTTAGCTTTCCACCAATATAAATTATGTTTGAGTTTGAATTCAATAAATAATTATTATTCATTTTATATTTGAATTATGACTAAAGTCTTGATTGATAGGTTGATTGAAAAACATCTATAGATTTCAGACGAAATCACATTTTTTGAATCCAAAACATGCATCACATTCTATGATTTGCATACTATAGGATTACAAAAATTTGAATTTCTTAAAGTTTTGACCAAGTTAAGGTGGTCAGACATACAATTTTTGTATTTTTTAAAAGTTGTAATAAAAAAATCATAATTAATTATTTACTTGGAAAAAAAATGCAAAAAATATGCATCACATTGGTACATGAGTTCTCTACTTATATCTAAAATATTATCATTTTATTGTGGTTAGGGTGGTCAGACAAACACCTACTTCTTATTTTTCCTTGAAATTTATGTTCCACTGCATTGAAATTTCAAAATTTCACCAAATAGATTTTTTTTTGTTTTAAATAAACCTAGTAGTTTAGAAACTACATTAAATTTTCTACATCTTCTATTCTTACATATTGTTGAAATAATATAGATATCTAATTCAAATTTTTACGTCAAGTTGCCTAGCTCTGATTTTTCTAAATTATATCGCCACTTAAGGGCCTATTTTTTCCATGATGATCCTACACATACCCATTATTAGGGGTTTTTTGAAAATTTGATATCCTCTAGTGATATTCTATAGCTTCTCTCTCGTTTGATCTTTGTGTCTAAAAGTTTTAATTCTACCATGTAGGTGACCTTCCATAAAGATGACAACTTCTTGACAACTTTAACAACTTTCTTCAATCTTGCAACTTTGTCTTCAAAGGATCTTCAAGTCTCAAAACACCTAGATATACAATCACACATGTTAAGGGAGAAAAATGTTGACTTTTTAGTGGATAGGGGTTTTCCTTGGTCAAATCTGATTTTGGTAATCAAACCTTGAAATGAAGTCAAATAACATGAAGGAATGATGAATGAACAATATGCAATGTTGTAATTCACAAAACTCAAGTGAAATAAACGCTACAATATTTTATGAAATGGATAGCATGAAGGTAGATCTTGACTCCTAATTGTTGATATAAAACTTGATCTTGAATGCTTACTTGAATCATATAAACCTACATCACAAATGTTAGCTCAAAAACACACATGATGCATGATGACTTTGACCTGATGCTTGAATATTGAATGTCAATCCAAAATGATTAATAAATCTGATCCCACAAAACTAGTTTACAATTTTTTAGAGGATCTGATTTTTGTTGAAATCACATATTTTTAGAAAATATAATGATTTAATCCTTTAAAATTTCTATTTAAAGAATTAAAATTGAAGAGGGTTCAATCAAACTACCTTAAATCAAAACCCCTTGGATAGAACCCTGCTAGTTTTAAACCATACCTATAACAGAGTCTCCTTTACACCTATCAAAATGTTGATAAAAAACTACTTTTGATTTACCTTTTGGGGGATCAAATGAATTCATTTATTTTTATTTTTTTAAGTATGTAGTCCTTATTACAAGCTTCCAAAAAATTATAATTTTAAATAAATTTAATTTTATTATTATATTTATTTTTTATTTCTCGTGAATGTAGGTTTTTCACAAAAATAAAGCTCTTTTTCTGCATGTGGAAAAGTAGCAAATTATAAAAATAAAAATTAAAAAACATTAGTGCACCAGATATTGAAGTCCTTGACCCAACAAAGAAAAAAAATTGAATTTCGATACATACAAAAAAAGTTACGCTACATATACAGTCGCACTATGTCTGAATTATAATTGGTTTGAATTAAAAACTTGATTAAAGAAAAAAATATTCAATAAAAAAATATCTAACCAAGTGGAAGCACTAGATATTGAGTTAAAAATATAAATTCAAAAGAATTAGAATTTTATCCTTCATGGAAAAAAATTTATGCATTATACGTGAGCCGCCTCTTTTTAAAAATGTTGTTTTATGAAAAAAACTAGTTTTTGAAGGAGATGGAAAAGAAGTGAAATCTAATTCTAAATTTTTTGAAAAAATAATATTTAGAATCTATAGACAAAATTTCACGAAACTCTAGTTTGCATCATCTTTAAATTCCTCACAATTTAGCCGCTATAGGTGCCCCGAAAGTGAAGATTTAGTTAAAAAAAATTATTTCAGTGTCCAGTTTGGCCAAAAATTGTAAACCACTATTGTGGGATCATAGTTAAGAATGCTCTTGAAATTTATCTTATGATAACTTGATAGCTTGTAAACTTGCTAGGATGCCAAATTTCTTGTTAGGAGAAATAATGTGAAATAACCTTGTATTTATAGTTGTTTATGTAAAATTTCTCGAAATTACAACACTACCAACTAACAGCAAATCTAGGAGAATACAATCCCACCAAGAATTAAACTCAAAATGGGTTGAAGCTAAAAGCAAGACTCATATTCCAGTTGGGGCATATGAGTTCTAGTAGCCTAAGCTTGGGACACAAATTTCAAGAAATGTTAAGTTCTATGTCATATTTAGGATTAGGCCTCGAAACCTAGGTGGGACCCATACACCTAAGATGGCATATGAGTCCCAAATCACTAGATATAGAACACAACACAAAAACATGAATTACGACTGGTCAATAGGGTATGTGAAAGATCATGATGGGCCAAAACATGGCGATATGATGGGTATGTGGTTGACAACTTTTTTTTAACCCAAAATTGATGAAACAAAAATTGTTTTTAAAGGAGATTCTTGGCTTTCTACCAATATAAACTATACTTTACTTTGAATTTAATAAATAATTATTATTCATTTTATATTTAAATTACAACTAAAGTCCTAATTGATAGGTTGATTGAAAAACACCTATAGCTTTCAAATGACATCACATTTTTTGAATCCACAACATGTGTCACATTCTATGCTTTGCATACTATAGAATTAAAAAAAATGAATTTCATGAAGTTTTGATCAAGTTAAGGTGGTCAAACATACACATTTTTATATTTTTTAAAATTTGTAAAAAAAATCATAATTAATTATTTACTTGGAAAAAAATTACAAAAAAATATGCATCACATCGGGACATGAGTCCTCTAATTATATATAAAATATTATAAAAAAATATTATCATTTTATTATGGTTAGGGTGGTCAGACAGACACCTACTTCTTATTTTTTCCCTAAAATTTAAGTACTACTGCATTGAAATTTCAAATTTTACCAAATAGATTTTTTAAATAAACCTAGTAGTTCAGAAACTACATTCAATTTGCTACATATTCTACTCTTACATATTTTTGAAATAATATATCTATAACTTATTCAAATTTTTATGTCAAGTTTCCTAACTCTGATTTTTCTGAATTTTCATCGCCACTTAAGAGTCTATTTTTACCATGATGATCCTACACATACATAATAAATAAATGTTAGGATTATCCACAGAGAAATGCATTAAATAAGGCTTGTGGATGCAAAATAGGACCAAATAAGGCATAAAGAACCCCAATTTTAGCTGGGAGGGCCCAAAAAAGTTTGAAAATGTAAAGGGATACATTTTTGTACACTAAATTTAGTCCCCACTTTAGTGAGAGGAGGAACTTGCTTCAAACTCACACTAAAGTATTCAAACTCACATCAAGAGGGGTTGAGGTGTACCAATTCTAGTGAGATAGGATGATAACAATCAAGAGGGTTGAAAAGATGCCAGGATCAATATCCTATGACAAACCAACATAGGCACAAAAGAACACACATGTAAATAATATAAGGAGCAACAAAAAGGTACAAGCATACATTGTCAAAGACACAAAGAAGAAAGAAAAAGGGAAAGTGGGTTGGATCAAGCCTCGACCATTTTTCCAATGCGATGTGGATCAGATATAAGTTTTTTGTCCAAAAAATGTTTAAAAGTGGAATGTGATGTCCACTTTGCAAACCATCCACATGCTCATAAGGCCTAGTAAAACCTCAGGTTGTCCACTAGATGAGCCCCAAAGACACATACACAAACAACCAGTATGTGCTCACACAGACAAGCAAGTGGCTATGGGAAAGTCAAACATAAATTCAACTTCCATATGCTAACCATACCAAAGCTATACCTCCTCATAGCTTTGATAAGGTTCTGTACAACGCAAACAACATGATTCATGAGGCAAGAAAAACTTTTTATGCTAACACTCATGAACAAATAGGATGGCTCCAGAAGCAAGCAAAGTGTGTTATGTAAGGTGTCCCTATAATAGTTATTTGATGCAGAGGCAAAGGAAGAAACAAAAATACTTAAAACAATTCTCATTCAACCCTTTACGAAAATCATTTCAATTTCTTTGAATTTCTTCATGGCTACAAAGCTCAACTCTTCAAACTTGACTCTAACCCTTTATAAAACTTAAAAAAAACCCTTATACATCTTCAAAATCATCATTTTGATAGAAATAAACCAATTACACAATCTTATTCCTCTGTTTTATCAGATTTACAAATTGCTTGCACAAAAAACCCAAATTTTGCTTGAAGGGAATCAAACCACTAAATTGGGTGTAACATTCAAACCAGATTGAATCTAAAAAAAATAAATACATTTTTGAGCACCCATTTTGGCCATTAAAAACATATCTCATTTTTAGGTATGGTTGTTTTGGAACACATGCTTGCTGTCTGGACTTCTTTGCTACAAATTAGGTCGAAATAAGCAAATATGCATGCAAACCATCATCTATAACTTTCACATATCAACAAATTAATCCAATCGCTCTAGTGAGAATTTATAGGGTATCATTATTGATATTTTATACAAATTTTAGCACAATCCAATGGTTAAATTTGACTGAAAACTGTTACACTAGATCAGAATTTAGACTGCTTTTACAAAAAATAGCATAACTTCTTTAAAAATGAACCAATCTGCATGTAAAAAAATTGGGAGTGGAAGGTGATTGTTCCCTCTAAGACTTAAAAAAATTTATTCCATCATTTGAGGCCGTAAAAATGCGTACAAAGGCTGGAAACTGTGAATTTTCTGAAGAAAATTATAGAAAATTGTGCTTTCCATTATTCCATTTCAAAATTTCAATCACCCACAACCTTCTAAACATACAAACAGTCTTTTTAAAGGCATTACAACATGAATAATCAGTTTCCAACTGATTTCCAACTTCCCACTAATTTTTAGTCTCCTTAATTATTGCTTTATGCAACTCTTGTAACGGTTGATCCCATAATAGTGGTTTACAATTTTTGGCCAAACTCGACATTGCAATTATTATTTTTAACTAAATCTTCACATTCGGGCACCTATAGCGGCTAAACCGTGAGGAATTTGAAGATGATGTAAACTAGAGTCTCATCACATTTTCTCTGTAGATTCTAAAAATATTTTTTTTCAATTTTTTTGGAATCAGATTGCATTCCTTTTTTTATCTC
This sequence comes from Sequoia sempervirens, assembly GCA_007258455.2. Lineage (NCBI taxonomy): Eukaryota > Viridiplantae > Streptophyta > Pinopsida > Cupressales > Cupressaceae > Sequoia > Sequoia sempervirens. The sequence goes on from VDFB02000015.1 coordinate 233,585,035, forward strand.
CCACAAAAACTAGTTTTTTCCAGAAAACAACATTTTTAAAAAGTGACGCACACTGTATAATGCATAAATTTTTTTCCATGAAGGATAAAATTATAATTCTTTCAAATTTAGATTTGTAGCTCCGATATCTAGTGCTTCCACTTAGTTAGATAGTTTTTTATTGAATATTTTTTCTTTAATCAAGTTTCAAAGTCAAACAAATTACAATTCAGACATAGCGCGACCGTATAACGCATAACATTTTTTGTATATATCGAAATTCAATTTTTTTTTGCTGGATCAAGGACTTCAATATCTGGTGCACTCATATTTTTCAAAAAAAAAATTGATAATATGCTATTTGTCCACATGTGCAGAACAAAGACCTTCATTTTTGGTGAAGAACCAATGTTTAATAAAACTAAAAAAACAAATACATAATAAAATCAAAAGATATTAATATTATATTCGTTGGATAGCTCATTCCAAGACCTACCTGATTCCAAATGGGTTTCTGAAGACTCCTCCATTTTCATCCTCAACCTGAGCTCTTAAGCATAAAAAAATTATCTTTTTCTGTGTCTTGGCAGGGGGATGAGGGGCAAGGGGGGTTCGAACAAACCCCTAGGAGTTTGGCTGAACCCAAAGGGGTTCACTTGAACCATGATTCGGCCAAACCCTAGTTTGAGTGAACCATTTCAAGGGGGTTTGGCCGAACCCCTTTGCTATGCATTTGGGTTTTTATTTTGCAGCAAAAATTTAAAGGAGTTCGCTTGAACCCTAGTTCAGGCGAACCCCTAATGGGTTCGCTCGAACCAGTAGGTTCGTACAAACCCCCAAAATAACTTTTTTTGCTTTGGGGTCATTTTTTGTGAGTTTTCCTTCCTCACTTGAATTGTAAACCACTATTGTGGCTTCACTCTTACATTGTTGTGGAATTTTGACATTATTTGTTGACAATTTTGCATTTTTAACATTGATAGGACTTTAATACATTATAAATTACTTTAATGACCCTTATTACAAGGTGAAACATAAAATTGAACTAATTTTTCAAACTTTCCACTAGGAAATAAAATTGTGTCAAGGTGCTCCTACAACATACTCCCGTCCAAGAAAAAGATCCAAGTCCACTTGGATTGATATTGCCAACAACCTTCATGTCTGGTATGCCCTACCTTAGATTGACCTTGCTCTCAATCACCTTCATCTTCACGTTTGGTTTAAACTTGTCCATACAAATTAGTGATCTACCATGCTTCCCCTTTGAAATCATATGCCTTACTCCTTCATACATCTCAAAACCATGCTTTTCCCTTTGTCCTTCAACCTGCAAACAATACTTTTTCCATAGCATTAGTAACAAAATGAAATGATATAAGGTGACAATAATGATACCTCCATCATGCTGCAATTCCTTGCAAACCTCTATGAAAATTTCATCCATGATCATTCCCTTAACCAACTCAATGTCCTCAACCTATAGAATCAAGTATATTCTTTTGATCTTCTCTTCATCTTCATGACTTGGATTATATGCAACTTCTTCTTCAATGAAGTATTCCCTTGCATCTTCAAAGGATTCTTTTTCTTTCATTCTGATTTCCCTTCTCCTCTTTTTGATTATCTTGTGAATAGGCCATGAAACTTTCTTGTGTATTTTCAAGTTCCAACTCATTAAGTGCTTCATCTATTGTTCTATCTCTTTATGGATTCTAGGAACTCTCTATCCATCCTTTGCATCTCTTGTTTAATCTCATCAATCTCTTTATCAAACTTGGCTTGCCTCTTCTTCTTTCTCTCTTCCTCTGCTTGCAAATGCTTTCTCAAGTTCTCCATCCTCTCAAGCAAGATTCCTCATTGCTTCACAACTCACTTTCCTGCAAACAACCAACAAACCACAACTACAAACCACAAACCACAACCAACTTATCAGCCCATATCTTTCTCGAGCTTTAATACCAATTTGATCTAGAGGCAAAGGAAGAAACAAAAATACTTAAAACAATTCTCATTCAACCCTTTACGAAAATCATTTCAATTTCTTTGAATTTCTTCATGGCTACAAAACCCAACTCTTCAAACTTGACTCTAACCATTTATAAAACTCAAACCAGACCCTCATACATATTCAAAATCATCATTTTGATATAAATAAACCAATTACACAATCTTATTCCTCTGTTTTATTAGATTTACAAATTTCTTGCACAAAAAACCAAAATTTTGATTGAAGGGAATCAAACCACTAAATTGGGTATAACTTTCAAACCAGATTGAATCTCAAAAAAATAAATACATTTTTGAGCACCCATTTCGGCCATTAAAAACATATATCATTTTTAGGTATAGTTTTTTTGGAACACATGCTTGCTGTCCGGACTTCTTCGCTACGAATTAGGTTGAAATAAGCAGATATGCATGCAAACAGTCACCTATAACTTTCACATATCAAAAAATTAATCCAATATCTCCAGTGAGACTTTAGAGGGTATCATTATGGACATTTTATCCAAATTTAGCACAATGCAATAGTTAAATTGTGAGAAACACAAATTTTACTGAAAATTGTTACCCTAGATCAGAATTTAGACTGTTTTTACAAAAAATAGCATAACTTCTTTAAAAATGAACCAATCTGCATGAAACGAATTGGGAGTGGAAAGTGATTGTTCCCTCTAAGAATTAAAAAAAATTATTCCATCATTTTAGGCCGTAAAAATCCGTACAAAGGCTGGAAACTATGAATTTTCTGAAGAAAATTACAGAAAACTGTGCTTTCCATTATTCCATTTCAAATTTTCAATCACCCACAACCTTCTAAACATACAAAGAGTATTTTTAAAGGAATTAAAACATGAATAATCAGTTTCCAACTGATTTCCAACTTCCACTAATGTTTATTCTCCCTAATAACCTTTTTGACTCCCTAATTGTTGCTTTATGTAACTCTTACATTGTTGTGCAATTTTGACATTATTTGTTGACAATTTTGCATTTTTCACATTGATAGGACTTTAATACATTATAAATTACTTTAATGACCCTTATTACAAGGTGAAACATCAAATTGAACTAATTTTTAAAACTTTCCACTAGAAAATAAAATTGTGTCAAGGTGCTCCTGCACCATTATTGTAAATGAAAAATAGTGTAAGGTAAGTTCAAAGGAGTTTTTCTTAGTTCATGGAAGGTATTAACTTAGGGAACATCATGCCTAATGTCTGCAAGAGAGGACCAATCAAAGAATAGAATATTTAGAACCTAGGGGATGTAGTGTGTCACATCAAGCCACTAAGAGGAATATAATATGCCAAGAGAGATTATGCTTTTTAGGGACATCACACCCAATGTCACCAAAAAGTGAAAGACACGTCGTATAAATTAAGAAGACTACACAATGAAACATGAGTTGTAATTGAAATTCCAAAGAATAATACCAATGTATGCCCCCACTTTAAAGAAATTACTAAACACCATGCTGTGAGCAATTACTTTAAAGTAGAAAATGATAAATTCTAACAATAAAGAGGACATGAGAGCTTATTCAAAAATCCCTATTCCAATTCATATGTTTCCAAATGAAGCTACATCATGAAAAATGGGTTACCCCCAAAATGAAATCCCAAAATCACATAAGGGATCTACGGATTCAGGGTCAATATTTCTTTCCTATAGTTTTTTTTATAGATCTTAGAACATCATTCCCCAAATACTCATGCATAGGAATAATGACACAAAGAGAGCAAAAATAAAGAAAATATTTCAGGTTGTCATGGAAGAGACCTAAATGTCTTAATGCCTTGCATCATCCCCAAAAGGAAAACACAAGAGAAAGAAAAGATAAAGGAAATTCTTTTGGGTCAACATCGAAGATACCTAAATGTCTTGATGCCTCGCATCATCCCCAAAAGGAAAACACAAGACAAATAAAAGATAAGGGAAAATATTTTGGGTCAACATGGAAGAGACCTAAATGTCTCAATGGCTTATGCCATCCCCAAAAGGAAAACAAAAGACAAAGAAAACATAAAGGAAAAGATTTTGGGTCAACATGGAAGAGACCTAAATTCCTTGATGCCTTGTGTCATCCCTAAAAGGAAAATACAAGACAAATAAAAAGGAAAAAGCTTTACAACTGTAGTGTAGGAAAATATATACCCTTACATTTTCACACTTTTTTGGGACCACCTTGCTTTATTTATCCTTATTTATGTCTTAATTGGTCCTATTTTGCATCCACAAGCCTAATAAATCATATCATTTTATGGCTAATCCCGAAAAACATCAAAGGGTAAATGATAATTTAATGACTCTAGTTGTGTGTCCCTAATTTTTGGACTATGACTAAGACATCACCTAGGGCTTATTTTTCCTCCAAGGGTCTTGGGACCCCATTTTCAAATGCACCATAAATGGGCCCCTTTTTGGAGTATGTGCCCCAGGTTTCATGCCTTGGGACTAAGATGGGCCCACCTAGGGCGTCTTAGTCCCCCTTAGGGTATTTTCAGGATTTAATCTCAAATCTTGGTGGGATTTAGCCTCCTTTAATTAATTAATTCATATGTTAGCTTGTTGTGGTGTAATTTCAGGATATTAAGCACAAATAAGTATGAATATTGTAAGGTTGCTTCATTCATTTTCATAACCAGACTTTTGTGAGAGCATTCCTAATAGCATAATTGAGTTCACAAGAAAATCCAAGAGTAGTTCATCAAGCACTTGGAGCCATCATCAAGATTTGAACATCATACCAAGGATATTCTTGCATCATGTGTGTTTTTGAGCTAACATTTGTGATGTAGGGTTTTGATTCAAGCAAGAAACTCAAGTCAAGATCTATCAAGAATTTTAAGATCTACATTCAACCTAGCCATTTCACACAAGTTTGTAAATTTCATAACAAGGGTTTGGTGAACTTTGCAACATTGCATGTTGATCATTATCATTTCCCTTCATTATTCTATTTCATTCAAAGGTTTAATTACCAACAAGGGGTTTGACCAAGGAAAACCCCCATTTACTAACAATCAATAAGTTTTTCCTCTCTTGCATGTTTGTGTTTGCAGATTAGGTTGAAGACTTGAAGATCATTTGAAGTGAAAAGTTGCAAAGTTTCATTGCAAAGTTGTCATCTTCATGGAAACTTGCATATTGGTCAGATCTAGAAGTTTTAGAATCTGAGATCTGAGAAGAAGGAAGTGCAAACATTGAGCCTTAGGATCACATTCAGAGATTTCAAAAATTCAAGATGGGACTAAGTCTGCAATAAGGGCATCTTAGTCCTCCAAGTACAATTTTGTAGAGATTCTTTCAGATTTTGTTCCGCCATCTGAAGATTCTACATCTGCTCCGAAAAATAGCAACAAGACTAAGACAATAGTAAGGGTGTCTTATTCCTCCCTAACATATTTTGGCAATATTTTTGCATTTCTAGAATCCTCATTACATTTCCAGACTTCCTAGGTACACATACCCTCACTTGCTATTGCTTAATTACACAATTTGTATTCATCATTTGGTTTGTATTAGTAGGTTCTATGAGTTGAATGTTAAAGTGTCTTTTCAAAGATTTTTCTTGGTGGTGAACCCTTCAAAGTTTAAAGAATCCCCTCCTAGGTCTTCCTTGTTGAGAATTGACTCACCTTTGAGGTTGACAGTCAATCCAATTTGGGATCCTAGGACACCCTTGAATGGAAATTGAAGAAGTGTGGTGTTCTATGACCTAGGTCACAAAACATCCCTATTTCACCTGTTATTTATTCATTTTGGTGAACCTGACATTTTAGGACATTCATTTTTCTAATTTGGAGTTCGTTAAAGTCCTAGATCTAGGTTACATTCATTCTTGCATTGCATCTTGCATTAGTGAAAGTGCATCTAGGGTTTCTTATATTTTCATTAGTGAAAGTGCATATAGGTTGTATTTTTAATTTCTTACATCATCTTATCTCATTGAAAAAACTAAAAAGTTCATTTCCAATCATGCTAATTGCATTTGGAAACATTGTTATCACATTCAAAAATGCATTCAACCTTGCATTCAATTATTGTTCATTAGTTATTTTTTCTTGCATTCATTTATCCAGTTTTATATTTCTCAACATTAGGTCCCTGGGTAGGGAACCTGGAACACTGTAAACAACTCATATTTTATTGTTTTTCTAAAAAGAACCTTTACTGGGCCTAAAATGACCTTCCTAGCATCTTAGTTCCTCTGTGGGTTTTTGGTTCAGAACCTTGTATGTGTTGTTTGCTATCTATTCTAGCTTCTGGAACCTTATAATTCCATTAGAGGGACCAAGAGACCCTTATTGGCATCTTTGTCCATGTTGACTTTCACTTTCCATTTCTTAGGATTTGAAATTACTTTTCTATGCTTATGTTTGTTGCCATTGGCTACCTATTTTAGTGGGTTGACTTTTTGTTACATGCATTTCACTAAATCTAGCTTAAATTGGTCAACGTCATGCATTGCTCAATTCCAAAATTTTCATTTACTACATTTCATCTTTCAGGTTGTTGCATAGTGTAATAAAAAAATTACCTTGTTTCAAATCTAAAAATTGCATTTAAACATTTCACTTTAGATCATTTCATTACACTTTATTTACTTTTCCATGATAACATGTTTTATTTTAAGAGATGTGGCTTTGATATGGTTAAAAATGGATTGCATAAGTACAATATCCCTTCTTATGAGTTTAATTTAGAATACAAAAATGAGGTCATTAAGAAACATGTTAGTCATCCTTCTACTATCTTTCATAGTTATGAGATCATCTTAGAGAAAGTGGATCAAACCATTGGAAAAATCCTTAATATTACATTTCATGTTGGTGAGGATGGTGTGATATAAGAGGATGTAACTATAGACAATCATAAAAATCATACTTTTTCTTCCCTCGATAGCTCTCCTATTAGTGATGAAGGTATCTTGGTGAAAAAAGATACAAGTGTTGAGAGTCTTGATTGCCCCTATCATGTACACTCTTTAGAAGATATTAGAAAACAAGAAGATGAGATCATATAAACATTTCTAAACATCACTTTACCTAGTCTACATTCATCCCTTTCTTGTGAGATTTTTTTAGCAAAAGAGGATGATATCATAGATAACCATAATTTTCCTTCTCCTAATATCCCCCCTCAATTCAAAGAGGATAGGTTGGTATTCGAAGATGTGCCTATCAAGAGTCATGAGAATCTTGTTCCTCTCTTCCCTAATACTCCTACCATTTGGTAAGATCTATTTGGTAAGGATGAAAATTATATTTTTACTTCTCTTGATGCCTCCACGTATGAGCAGGATCATCATGGAAAAAATAGGCCCTTAAGTGTGAAAAATTCAAAAACAATCAGAGTTAGGCAGCTTGATGTAAAAACATGAATAAGTTATCTATATTATTTCAAAAATGTGTATATAATCTATAGCAAATTGAATGCATTTTCTAAACTAATAGGTTTTTTTTTTCAAATTCTATTTGGTGAAAATTTGAAATTTCAATGTAGTAGTAATTTAAATTTCGTGGAAAAAATAAGAACTAGGTGTATGTTTGACCACCCTAACCACAATAAAATGATAATATTTTTTTATAAGATTTTATATATAAGTAGAGGACTCATGTCCCAATGTGATGCATATTTTTTGTAATTTTTTTCAAGTAAATAATTAATTATGAATTTTTATTACAAATTTAAAAAATATAAAAAAATTGTATGTCTGACCACCTTAACTTGGTCAAAACTTCATGAAATTCATCCTTTTTAATCCTATAGTATGCGAAGCATAGAATGTGATGCATGTTTTGGATTCAAAAAATGTGATACCCTTTGAAAACTATAAATGTTTTTCAATTAGCCTATCAATTAGGACTTTAGTCGTAATTCAAATAGAAAATGAATAATAATTATTTATTAAATTCAAAGTAAAGAATAATTTATATTGGTGGAAAGTTGAGAATCTCTTTTTAAAAAACTTTTCGTTTCATCAATTTTGGATACAAATAAAAATTTTAGCTACATACCCATCATATTGCCACTTTTTGGTTCATCATGATCCTGCACATACCCCTCCCCTAATTTTGATGAAGCTACTTTCTAAAATCTATCCATGGAATGCGATGAACATCTTACAAGCTCTCCTACTAGGGTAGATAGTATGGCGCAAGAGAATGAGACCTTAGAAAAAAAGGACAATCAAATAGATCGTTTTCCTAATATCCCCACTATCGAGAAATAAGAAAATCCAACCATTAATCATTCCCCCACTTGTAATGAAGTCATTTTAGAAGAACCAATCCTTGAATGCCAAAAACATTTGGTTTGTAGTTCTCCTAATATAATGGTGGAAGAAAATGAGAACATTAAAAACAATAATTCCTTACATGAAGATGATGAAGTGAAATTAGACTCCTATTCACTAAGAGGTCATGAAAATAAGGATAAGCCTTCTGAGGTTATGCACATTAGATACCCATTAGAGTATTCTCCCCAGCCTAAACTTATCATTTATCCACCCTCTAAAAAAACCCCAAGTTCTAAACAAACGCATCCTTATCCTCGAACCACCTAAGAACAATGTTCCGCAACAATCGAGTTACAATACTGTTGCTCATATATACAACATTAGGAACAATCCGCAACCAAGGAAAACACCTTCAACATCCCTCCCATTGCCTAATACTATCTTTCCTAGTGCCCCTCATTTTCCTCCACAAATTGGAAAATAATATGATCTTGTTGAACAAAATAAGAATACTCCTACAAAGATATCCATACGAGACCTAATTCAGAATTCACCTAATTATCACATTATGATTCAAAAAGCCTTGCAACAAGTTGTGGTTCCCTCCAGTGCAAACCTGAACAACATAACAACAATGATTCAAGGAATAAATGCTTAAATTGTTTTCCACCAAAGTGATCTCCCTCCTTTGGAAGTGCAAAAATAATATGATGCTTTCATGATCATAGCTCAATACAATAGCACATGGATGAAGCAAACCCTTGTTGATAATTGCTTTGCCCTTAATGTGTGTAGTATAAACCTTTTGGATAAGCTTGGTGCCGATAAATCAAAAATTCAACCTAGCTCTTTATCTATTAGTGGCTTTAATAACATGGAAAAACAACCACTTGGAGTGATCACATTACCTATTAAAGATTAAAAAAATTACATTACAAACCCCGATCCATTTTATGCCTGATGATCTTTCATACAATATTCTTTTAGGAAGACCATGGATTCATGAGATGCATGTTGTGCCCTCTACCCTTCATTGTATCATGAAATAATGTCTACAACAACAAAATTTATATAATCAAATTCAATCCTAAACCATACAGTTGTTTGAACATTGAGAAAGGTAAAGGGAATCCTTTGAAAACATTGACACCAACTACTCAAGTAGAACACATGCAAGAACAAAAAAAAGATAGATGTCCTAAACCCTTCACAATGATATCATTAGATGATTTGGGATCATTTAATTTTGAACCAACATTCATGGGAGAATAAAAAATCATAAAAGAAGATTCATACAAGGGAAAAGAAAAATTAGTAATGTCAACACAAAATTTGAAAGACCCTTTGAAAGAATCCACATCAACCACTTTAGAAGAAAAAGAAAATTATACAAAAAAAATCAATCAAACTGACTATCAACAACTAACAAATCCTAAAGAAATAAAAAATCTTTATGGAAAAGGTTATGAAATGATGAAACAACTTTCTTATAATGGAAAAGGATGTGGTGCTAGAGAACAAGGTATTGGTGTCCCTATAGAGCCTCACATGCAAGAAAGAACTCATGGTATTGGTTATTGTCCTTCAAAAGACATAAAGAAGTCTTCGCTCAATATCAACACTCTTACAAAAGATTCCTCTAAACCAAATTTAAGAGTAGTGCATCCTAAATTGATAGACACTAGTAGTCTTCATTATTATCCTTTGAAAGAAATGAAACAAACAAAGAAATCTTCACTTAATGTCAATGTCATCTCACAAAACATTAATGATTTGAATTCATTAGATTTTACACCCTCTTGTATAGGAGAGAACAAAATCTCACAATCTAAGGGGTCTTGTGTAACTATGACATCATCTTCTAAATAAAAGATATATTTTTTTGCATAATAACAAAACATCCTCTACTTTTGATCAAGAGAGTATCTTGTTGAGACTGCTCAGAGATTGTTTATTATCCCTCCCTCCAAGAACATGAAATAAATTCTACTAAATTTGTTCATTTTGTGCATATCATAGAGTTCATGGTCATTCTACTAATGAATGTAAGGATTTTAGTAGTAAAATCCAACATCTTAAGGTGTCTGGTGCTCTCCTTAGTGTTGAAGCACCTAATTCCTTTAATTTATACTGAGTTCCACTCTATCATGTTTTTCATCAATCATTTCAGCCCATCCTTGTCTTGCACTAAGTGGGGGCAAGGGGTTAGGTAACCTTGTCCTCATATGTCACCTTTTGTTGCCTCTTTTGGCTAGTTGACAGCCTTCCATGTATATGTAAGGCAAGCTTGGGATGTGACCGACATGCCTTAAGTTGGCTCACACGTGGCGTATTGAATTATCTTTAGCATTGTATTTTTGGGGGAAACCCTTCCATCATATTGCATGACACAGCTTATTGGAAACATATAACTTGACATAGGGATTTCCAAATAAGCTCTCATGTATTCTTCTACTTTAAAGAAAATTTTCACAATAATGGTGTTAGCAACTACTTTAAAGTGGGGGCATACATCGACACTCATGTTTTATTGTGTGATTTTATTTCTTCTTGTGATGCATTCCTTTCTTGGTGGTGTCATTGGGTTTGATTTCCTCTGAGAGCATGATATTTCTTTGACTTGTCCTCTCTTGGAGACATTAGGCACAATGTTCCCTAAGAAGAGACCTTGCACGAACTAAGAAAAATCCCTTTGAACATCCCTCTTTCTTGTTCTGTGCATTTTTTTTCCTTTTGTACCTTATTAAAGTCATGAAGGTATGGCTTTGATATGGTCTCTTGTGGCTCACCTAGTGAACAACTAGATTCACTAGCCCTTGTGAGCATGCATTTTTGTACCTTATTAAAATCATGGAGGTATGGCTTTGATATGGTCCTTTGGGGCTCACCTAGTGAACAACTAGCTTTACTATCCCTTATGAGCATGCATTTTATTTCTTTTCTCCTTATCATAGTCATGGTGGTATGACTTTGATAAGGACCTCTTGGGGCTCACCTAGTGGACAACTTGCTTCACTAGCCCTTGTGAGCATGCATTTTGTTTGCATAGTAGACAATATGTTCCACTTGTAAACCTCTTTTGGACAAATAGCCTAGTTTGGTCTAGAGATGTTAGAACACCAGTTCAAGCTTGATCTATTGCATTTTTATTTTTATTTTCTTTTTTCTTTCTTTTTCCTTTTTCTATCTTTGATGGTGTATGCTTGCGATTTGGTTATGGCTACATATATCATTTGCAAGTGTGTTCCTTTGTTCCTATGTTGGTTTGTCATAGGATCTTGAACCTAGGGGGCTTGGCCACCCTCTTGATTACTATCATCCTATCTTACTAACATTTTTACATTTGAACCCCTCTTGATTGCACGGTTGGCTACTTCAGTGTGAGTTTGAAGCAAGCTCATTCTCTCACTAAAGTGGGGCCTAAATATAGTGTAGGAAAATTCATACCCTTGCATTTTCACACTTTTTTGGGCCTGCCTTGCTCTCTTTATCCTTATTTATGTCTTAATTGGTCCTATTTTTAATCCACAAGCCTAATTAATGGTATGTTTTAATGGCTAATCCTGAAAAACATCAAAGGCTAAATGATAATTTAATGACTCTAGGTTTGTGTCCCTAATATTTGGATGAGGACTAAGACACCACCTAGGGCATCTTTGTCCTTGAAAGGTCTTGGGACCCCCTTTTCAAATGCACCATAAATGGGCCCTTTTTGGTGTCTATGCCTTAGGTTTCATGCCTCAGGACTAAGATGCCAGCTAGGGAATCTTAGTCCCCCTTGGGGTATTTTTGAGATTTAATTTCAAATCTTGGATGGATTTAGCCTCCTTTAATTAATGAATTCATATGTTGGCTTTTTTTGGTGTAATTTTGGCATAATAACCATAGATAAGTATACATACAAGGTTCCTTCATTCATTTTCATAGCAAGAATTTTGTGAGAGCATTCCTAATAGCATAATTGAGTTCACAAGAGAACTCAAGAGTATTTCATCAAGCATTTTGAGCCATCATCAAGATTCAAGCATCACATCAAGGATACTCTTGCATCATGTGTGTTATTGAGCTAACATTTCTGATGTAGGGTTTTGATTCAAGCAAGAAATTCAAGTCAAGATCTATCAAGAATTCAAGCATTTTAAGATCTACATTCAAGCTATCCATTTCACACAAGTTTGCAAATTTCATAACAAGGGTTTAGTGAGGTGTAACATTGCATGTTGTTCATTCATCATTTCCCCTCATTATTTTATTTTATTCCAAGGTTTAATTACCAATAAGGGATTTGACCAAGGCAAACCTACATTTACTAACAATAAACATGTTTTTCCTCTCTTTCATTTTCATTTTTTTAGATTTAGGTTGAATACTTGAATATCATTTGAAGTGTAAAGTTACAAAGTTGTAAAGTTACATTGCAAAATTGTCATCTTCACAGAAACTCACCTACATGACAGATCTGAATGTTTCAAAACCTGACATCTGAGAAGCAAGTGCAAAAATTGAGCCTCAAGATCACATTTAGAGATTTTAAAAATTCAAGATGGGACTAAGTCGGAAGCAAGGGCATCTTAGTCCTCCAAGTGGATTTTTTCAAAGATTATTTCAAATTATGTTCTGACATCCAAAGATTTGACATCTAGACTAAGAAAATAGTAAGGGTGTCTTGGTCTTCCCTAACATATTTTTACATCATTTTTGCATTTCTAGAATCTTCATTACATTTCCAGACTTCCCAAGTACACATACCCTAACTTAATGTTGCTTAATTTCATCATTTGCATTTATCATTTGGCTTGCATTACTAGGTTGTATGATTTGAATGTTAAACTGTCTTTTCCAAGTTTTTTCTTGATTGTGAACCCTTCAAAGCTTAAATAATCCCCTCCTAGGTCTTCTTTGTGGAGAATTGACTCACCTTTGAGGTTGATATTCAGTCCAATTTGGGATCTTAGGACATCCTTGAATGGAAATTGGAGAAGTGTTATGTTTTATGACCTAGGTCATAAAACATCCCTATTTCACCTATTGTTCAATGACATATAGAAGAATGTAGATACAAATAGATAAATTTCTCAAAGATAGAGATACATCAAGCATAACATCATAGGGGATCACATTACACACATGCAATCACATGCATAAAAAGAAAGTAAAGGAAAGACTAGTAAGGAACATGCGAGTCAATCTATAGCAATTCATCTACATCCCAATATTGTTCATTGTATACGGAAGGTAGAAAACTAGCCAAAGGGACAATAGCAAGTGTTGAACTATGGGTATCACCAAGTTCAACACTCTTCTTATGAGAATTGTCATTTAAGCTCGTAGAAGAGGAAAAAAATGTATTCAATTTATTATGCACTTCCTCATCAATTTCAACCATCTCATCATCATCGTCTAAGTTAATCACAATGGGAAGTTGAATGACAATGTATAAAGAGGGTGCTATTCCCTATTGGGGTATGTGCAGAATCATGATGGGCCAAAAAGTGGCAATATGATGGGTATGTGGCTGATGACTTTGTTTTTACCCAAAATTGATGAAATGAAAAAGGGTTTTTAAAGGAGATTCTAATCTTTCCACCAATATAAATTATGCTTTACTTTGAATTTAATAAGTAATTATTATTCATTTTCTATTCAAATTATGACTAAAGTCCTAATTGATAGACTGATTGAAAAACATTTATAGCTTTCAAACGGTATCACATTTTTTGAATCCAAAACATGCGTCACATTCTATGTTTTGCATACTATAGGATTAAAAAAAAAGAATTTCATGAAGTTTTGACCAAGTTAAAGCAGTCAGGCATACAATTTTTTTATATTTTTTAAAAGTTGTAATAAAAAATTCATAATTAATTATTTACATGGAAAAAAATTACAAAAAAATATGCATCACATAGGGACACAAGTCCTCTACTTATACCTAAATTCTTGTTAAAAATTATTACCATTCTATTATGGTTAGGGTGGTCAGACAAACACCTACTTATTTTTTCCCTGAAATTTAAGTACTACTACATTGAAATTTCAAATTTTCACCAAATACATTTTTTTTTTTAATAAACCTAGTAGTTTAGAAACTACATTCAATTTTATAGAGATTCTATTCTTATATATTTTTTAAATAATATAGATAACTTATTCAAATTTTTACGTCAAGTTGTCGAACTCTTATTTTTTCTAAATTTTGCCACTTAAGGGTCTATTTTTTCCATGATGATCCTGCACATACCCATTGTGGTTGTCCTATAAGATACTTTTGTTGTGGTGAAGAGGGATACTCTTTGTGTATTGCTTCACTTAAGCTTGGATGTTGATTTTCTTTGTTGTTTTCTTCATTTAACCTCTGAGCAATAGCACGATGTCTATGCAATCTCTAGAATTTCTATTTCTCTTTGTAAGATTATCAAGTTGTGTTTGTGTAAGAGTAGGTTTATCAACCATAGGTTTCTTTTCTTCCCTAGGGGGAGGAATGAAAGGAACCATAGGAGGTTTTTCAACCACTTTCTCTTTAGCTTTGTAAATTTGTTTTATCTTAGGAGGCATGATGGAATTGTTTTGGTTGTCTCTTAGTCATTTGTAGGATATAGGATAAAGATATATATTAGGTTGGCCTTGGTTATTTGGATGGTGTGTTGGCTCAATAATGGTTTCATTAAGGATAGGAGGCTCTATCATAGGTTGAGGAATTTTTTGAAGGGATAACTATTCTACATGTTTTTCCTTAAAATTTTGATAGGATTTGAAAAATAAGTCTTCACGAGGTTTAATAGGTTCCATAGGCTTGGGCCAAAATAAATCCAATAAAAAGCTCCCATGGGAAGACACAAGATTAAAGCCACTATGGTGCATAGTAAATATTTCATTATCAAAGGGAAACTTTAAACATTTATGCATGACCGATGAGATGGATTCCATGGAGCGTAGCCATGGATAACTAAGCTTCACATGAAATTGATCTAATGTTGGGATGATGGTGAATGACACATCTAATTGTTTCGGTCCAATTTTAAAGGAAGGGTGATCAAACCCATCATAGGGTGAGAAAAACCATTATACTTTTTTATCCATGCTTTCAATTTGTCATATATATCTTGATAGAGTTTATGCACACTTAAGAATTCTTCAGTGATCACATTCTCTCCATAGATGAGATCAATTAATATCCCATGAATGGGCTTATCATTGATTCAGCTGGCTAAGTAAAGAGGACCATCAGGTGTGTTTCTAATTATATCCTTAGATGAGAAAGACATGTTAGGAGGCATTTTATTTCAACCCTTATGAGGTTGAATTTTGATCAATCCAGCCATACTATTTGTAGGACTTTCTTCATTAGTATCGATATTGTCATCATCCATGTCAACATTAATCATATCATTCTTTTTAGTTTCAATAGCTTTGACAAATAAAATATTATTATTTGGCATGGGGTTGGTAAAGATTTTAAAGTTTTAGTTGGGAGGGGGTAGGGAAATATTACCTTGATCATTAACACCTACAATTTGAAGTTGATTAGAATCAATGAGGTCTTGCACAAGATGTTTAAGACGCTTACAATGTTTTGTATCATGTCCATTTTGTTGGCGATAATGACAATAGGAATTTGATCTAAAGTTCAGGGGTAATGGATTAGTAGGATTTGGAGTTATTATGGGAGGTGAGGAGATCATTTTCTATTCTAGAAGTTATAACATCATGTTATGGAGGGTGTTGAGTAAGGGAGTAAATTGTCTAGCCAAATTCGCAAATGTAAAAGGATTTTTCTTCTTTATAGAAGCCACTTGAGTATGAACATATTGTGTTTGTTGAGGGGGATTTTATTGAAGGAAGCCTTTATTCTACTTCCTAAAATGTTGGTAATTGTTTTGATTTGCATATTTAGACTTTTCAGGATGACTATAAGTGGATTTTGTTTCACGACTACTAACCGAGTTTTCATAATCACGAAGGGAAGTACACAAGTGTGTGAAGGAAGGAAACTTTGTAATTCCAAGATTATCTTCTATCTTAGTTTGTAATTTCCCAATTAACATCCATTGAAGGTGAGGATCAAGAATATTTACATCTATTTGGGAATAAAATGATTGATAGCATGAAATAAAGTCAGTAAAATTTTCATTATCCTTTTGCTTACATCTCATCAAATAAGCTAATGTCATCTTATGAGTCATGTGCACTTGGAAATGGTTAATAAAGAACTCAACAAGTTCATTGAATGAATGAGTTGAGTTATTTGTAATGAGGAAAACCATTATAAAGAGGTAAGTTTCAAGGACCTAGAGAAAAGCTTAGCCAAGTGCTTATCCTCAAGGACAAAGTCATTGCATAAGGCGGTATAAGAAGAAACATGGTTAGAAGGATCTCCTTTCCCTCCATATTTCTCAAATATAGGAATCTCTTTACTTTGTGGTATTGACATTCTTAATATCTCCAAGGATAGGGATTTCTTTTGACATAGTATGATGGTTGGCCATTTTGATTTTGGTTTATGTTGGAAATTTTCTTTTGAAGGTATGAAACATTTTCAAAGAGTTGGTTAAGGATGGTGTCATTGGTTGTATTTTGGGATGGAGGTGAATATGGTGGAGGTGTATATATGTTTGAGGGGGAAGTAAATGGAATGCTTATGGGAGGTAAAGTGGTAGGAGCTATGACATGAGATGCCGCAAAGGTACTAGGATTGCTAGTGAAAATACCCAAGGTAGGAAAGACATTACTAGTAGGTTGCATTGTTGTGGTAACTTGAGGGTTGGTATAGGTGGACATATATGGAATGGTTGTAGGAGGAATTTGGGTTCCTCCTTGAATTTGAGAATTGCTCAAAGTTTGACCACAACTAGTGGCTGAGGTAAGATATTTGCAAACAATTTGAGCTAAGTTACTCACAAGTTATAATCCTTGTTCACTTTCTATCATGTGACACATGTTATCTATGGTAGGAATAACAGTGTTGGAACTTTTTTTCAGTAAGTTCACTTGATGTTGTAGATTTCCTAATTCTTCATGGATTTGGATTATTTTTTTCTCAAGGGATACTAGCAACCATTGTTTCGACACTTTTCATGCTACTTGAAGGTAAAGAGCATTAAGGGTATGGTGCATACTTAGTGAACTAGTGTCAACACTATGAGTAAAAGAGCTAGATAACCCAAGATACATTAAAATTGTGCTATCGCAGGATGAAATAAGTCTCAAACTATGTCCACTATAGTATTAGCAATAGGACACCAAGTTGTAAAGATCATACAAAGTACAACCAATGAATGCAAGATAAATGCAATGAATACAACATAACTGATATGATTTGAATTCCAATTATTATGTTTAAAAATGTACTTGAAATGAGACCAAATTAAGCTAGATCTAATGAAATTAAAGAAACAAAAACTTAGTAATCTAAAAGAGAGATTTAACAATAGCAAACAAAAGCATAGAAACATGGTTTTTAATGCTGTATAATGTAGTTTTAGGTCTGATACAGGACTAAATTGCCTAGAGGGGTGAATGAGTCCCAGATGAGGGTTTTGACACTAAATTCAATAAATTCTAAGTTGATTCTAAGGTTTCTAACTAGTATGTTGTCTTGACTATTTGCAATTACATATTTTATATGAAACTAAATGATTTGAGATGCAAAAAATGTAACATATATGTACTTTTCACTAATGCAAGATTTAGAATCCCTAAATTCAAATTAACTAATGCAAGACCTAATGCAAAGCTAATGTAAGCTAGATCTAGGACTAAAATGCATTCCAAATCAGAAATAAGGTTTTCAAAGGTTAGGTTCACCAAAATTAACTATAAGAAATAGGTTGTGCTCCACCTTATGGGAGATGGAGCACACACAAGGGGATCCTCCTATTTAACTCTTAGTTCATTCAAGGAAACCCTAGAGATCTCAACCTAATGATCTAATTAGGAAAAGAGATTAATAAAAGTTATCCTTGGGTGTAATTAAAAGGGGGTTCACCACTAAGTAAATGCTTAGAAAGAAATAAATGAAAGAAATATGAAAACCAAGCTATATGACCTAGAAAATGAACTTGAAGTCATAATAAAAATTGGAGATAAACAGAGAAGTACCTGCAAGACTAAAGATGCTCGAAATAAGGTCTGCAATCTTGAAATTCTAAATTTTGTTGAGAAATAGGACCCATACACTAGACTAGGTGATTTATTCCTAGTATAGGGTTTCTGGTTGAATCTGGAATCTACAACTAATAAACCTACCTGATATATACAAAATTGTTGAAAAGTGGTATACTAGGACTCATGCACCCAAGGTGGTCATTAAGTCCCAGTATTAGGGGTTTTTTAAATTTATGGTATCCTCTAGTGATATTCTATAGCTTCTCTCCTATCCAAACTCTCAATTTGAAAGTTTGAATTTTTCCCTATAGATGAATTTCCATGAAGATGATAACTTCTTGACAAATTTAACAACTTTCTTCAATCTTAAATATTTTTCTTCAAAGGATCATCATGTCTCAAAACACCTACATATCATATCACACATGTAGAGGGAGATTTTTTTTGATTTGGTAGTGGATAGGGTTTTCCTTGGTCAAACCTTGCTTTGGTAGTCAAACCTTGAAATCAGGTCAAATAACATGAAGGAATGGTGAATGAACAATATGCAATGTTTCAATGCACCAAACCCTTAAAATAAAGGATACAATATTGTATGAAATGGATATAATTATTGTAGATATTGACCATTGATTTTTGATATGAAACTCGATCTTGAATGCTTACTTGTATCATGAAAACATACATGACAAATGTTAGCTCAAAAACACACATGATGCATGATGAATTTTACATGTAGCTTGAATCTTGAATGTAACTCCAAAATGCTTGATAACCAGCTCTTAAATTCTATTCAAAGTGCTCTTATGATAAATTGATAGCTTGTAACCTTGTTAGGATGCTAGATTTCTTGTTAGGATAAATTATATAAAATAAACTTGTATTTATACTTGTTTATGCCAAATTTCTCCAAATTGAAACACTACAAGCTGACATAAGATCTAGGAGATTAAAATACCACCAACAATTGAATTCAAAATAGGTCCAATCTAAATTGAGTCTCATATGCTAGTTGGGGTGTATGAGTCCCAATATCCAAAGCTAGGGACACAAATTTCAAGAAATGTTAAGTTCAATGTCATATTCAAGATCATGTCTCAAAACCTAGGTGGGACCCCTATTCCCAAGGTGGCATATGAGTCTCAAATCACTAGATATGGAACACACAACCTAAAAACATGAATTATGATTGTCCATTAGATAAATTTTAGGATTATCCTCACATAAATGCATTAAATAAGGCTTGTGGATTCCAAATAGGACCAAATAAAGCATAAAGAAGCCCAATGTTAATAGCGAGGGACCAAAAAATTTTGAAAATGTAAAGGGATACATTTTCTACACTACATAAGTTAGAAAATAATAAAAGATAGAATCGAGAACTTATTATCAAGACTATCATGTGAAAAGGAAAAATGACATAGAGCATTGAACATATATGAATAGAGAATAAAATACAGAACAAAGGCCACATATGCATAGTCTAATACAATTTATTCCTTCTATTACTTGATCTTGAGAAATAATACAAAATACTAAGGTTAGATAACTAATTCAGATAGTTATCTTGAAATTGATCACAAAATTGCTACAAAGCAATGAGATTCTTGTAAGAAATATTCTATATATGGAGAGGCTAATGGAAATTCCATTTTATAGAACATGGGAAGCATAAAAGCACAACAAACTCTCTGCTACCAAAATAAAAATCCCTAATAGGTGGCATCAAAATACACCCTCAAAATTGAATAAAAAATTAGATCTGATCATTACAATCCTAGTAATAAAAATTGAGTTGCCTCAATTGGTGTAACAACCTACAAGTTGGATTCAACAAAATTTATGAGGAGAACCCTCTCATTAGAAGAATAAATGTCTTGATAAAATGTGATATGATCATCTACAAGTATCTCAAGTGTTTTTGAATATATATTGGCCTTTGATATTGGGAAGGATAAAAAAAAAATTACCACCCATAAGCATCCAAAAAGACACTGCTCCTAAAAGTGAAGAAACATGCTTGATGAAAAATGGGTTATGTGGTATGTTGGTAGGAATTTTTCAAATTTGATGTGAGAAACTTGTGGAAAAACCCCACAGGGTGACCACCTATCTTGCTCTATGCCCAGAAGTAGTGCGATAATAAATTTTTTTGTAGAGCCACTATGTGGTGCCATCACACACTTCTTAGCAAGAAGTAATTCATGACCTCCAAAAATATGTGTGAGTATGACATGTGGAAGGGTGAACAACAAAATCCAAAAAGTGGAAAAATTTGATACCAAAAGAACAAAGAGAAATAGGTTAACATATTTAGAGAAAAAATTGCTCCATAATTTCTAGAAAATCACAGAGGGCCTTCACCTATAGAGGCATGAACCTAGAGAAAAAATAAAAGGGAGAAAAAGGAGAAAAGAGATTTGTGATCCTAATAGTTTGAGAAATTCAGAATGTAGATATTCCTAGTCTTCAATAGAAGGCAGAGACAATATGCGCATCATCTCATAAGCTTGATCCAAGTTGAGTATGTCCTTAAAGGAGACCTCTCCCAATTTTTCTTTTGTTGCTTCGATGTGGAAGTAGAGCCAAGCCAGGGGGAGAAGTGTCTTCAATTTCTTCAATAGTAGATGATGAGAAATTTTTTGAGTGTTGACTGATCCTATTGTTTGACATCTAATGCTTCCCTAATCTGATCCTTAGTTAACAATGCTCCATTAGGAAAGAATCTAGAGGGTAATCACAATTGGACTAGAAGTTTGAAATGCAATCTTATTTTTCCAACCTTCTTAGTCAATGTAAAACTTGTTTCTAACTTTAGGGTAGTTGGAGCTATCACAACCTTCGCTAATTGCTTCTCTTTCCTATCCCTATGTGCCTACTTGGACAACTCTATTTGGGTCTAGATATTTTGTGAAGACTCGATAATTTGTGCAGTGATAGGGACACCAATAGGGAGCCCATAAAGGGTGGTGTGAGGTGTGTTCCTAGCTACCTAGCTTTGGGGAGAGACTAATGGAAAAGAAATTGGTGAGAAAGGAAAGAAGCCTCACAAATAATGAGCAGAGTGTGGAGCACTCATCAAGGTAAGGGGAGTAGTGGTTGAGAATAGAGGCATATGCATGGAAGTAGGAAATGGTGATGAAACATGTAGCATTGGTTGCTCCAAGGTTGAAACCCAGGCCTCAGACATAGCAATTAAGATGTTGATTGCAAATGTAGTGAAGATGCATGTTATTCATGTGGGGCTTCAAAAGGAGGATCATTAGTAAACATGGTGGGGGTGTATCAAGAATAAGTAGGTCGTCATCTACTGATGGAGGATTTTATGTTTAGGATGGAAGGCCTAGAGATACCAATAATTTAGTAGAAGAAAGAACAATAGGTGTAAAACTTATAGATCATTAGGCTCATTTTTCCTTTGTCAGTATGATGGTAGATGAGGATACTTGTGACTCATTTCCTTGTGTTACTTCCTTATCTTTTCCCTTTCTTTCTTCAGCTACTTCCTTATCTTTTCCCTTTCTTTCTTCAGCCACCAGGGGTGGTGATTTGGAACCCTAGTCAAACTCCTAATCAGAATCACGATTAGACCTTCGGTTGAAATCAGATCTGACCTCTTCGAAGCAAGGTGCCTACTTGCTTGATTTCCTACCAATACCTCCAAAAACTGGTCACTTTTCTATCAGAATACCCCTTCTTCTTTAGTTGTTTCTTGATAGAATTCTCCATTGGGATGCTTGACTTAAAATATGCTAAGATTTGATAGAATGTGAGTCATGGAAGTTGCACAAATGGTATGAAGGTTAAGTTGACAAAGGCATCTTCCTTGACTTTGGTTAAATTATTCTTTGCATCCCAATATTGTTGTGACTCATTTCTAAATGGCAGGTTCCCCTCTAGATTGTACTTAAATCTATCGTAGATGATACCTAGGTTGAGATAGGCCAATTTATTGGTTAATTTGTTCTAGATTTCCCTCTTTGTGAGAATCACCTTGCTCTTTCCAATGATGAGGGGAACTAGGTGAAGCATCATATTCTTCTTATTGGCACCATAGGCATTATCTACAACTATTAACTATCGATACATTTTGAGGGTGAGTGTCTTTCTTGTTACACATCTTGGAAACTAAAAGGGTTCTCCAGTAAACCCATGCAGTCTAATGAAATTAAAATCCTCATTCAATCCATATTTTCTTGAGGGAATCTTCCATAGGTTTTTAGGCCAAATATTGAAGAACAAGATTTAGGAAATAATTAGAGAATGCATAATAATCATACATGCTTGAAAGCACATGAGTCCAAATCAAGATTGGTTTGAATAAATTTGATGCATTCCAAATACCGAGTGACAAGTGTCTTCCAAAAAACTTAAGTTTTTGATGCAAGATAAAATGTACTGAAAAAGAGGAATACTTGAACTTATATAAATGGTTGTAATCTGCCAGCTATTAGAGAATCCTTTGTACAATTTCCTCGAAAAAGTAAAATTGATTATTTCCTCTCTACCTTTTAAGCATGAAATATAAACCCATTTGGTATTTAAAAACATCATTACCATGCTCCATGCCATATAGGAATGCAAGCATTGAAAAGACGTCTTGCAAATATGAGTTGAACTCACTAAATGCCAAGGGAAAAACAAACCTCTTGCTAGTGTGCTTGCATTTAGTCTTAGATCTATAAAAATATACAAAAAAATTTATTGTATGTAAAATATCCTCCATCATCCTCCTCAAGAATGCCTCAATCACTAGGTTAGAGGGGATACATAGCATATTCTTGATTATTTTTCACTGATGGTGATTTTCAACTTTTCACTGCTGATAATCCTAGTTTCTTTGTCCAGTTTCTCTGCACAAATATCTACCAACTTAGGGAATGGGTGCATGAAGGTCAACTTATACTGAGGTGGAAAATAATTCCAAAGCCTTAATCCAAGATTCTTAACATTACCAAGCTTTAATTTCCCAGCTCTGTAGGGCTCCCTCTCATAGATTTTTAGGGTTGGTGTGCATCCTTGGATCAAAAAAAAATTTCGTGAAGTCTTTGATCACCTTTGGTTCGATGTGGTTACTAGGCTTTATGAATGTAGTGTAAGGAAAGATCCATTCTTCTTGCACCTATGTGCTAGCATAGGAAACATCCCCAAAAATATCGACATGTAGCCTAGTTGAGAAAAATGAATTTTAGTGCCCCTACTAGAGGATGACGCTTCAACTACCATTTCTTTGTGGCTTTCAAAAGAAATCTACAAGTAAGTTTTCTTCTACACTTAGAGTATTTTCACTCTTTCTAGAGAGCTCACACATAGGATTTTTTTTTAGGCTATTCAACTTTCACCTAATGCATATGGAGTTAATGCATGGCCATCATAACTAACCCTTTGAGTGTTGCCAGTGAAGGTAATACATGCATAATAAATTCCTACTTTTTTCAGAAGTGCAACCTCCACTTTTAGAAGGGAATTGATTACATTACTTACACCATTTTTAAATAAGGACAACCTTGAGAAATGAGAGACATAATTGAAAAATACTTTTGCATTACATAATTAGGAGGTGGCACTTAAAATGGTCTTTTCACATGGAAAAGTTGGCTAGTGATAAAAAAAGGTGGCAAAACACTTGGCAAAAAGCCATATATCTAGTGATCAATGTGAAAACCTGAATTAATTATCAAGAGGCTTCCAAAAACCCTATGTATGATTTTCCCTTTTGTTTCCATTGCCAACATGTATTTCTCATTGTTGTTTCGATAGGGAAATGATTTTTTGTTTGAGAACTTTTTGGCTCAATTTTTCTATAAATAGAATGCTCAGCTTGCAAAAAAAACTTATCATGTTTTCATGTTCTTTCCTTTGCATTCCAAGAGGTATGGGAATCTTGATCAGACTTTTGAGCTAGAAGAACTAGATGGCCTTTGTGGGAGAGATAACTGATGAAAGAATGAAGAAAATTTTGAAAACTAAGTGCCCCTTTTCCATTATCATGTTCAAGTGGGTGTTGGGGAGGGACTTCATTGTAGATTCAAACCAAGTGCTATCATGCAAAAATAGATGTTATTTCATGGTTTCTCACCTCCTTATTGGACCTAAACATTTCTAGACTATGGATAGTGCAACTCTGCAAGATTATGTTCTACAAGTAGTACTTGATAGGGATTGAAGAGGTCATTACCATGGCAGTCCCGAGACTTGGAATACCTTCCACCATGGAACTCCATCGAAACATTGATAATTCCAAATTGGTACCCTAGCTGCCTTTGCTTTCTGGCTTCCATAAAATGAAAATTATGAGCAACATCATCAACGATCGAGGCCTGTTAGCTCATTCCTCCTTAGGGTGAACAATGTCACACAAATTTTTGATGTAGAGTGGCACATTGCCGTTCAGAATTTATTATACCATACTGGTGGGTGATGGTGGAAGTTGACGACTAATCATTTTTCAATTTCTTTGAAGTTGTGCATTAAAGACCATACTAATGTATATCCCTAGCTTTTTGAAGATGCCACCACATTTCTTGCTTGTTGCGCCCTAGAGGCTGAATTTCATGCTAGCCTAAGCTATTATCTCTAGCGTTTTTGGTTGCTTGAAAAATAAAATTTCTTATACTTTTTCTCAAAGCTTTCTCGAGCTCATCCTTAAAATACACCTAAGTTCCCTTACTATATGTAAATGTTATCACATGAATATAATATAGTATTTTCATCATTTCTGCATCTTTTCTTATTCATAAAAAATAGTGTATTTACAAATAATTATACATATGATACATAAAGTATAAAAATTATGAACTACAATTTTTCATTTAAACAATTTTAAATTAATACCATTTACTGGTATCCCCATGACATTTTTTTTCATATCCTTGAGTTTGTAGGAATTACTCACTTTGCATTTTGAAATGTACAAAGGTCCCCTCCACAAAGATACAAATTTAGTAAGTTGTCCTAGATTATCTATTCAGAGGAAGAGGCTTGTGCAAACATCTTGTGAAAGAACTCGTCATAAAATGTCTCACAATTCCTATGAAATCTAAAATAAACCTGCTAACAAAGTTGATCTTTCCTATGAGAGATTGGACTCCCTTTTGGTTGATTGATATTGGTAATTCTCTTATATCTTTTACCCTTTTATAGTCAATAGTTATTCCTTCCTTAATGACCGAAAAGAAAAGAATCCTTCCTTGTGGCACCTCAAAAACACATTTTTTATGATTTAAGGAAATCCTAAACTATTGACACCTTTGAAATACATTGTTTAAGTGATTGAAATGGTCACCCTTAGATTTCAAAAATATAATCAAATCATCCAAATAGATAAGGATGATCTTATTGATAAAATATGTAAACATGACATCCATCATGTGTTGGAAAGTGGCCCCCAGTTTTGACAGGCTAAAAATAATCTTTGCATAAGTGAACGTTCCCCATTTGGTGATGAACGTCATTTTGTGTTGGTATTCACCTTTTACATAGACCTGATTGTAACCTAAAAATTTGTCGAGTAGTGAGAACATTTTTGACCCTACCACAGTCTGTAAGATCTGTTCCCTCAAGGTTAGAGGGTAATGATCTTTCAAAGAGGTGCTATTTTAGTCTTAGAAATCCATGTAAAGTTGGATATCACCATTCTTCATTCAGACACTTGGACAAGATTAGATATCAAAGTAGAGTGTTTAATTGAGTATATGATCCTTGAATTGATTAACCTTGTGAGTTCCTATGCCAATAAGGCCTCTACTTCTAGATTAACTAGCATTTTATTTTGTTTGATCGATTTAGACCCCTCGACCAGGTTGATGGTGTGTTGGATTATGTTTAGATCATATCCTTTTAGATCATCATAGGTTCAAGCTATGAACCCATCATATTTGGTGCAAAGGGACCTCAACCTTTCCTTATCTCCTAGTGGAACATTGCTCCCAACTTTTAGTTTCCTATCATTTCTGACATTGAGGTCCTCATAATCATCTCTATCCATGCTAAACATTTGTTTACTATTACTTACATCTTTATAGTCGAAGAGGTTTTCTAGAGTGATTAGGCCTTATGGGAGCTTACTACTTTTGAGATAGATTATTTTCTCCTCACCTACTTCTTCGTATCTTAGTTGGATTTGTTTGGTAAATTCTCCTAAATTTTGTAGGAATATAGCAAATTGGGTATCATTCTCAAATACCTACTATTTTTCATCATTTTTGGGGAATGATGGTCAGAAAATGATATGCAAGACATGTTGGCCCACTGCTTGATCAGAAGTAGTCTCAAATTGTGAGCCAATTGAGGCCATTCTATCTGTGGTAGTGTTCTAGGATCTCAAAATTACCTAGATGTTGAAGGATTTAAACCCTTTGATCAAATTCCACACCATATGCTGGTAAGATCACATTCTTACATTCTTCATAGTGACCTTTTCTCAGACTCGCTTCACTACTAGCTCAAAATATATGAACACTTGTATCGCTTCAATTCCCATTTTTTCTACTAGCATCAAGCCGTGAACTAAACCTTCATAGTCTGCATAATTATTCATGCATGGAAAATAGAAATGAAAAGCTCTAAGAGTTTTTGACTTGATTGGAGATACAAGGTGGATCCCAGCTCTAGAGCCAATCTTATATCTAATTCCATCAAAGTGAGACGTCGATAGGCCATCTTTTATGTGGTCGCCTACATTCTCTTGTTCCTTGAATAATTTGAAAAGGGTTTGGTCTTCATCAAAAATCATGTACGTTCCTAGACCAGTGGCATGAAAATTTCCGAAAGGGTCAAAATCAATAAATTGGTTTCATAGGACATTCTCTTCTAGAATTAGATCACTTATGGCCTCTTCATCCTCCAACATCTCTATGTAATACATCTCCTTCTTGGAAATGGTGGTGTGTGCAGCCTCAGAATTCATGACTATATCCTTTGCAATGTGTTTGGGATGTAGGGGTTTGGAAAAAATCTGGTGGGAGTAGTCAAGAGCTAGGTATCTACTAATATTTACTATGAAGTATCTTGACAAGAAAATTCTAAAAATGGGGGGAATGTCAATTATGACCACCTATTAGGGGATATTTTGGCTTGGGTAGGAGTATAAGTTAAAGGGGATATTTTTAGTTTGGCCTATGCTTAGAACCTTCTTTCTATCTAGTTGCATGCATGATTACCTTGTCGAGGGGTTCATATTTCAAATTCAGGGCATCAACTACTAACTTGGGCATCACTATGGTACTAGCCCCTAAATATATCATATTGTTATGTAATAGTTTGTCCCCTATGATGAGAGTCAAGAAAAGGGGGTTGGGTTTTGTCTTACATACCTCTTTTTCATTTTTTTTGTCTCTAGCATTCATATATGTTGCGGCTCTGGAAGATTGAGGGTCCGAGTCAAACCTTTTTCCTTTTTCTTGGTTATGTGGCTAGATCTTATCCCATAAGGATATGTTGGTGGGACCCTTCTTCAATTGCTACATAACATTGAGTTTTCCTATTGGTGGCACCTTTGGTTTGAACAAGGGAATTTCCCTTGCTTTAGGAAAAGGCTAGTCTATTAAAGGTAGACTAGAAAGTTTATCAGTGACTTTTGGTTGTAACTATTACATCTACAATTGAGGCCACTATGATTGGAGTACTTGTGGCTCCTATAGCACATATTCTGTGGTGAGTCTTCTTTTGGATTAGGTACTATAATTTGTCTGCACATGTGGTGCTCCTATTGTAAAAAACTTCATTTGTAAATATTGAGTCTTCACCCTCCATCCAAGAAAAAAAGTGCTTGGTTAGGGGAGATATCTATATCCTATTCCACAGACATTCCTTGCATCTAAGCACTAATTTTGACATTTTCAATCATAGGGGACTAAAAAATTTTGACATTTGAAAAAAATTCTTGGCTCCTTTGTTCCACCACCTTCTATTGGAGATTCCCTCTTGGGAAATTCTAGGGCATGTGGGCATCATTTCATGGGAACAACCATGCATTTATATCTTCCACAAAGTTGTTTTTTCTTGGTTCTAAGTCCTTGCTTGTGGTGGACTTAATACTCTAAAGCATAGTGGTTACTAGGACTATCTATCCTGATGAATGCGGCTAGTTTTATCCTCTCAAAGCTCCCTAGTACACATTATGGTGGAAGGGTGGTCTTCCTAATTGGTAATTTTGAAGAGGGGTCCTTAGAGGAGCCACTATTTGTGCTTTATGCTAGAGAGATCATTCATAAAATTTCTCACCAAATATTTTATGTCATTCATCTTTGTCACTAATGAGGAAGATCCCAATGTGCTTCGTTGTGTATTTGGATAAACATACATTGAAGGTGGTGGCACAAATGATGTGTTTAGGGGTGTAGCAAACATATTGGGGGATGCTTATTCTTGTGTTATTCTAGATGTGAACCAAGATCCTATACCTGGAAGAACACAACAAATGAACACATTAATAAGATCAAATGCAAGTTAGAATAGAAGTTCCCCATAAAATCCATTTAACCATATTCAAAATAGAAATAAAACAAGAACACAATGAAAGAAGATGAAAATAAGCTAAATCCTATTGAGAATATGCAAACTATTGATATTATGGGGGAGTTGGTGCCAATTTGATGTGGAAATTGGCCCTTTCCCAACTCCTTTGCAAGATTTGATGATGAATGGTGATGGTGATCCACTTTGTTGGAGATTCAAGTGTGCTCCATGATGAAAAATCTGCATAACCTAGCTATGGATTCAAAAGTATGGATGAAGATTGCTAAAGATTTGAGCATAGTAAGTTTAATCAAATTGTGGATGATGAAATGAGGAGATTAGCCTCTTATTTATAGATAGATGATATTGAAGGATGAATTTCAAATTTTAGGAGCGTGGGACTAACATTCATCCAATGGCAAGTCACCCTTGTCTGAAGCTTAATGAATGGAGGACTGAAGCTTGAGCACATTTTGGTCCAATGTGCACCAAGTTTGTGTTTGGAGATTCCAGAGTAAACCAAAATCATTTAGGGGGATGAAAGGTAGGCCTAAGTACCAAGGTAGGAGACATGTAAAGGGGCAAATGTAAGAGCTTTAAATTCTTTGTTGGATGGACCAGTCACAAATTTTTGGGGGAGATTTTCAAATTTGAGGAATATTCTTGGATGCCTTTGAATAGAAAATACTTGGTGGTTATGAAACAATTAAATTGATTTTCATGTGCAAGTTGCAAAATATAAAGGATTTGAGTGATTAGGACTAAATTAATCAGGATTTGATTAATTTAAGGGGATATTTAGTTGATTTGACCATTTGATTTAGATTTTAGGATTGAAATAAATCAAAAAGAGATGAAAATGATTAAGACTTAGTTAAATAAATATTTTTGGTTATTTAACCAAAGGGAAATGATGTTGTCAAATTCTGATAAATGTTTGATTTGCATTTAATTTAATTAAAATAAGAACTAGAATTTAATCAAATAATATAGTTATTTAATTAAATAAGATGGGAAGATGTGACACAACTAATTTTTAAGACGTGTAATGGATTTAATTAAATTGAGAGGTTGTTGAATTAAAGGGGAATTAGCATGAAGTGATTTAATCAAATAAGGCTATTCGATTAAATGGTTAGACAAATGGATAATTCAGAATGAAATGATATTAGTAGATTGGGATAGAGTGTGCAATATCAATCTGTATATTTTCTATGTCTACATTTTTCCCCTCTTTGAAGCAGTGCACTTGTTGCATTGGTTCAAAGAATAATCTTGCCATGATCAAAAGTAAAAAATTCTCTGATTTTACTTCTTCTTTTTTCGATGCCCCATTGTTGCCCTAGTGAAAAGAATTACGCCGGCATACTACCCCCTCGAGAGATCGGGCGAAGAGGTTTAATTTGAGGTTTGATCTCTCGAAAAAGAGGTTCAAGATCAGTTCAACTCAAATATTTGATGTAGACAGATTTGATGATGTAGACAGTGATCAACCATGGGTAGCCTTATGCCTATTTTGATATA
Source organism: Sequoia sempervirens (assembly GCA_007258455.2). NCBI lineage: Eukaryota > Viridiplantae > Streptophyta > Pinopsida > Cupressales > Cupressaceae > Sequoia > Sequoia sempervirens. Next base: position 233,615,348 of record VDFB02000015.1, read on the forward strand.
TTACACCCACGTGATCCTGATTTGTACCATGATAGTGACATTATTAATGATGAGATGATTATGATGTTTATATGTAATGGATGATATGGATGCACATGATATGATATGATGATGCTTTTATGATTATGCAAATAGGTGATAAATGTATGGTTTATGAGATGTTTATAATAACCAATCTATATTATGCAATGATGGGGATGAATCCATGTGGTATGATTAATGCTTTCTATATGGTATGATATGCATTATGTATTATATTGACAGTTTGTGGATACAGGATGGATGGATTATCAATGATTTATGATTAACTGTCATGGTACCATGTTAGTGCAAAAATCAAGAGATAGAAGAAAATAAGAGATTCCAACAAGACATGCGATGATGATAATGATTTCTTGTCGAGGAGTTGGGATTTTCAAAGGGAAAATTACCTTATGTTTGATAACACACATAGGCACGATGCATCAGGGAATCAGGGAATAAAGAACCAGGATGGCATTGTACCTAATGCAGTGGACTTTGACTCGAAAAACAAATAGGAGTATTCTTGTTCACACTTGACATATAGAAACCTTGCTAGGACGTACCTAACAAAGCAATTATTCACCATGTTATATTACAAGAATGTCCAACAAGTGCAACAGATAAAAAGATAATGATCATTGCCCCATTCCTATCTCTCTAAATCCCTTTGTTGGGGACATCATTAAGAGGTCCTTGGAATGATCACAATAAGATAAATCAAAAGAAAAGATCAAGTACACAAACAAGCCAATGTTTTTCATACCTTCAGCCAAAGGGATAAGTTTTGATAGGATAAGAATCCAAGGTGATATCCAAAATGATTCCCATTGTTGGAACAATATATCCTAGGACATGCATTGTATAGGATGATGATGGTTTGATAAGTTGATTGATAGGCTATTGATATAAGGTTGACCAACATGTTTGAAAATGATCAAGAGTTTGATTTTGCGTTTAACGGTTTGTTGCTTCGATTTTGATTTTGTGTTTGAAGTTTTCTTTTTTGGCTGATTGTTGTAGTTGTTTTTGTTTGTTTTTCCAAAGGATGAAGGTGACGATTAGTTTATTATGGATGATTGATTATTTTGAGTGAAAGAAAGATGAGATGGATGGATTTCTTCAAATATTTGGATGTTTTTTTTTTCATGTTTTTGGAATGTTTTGAGTCTATTTTTGGTATTTTTCAAAATTTGCAAATGTTTTGATTTTTGAATTTTTGATGTTTTGGGGTTTTCTGAGATTTTATGAATGTTTTTGAATTTTGTTTTTTTTGAATGTTTTTGGATTTTGATGTCTCAGGGGCTAATCAAATATTAGCCTTGCCTATGTTTAAGCTCAGAGATGGCGTAGTTTGGATATCATACTTTTGATGTTTTCTATTTTATAGATTTTTTTGGATTTTGATATGTTTTTGATATTTTTGGATTTTCACATTATTTTGATGATTTGGATATGGATATGTGTGATGATATCAGTGGTCTATTTGGGACTTTGTTGAAAACCAAGCTAATGTTGATTAATCGAATCAATGGATTGATTATGATAACATTGTTGAGGATGCACAACAATGTAAGGATAGTGTTAAGTAACACGAGAATTAGGATGGATATCCCAAGATGATGAGGGATTGATGATGATAACATTGTTGAGGATGCACAACAATGCAAAGATAGTGTTAAGAAACATAATGATGGGGAAGGATATCCCAAGATGATGCAGGATTGATTGGATTTGATTGATTAGGATTGATGAAGCTTGGTTTAGAACAAAATATGTTTTGGATGATTTGATGTGACATTGAAGCACACATTAGATGCAACAGATAGTGATTGTTTGGATTGATGAAAGATGAAAGATGAAGATTGATAAGGAATGTCTTCTTGTCAAAATATTCCATGGGCTAGTGATTTGGTTTTTTGGCTTACAAATGTATTGACCAATTTGATTTGCTAATTTTGGATCACCACATAAGTTGGAGGATATAGATCAAGATTTATTCCCGAAGCAAGATGTAAATATCTGCCCCCAGTGTCTAGCAACATATGGAATGCCATGTGCAGATAGATCAGTATGGATGGATGGATAGGCATTATCTTGTGATAAGATAAGGTGTTTGAACAGAGGAATGCTTTATTGGATAATGCTTCATGGCTCAGATAATGTTGGATAGGATAGGATCAATGAAAATGACCCATGTCAAGATGTTTACCATAAGCAA
>VDFB02000015.1:233625756-233654130 GCA_007258455.2 Sequoia sempervirens
TGTTCAAACCTTTCCTCTTAACCCCCTCATTTGTAAAGTAATCTACCACAATGTTAGCTTCCCTATAGACGTGTGATACTTTAACTTTACCGAACATGTCTAGAATATATTTTTCTTCATCAATCCAATTCTTTATAGACCAAGAGGGGGGGTCCTACCTAGGAGATAGTCAATGATGTTTTTGGAGTCCCCTTCAAGCCATAAATATTTTATATTTAGATTATGTGCTAAATTTAAAACTTGAAAAGCTCCTATAGCCTCTGCCACATGGTTGGTTTGATGACCTAGAAAAATGGATGCAACTACCATAAAGTTACCAGTTGAGTCCCTTAACACACCTCCACTTTCGGCCATCCCTGAATTTCCCTTCGTAGTGCCATCAAAGTTGGCTTTAGTCCAGCCATTTGGAGGAAAGGTCCAGCACACACCCTCCCTACTTTTCTTAGCTAGCTTGGATGCCTTAGAAAAATCCATTTTAATATTACAATCCTTGGCTATCATTAGATCATAGGGAGTGCACACCACAGCTTCAAGATTAAGAGCTTTTTGGGGAATAACATTGAAGTTTTCCTTTATAAGCCTATTTTTTTTGTTAAAAACATTAGTCTATGAAATCTCCTTATCCTTGAAAAGTCTGTTATTACATTCTTTCCACACTCCCTAAACAACAAAATGGAAAATAAAATCCCATAACCTTCGAATGAAAGGATTTTGAGATGGAGCTTTCCGATGTGAAAAGAAATCTTCAATGGACAATGGGAAGACCCAAGAAATATTCTAGAGGGCAAAAACATTTCCCTAGATTGTAGAAACAAATGGACATTGGAGAAACAAGTGGTTTCCTGACTCCACCTCACACTTGCAAAGGTAACATCTGTTGGGGATTTGAAATCCTATTTGAAAATATTATCCATAGTTAGCACCTTATTTTGAAGTAGAATCTAGAAGAAAATGTTGAATTTAGGAGTTAGGTGTTTAATCCACGCTTTAGACCAAAAAGGAGGGGGGATTGAGAAAGGGACAATAGAGAAACAACCGAATAAATAGAGTAGTTACCTGAAGGGTTGTCCATCCAGACAAGATTATCATCCAGCTGAATGTGTCTCAATCTAACAACTCTTAAGGAAGATTGAAGCTGAGCCAATCCACCCAATCTCCTTCATTCCAATAATCTTTAACATACTCTCCAAAATCTGCTTTGCAAAGCTTAACCCATCTATTGAATCTTTAAATTTTGATTAGGGGATCCTTAAAAAGCCATCTGTCCTCCCAATACCTGGCTTGATTGCTGCTTCTAATGTGCCATCCTACCCCAGATGCCAAGATCTTTCTACCAACAATCATATCATTCCAACAAGCTAAACCACAAGGAAAAATAGGAGAATCCATCAAAGCTTTGAGGGACACATAATCAGTCATATATTTACTTCTTAAAATATATTTCCATTCTCCAATAGACGAGAAGGATCTCCATATTTTTTTAGCAAGAAGAGTCTTATTAATCATTCTAATTTTCTAAGACCTAAACCCCTCAAGGTTTTTCATCTACAAACCAAATCCCATCCTATAAGAGGCATCCTCTTTCTCTCCTCCACACCAAACCAAAGGAATCTTTTTTGGATCTTTTCAATGGCCTCCACATATTTAGCAATAATTTTGAAAAGGTTTAAAGCATAAATTGGGAGATTCTAAAGAGAAGCTTTGAGAATTTGAATTTTTCTAGCTTGGCTCAAAAGAGCTCCTTTCCATCCTACCAACTTCTTACTAAACCTATCTGTGATAGGGAAAAAATACTTGTTAGAAAATGATCAACAACCAAAAGAGTGTAAATAACAAATATAAACATCCTACACCTCAAGATTAGCCTAGTTGGATTCAAAACAAAATAAAAACAACAAATAGAGTGGATTCACCTTGTCTTGAACCGATCCTTTTGTTGGCCCTTCGATCTTTGATGTTGTATGCTCCTTTGGTGGCAAGAGATGCAAGCTACGAGATGAGATGAGGATGGAAAATGAGTGAAAATGGATGCAAGTATGAGAATTTTTCTAAGTATGTCTCAAGAGAAAATTTTGCAAGAGTTTGGCTAGCATCAACGATCTCTCCCCAAAATAAGAGAAAAGAGGGGGTATTTATAGATAATTTTGCATTCTCTATGGAAATGGACGGTTGAGATTGAGCTACCAAGATCAAGATGTAGGGCTAAAGTGAGTTGAGAACTCACAAGCCCTCACATCTTGACATGTGGCATGTGAAGTGGCTTGAAAATGATGATGTGTAGATGAGTTGGAAGGAGAGTACATGACATGGAGGTACTTCATAGAACCTTGGGATTGGACAAGATCTCCTCATAAAGGAGGTCTTTGTCCCCATGTGGGTAATTAAAAATTCCTCAAATATCCTCATAGGAATAAGAGCAAAAAATTAAAATTCTTTGAGATGCACTAGGGGATTAAATGTGAATTAAAAATTCACATGTGGAATGGAGTGCCTTCTCCAAAAGGAGAAAGCCTTTAATAAGCTTGACTTGGGACACATTCCATAAAATGACATGAAGATTAGGTTGACCTAATTAAGAGATTAATATTGTACAATTAGTTGATTAGACAAATTAATAATAGATTAGAGGCAAGTGGGAAATTATGGAGGATGTGACATGTGACTTGATGTGAAAAGTCAAAGATCACATGGTTAGGTGGCTAAGAGAGATTAGATGCCAACTTGCAAAAGTTGGAGGATGTGACACATCCTAATCAAGGATTAGGGATGTGCACATCCCTAATAACGAGATTAGGAGAATAATTAGGATTAAGAGAGGGATGTGACATGTGAGGAATTAAATAAATGTCATATTTATTTAATTCATTTGATGAAAAGGAGGATTAAAGAGATAAGGTATTTATTTATTAATTAAATACCATAGGGCTTTGGAAGAATTAAGGATATTAATTAAATAATAGCGATATTACTTAATTAATGCAAATAAGAGGATGCTTAGACGAAAGGGGATAAATTTGGATAAATTAAGTATCCAAATTTAGGTCTCTACAGACTAACTCATTTGACTACAAAATTCGACAAAAAATGTCTAACGAAATATGTATAATTTAATGTATCGTTGGGTGCTTGTAAAATTTGATATGTAATTTTCAATTTTTTAAAAGTTTATCCCTGACGTTCATCGAAATTTTGACAAACCTGGGTTTCATCGAAATGCCGACTATCAGTTTCGTCAAAATTTTAGCAAACATGAAAAATAAGAAAAAAAATAAATTGTGGCCGACATAAAGAAAAGTGAGTTCGCTGATTTATTGTGATAGTGGTTTGCTCTACTTGAGACAGTTTGTGGAGAACTAAGGACAATTTTCTTGGGAAAAATAAGAAAAAATTCAAGAAGATATCACCAGGTTGAGGGTAGTCATTATCTTTTTGCATAATTTAGTTGTGAAGTCAAATTTGTAGTTCTATGTTTGAAAATCATATTTTAAAGCAACATCTCATCAGATTTCATTTTTAGAGGTTTAGGGTTTTGAGAATTTCATGTCCATATTTTGTTGTGTGGAATCACCATAAGATCACAACCAAGGAACAAATTCTTGTGACTATAATTATGTGATCCATAACTCTATTGGTCATATGCACGTTGTGCTATAACAAATACAGGATGCATTCATGGGTGACCCAATTTTAATGTGGCTATGTTGTGATAGAAATGGAGGCACTCATATAATGTAGTTAATTCAAGTTGTATAATGTAGGTGTTAGTCATCATTAGGTGTATTCAGGTTGTCTCAAGTTTAACAGGTTAGGATGTAATTATAGCATGATCAAAGAGTTATTACCTCTTGTTGTAATAAAGAGCCTATAACTATGGTTGATATGTAGAGTGGTTGTGTTATATCAATTATGTAGTGCATTCAAGCACAACCCATGTTTAATGGGCTATTCTAGAGAGTGATCAAGATTTTCTAAACCTTATGAATGTTACTTAAAAGTGTATAGCTTAAACTACAAACCAAGTTTGTTACATACTTCAATGCAATCTTGGGTTACAACAAACTATAATAATGTGATCTATTAATAACCATTATGGAAATTATTAAAGAAAGACCCATGCTATATAGGATGCATTTCCCTAATCAGGTTTACATACCTTAATGATCAAACACAAGCTTCCCACACAATCTAGGATACAATCCAAGATCATACCATAAATTTTTCAAGACAACTAATTTTTTGACCCAAGATTTAAGGTTGTTTTTTAATACCAACAGAAGCATTGGTAAGAGCATGATTAGGGTACAAACCCTAGGCCTTTGTAGAAACATAAACAATAACTCTAGCGGATTAGTGAGGAAGCAATACTAGAAAGATTGAGACATTGTAGCTAATAACAAAATCTTGCAATCTAAATATTATAGCCAATAACAAGCACACTATGTAGCTTAGTGACATTTGTAAATGCAATCTATGGTAAGAAGAATGACAATCACTTGAGATGTGGTAGTCAAAAAGAGGCTGAGCAGTGACAAGATAATAAAGCTCAAAGCTTGCATAGTAAAGTGGATATTTTAATAGTGAGTTTCCTTACCCCCTTGCTGACCTTAAGGGTTTTTCAAATGATTTTGGTAGTGTTAGACAAGGAAAATTCTATTAGGGAATGACTGTCCAAATGAAGTAACAGTGGTAATGAGAGGTTCAATGTTTCTTCTTAGTCATTAATGAATAATGGAGGTAGTGGATTTCATGTTTGAGTAGTGTTTTGAGACTCATCAAAGATGGGAGAATAGTGAATAATACTTTGTGCACTGTGAAGTAGTGTCAATAAGGTTGAAGAATCTTAAGATCTACAATACCATGAAACAATGAGTCCCTTGTAGTAAGTAGGCAGTCTATAGGGCATAGTTTAATTTTATAGAAGGATGCTCATGAAAGGAATCTTCAAGTGATAGTGACTGAGTTGTTTGAGATTGCAGTTGAGGGTGCAATACCTAGTCTTAAACAAAGTTAGGAAAGCAGTAAATGTGCAAGAAAATAAAATCGTACACAACAAACAATTCACAATGTTATCTTGCATAATTCCTTGAGTTTGAAGACAAAAATATCATTGTATCTTGATGAAGTGGTGACCTTAATGGTCAATCATTGGCAACCATGATTTTAAATCATGCTATTGTGCTTATGGAGGAAACATTTTAAGCAAGGCAGTGAGTGGTGGTTTGGAACAATGGCAAGTATGAAGGACTTGCTTTATATGTATACTATGCAATCTAGCTTAAGACATCGTTCTTAGAAGAGATTGAAGGTGGATTATGGAACTCAAGGGTTACCATGAAAAGGATTAAAGCAAAGACTAAGATCTATTTAAAAGTCACGGTCATGAAGATATTAAAGATGTCACATGCAAAACCCTAGTAGCTGGAGTAATGAATATAGTGCCAAAGAGGATAGTGTGCTGGGGCAGATTTAGGAGATCTCCACATTATCTAATTATAGGGAAATACAACATTTTATTTTATTTTTAATTAAAAGAAATAATTCTAAACCCTATATAGGATACATTGATACTTCAAAAGCCTCTGAAGGAATTTGAGATTATGCAAATATATGTCAAGTAAATACCTAGATTACAAATAGTAGCGGGAACAATGTAATATTTGTTGAGCAGAGCAGGAATGAGATAAGCAGCAATGAATCCTATGCCTCCTTTCACGCTCCTCTCCATTCTCTATCATTCTTTACAGAAACAATTCTCCATTTTTGTGGTCTATGCTTCAAAATAATGTTTTGACGAAGGTTTTAGAGTATGTTTATTTAAATGAAAACTCCATTCTGGTGGGCTACGCCTGAAAATAGAATTTTGACAAAAGTTTTATGGTATGTTTATTAAAGTTTTAGAGTATTTTGGCAGGCTATATTCTTGATTCCTTAAATGATTTATTCAAATGTATTGTGACTAAATAAATTACTAACTATTTAGTCACTTTTATTTGTGTGACTAAATAATTTTTAATCAACGACCAAACTAGTAATTTATTTACTATTTTATAGCTGAGCTGCAAAAAATGAGCAAAATTTAGTCATTTTTAGTTGTTGTGACTAAAATTTTTAGTCACCTAGTAATTTATTTTCCAAATTCTACTAGTGTGTGCTTCATTGTGCGATTAGGGCACTCTCAATGTTGAGGGCCCTAGGGATGAACTCATCATAAGAAGTGACGCATTCCATCTTTAACTAAAAGGATAAATCTGTATTGACATTAGCAATGATGATTCTGACTTGTTGCTCCTTAGGAATGGGTCACTTGCTCTTACTAGCTTGCTATCTCCATCATTGTAGGAAGTTTGCGATCAAGTTCAATATTCTGATTTTAGGAGTCTTAACGATTGGAAATAATAGTATAATCAGAATTTAATAAGTTTTGGAATTAGCATTTTAAAGTGTTTTTTGGGGTCATTAACTTCAGACTATCTTCTCTTTTGCAGGGATGGTTACATGCCAAATTTTTTTGGTGTAAAATATCTGAATTATTAGATTTTGTTACCTGTCTATGAATAAAAATTATTGGAGTGTAAGTTTGATATTTTTTGAAGATCTAAATAGTTAAGCTTGGTAAAGAAAAATCATGTTAGATATTATTAGTCCAGATCAAAATGAAGAGACACTTGATAGATTGTGGGCTAGATTGAAAAGAAAGGGTGATGGGAAATTTTATTTTCCTTGCAATAATTTAAAGGGCTTAAAGACAAGACAACTTTTAATCACAACAGCTGAGAAACATTGTAGGCAACATGGTCACATTGTAGGGGCACATGATTATCATCCATTGGTAAGTTGTTCATTATATGTGTTTATATTGATTGAATTTGTAAATGTTTATATCATTTTAAAATTATATATATAATCACTTGATCTTGATCATGGTTTATTTGTGTCTATCATTATTATAAAGGTGGGATGCCCTAGGGCAGATGATATGGATTATCACAGCCCAAAAAATGTGGTTTTGCAAGCAGATGAACATGGAGCTGTGAATATAGAAGAGGAAGTTAATGATCCTATGGAAGAAGATGATCGTGTGCCAAAAAACACAATTGAAGATGATGGTTCAAATACATTGATCCATGACACATTTATGGTAGAGCTAATCATGATGATCAAGATGACTTTGATGATGTTCATGATTTACCTATACTTGAGAAGGCATACAAGCCCCTTTATGAAGGCTCCCAAGCAAGTCTTCTCTCTGTTGTATTGTTGTTGTTGAACTTGAAGGTTATGAATGGTTTATCAAACATAGCAATCTCACGGATGTTAAGGTATGTCATATATGCCATCTTTTTTCATCTATTTTAATTATTGTTAGTTCATCACTAGTAAATAAAGGATGAAATATGTACCATTGATATTCTTTATATTAACAAATTATTTTTTGTTGTAGATTGAATGGTGAATTTTTGTTACCACCATCAAATATTTTACCTCGCTCAAACTGAGATTTATTTTCCATTATGAAAGATACCGAAATGGAGTATCAAGCAATAGCTGCATGTCCCAATGATCATATTATATATCATAAACAACAAGAATTTTCAATAGAATGCCTTGAATTTCATATCAGTAGATATTGAACAAATCAACTAACAAAAAGGGTGCCTCATAAGGTTCTTCATTATATTCCCATTATTCCACGTATGCAATGATTATTTAGGTGTGAAAGCTTAGTGCAATTTATGGATTACCATGCACGAAATAGAAGTGGAGATGACATTCTTCCCTTTGGATGGTTCTGCATTTAGGGACATGGAGGAAAAATGACCACACTTTAAAGAAGAACCTCGTAATCTCAGGCTTTCATTAGGAGAAGATGGTGTCAATCCATTTAGAGAGTTGAGATCTATTTACTTGGTGTGGCCTATTTTTGTTATCAACAATAACATTCTTCCATGGATGTCAATAAAGAGGGAGCACATAATGTTGTCAATGATTGTTCTAGGTATTTTTTTACATCACTTTTCTTTAATGTAGTAGCATCTCATTTATTTTATTTGTTGCATAATGACTTATATTTTTTTCATTCAATAGTCATGTACATTAATTTATATATATTGCAGTAAAATGGTTATAATAATTATGTAATATTTATGTTCATTCAACTAGGTAAGTACCAAGTTAAAGATATGAATGTATATATCGAGCCTCTTATCGATGAGTTACTAAAGTTATGGAATGGTGTCACTATGTATGATGTCTCTAGACCAATAAGACAAAGGAAATTTCAATTCCATGCAATGCTTGTATAGACAATTCATGATGAGCCAGGGCTAACACATTTATGTGGTATGTTACAACGTTTGACTACACTTTAACAATATTTAATTTGATGAAGTAGATATCGTGAATGTTTTTAAAATAATCTATTCATTATATATAATTATAAAAATTGACATATTTAATCCAATTATATATGATCTTGCAAGTCTTCAAAGAAGGGGAAATTTTGCACGTCCAATTTGTGGTCCAAAGATGAAATCTCGTCGTTCAACAAGTTTAGGAAAACAGGTGTTTGATGAGTATAGGCACTTCCTCCATAGAAATCATAAGTATCGAACTACTGAAAAACATATTTTGAATGGGAAAGAGGAGACTACATCAAAACCATGAAGAATGACACATCGCCTATGGAAGTTGGAATATAATAGAATTAATCATCAAGGTTATACATCGGATCAAATTTTTTATCTATCATATATGACATGTTTTGAATTTATATTTTTATATTGTGTTTTGTTTACTCATGTTGTAATTGACAATGATTGTCATTGTTAATTTGTTTAACTTATATGCTTCATGAAGGTCATCAAGGCATTAATGGTTGGCTTCCACAGGGAGTGAAAAGTTATCCCAGACAATTTAGTAGGTTTCCCTACTATGAGCAGCTACAAATTGTGCATTTGTTTGATACAATGTATATCAGAAAGAATATAACAAAAACGTTGTGGTAAATATTGGATTGAAGGCATGACAAAGAAAAAATTGTCAAAATTTGTAGTGACACTCAGGAAGCCAATCATGCAATGAAAAATGACATTCAATTAAATAGCGATGGAGACCAAATTAATGTAAGTTCCCTTCCTTGGTTATTAACAGAGCAGCAAAGCAATGCTATAAAAGAAGTCATACAAAAAATTGGATTTCCCACAGGATTTGATGCGAATATAAACAATATAATAATAAAGAAAGGTGAATTTGGGTTAGGGATGAAAACGCATGATTGGCATACCTTCATTAAGGTAATTATTTTGGTATATTATTTACACTTGTATAATGCATGTACTTTTTAGTGTATTGTGTTTACTACTTTTGGAAAAATAATGAAAAGATCATTTAATAATTGTTGCAGTACGTTCTACCTCTATCTCTCCCAGACAACTTCAATGATGGTACATTTCAATGAATAAGTAAGTCTTTTTCATATTATTTCACTTGGTATTGTAAAATTTTCTTTATGGGATTCTCTTAGGGGGAACAACAGAACTGTGTTGATAGGTAGAGTTCTTTCTTAACTCCTTCCCTTGTTATCCCTTGGTAGTTTTCAAGCGTAATGCTTTTTCGATGCATCTTGTAGTCTATATGTATGATTGGTCATCTCTTATGAAGCATGGATAACCTTTCATGGAATTTTTGTTGTAATTAAACAATTTCCATTGTGAGAATAATCATTTAATTTGTATGTAAGTAAGTCTTTTTCATATTATTTGACTTGGTATTGTAAAATTTTCTTTGCAAGATTCTCTCAGGGGGAACAACAGAGTTGTGATGATAGGTCGAGTTGTTTCTTAACTCCTTCCCTTGTTACCCCTTGGTTGTTCTCAAGTGTAATACTTTTTCTATGCATCTTGTAGTCTGTATGTATGACCAGTCATCTCTTATGAAGCATGGATAACCTTTCATGGAATTTTTTTCGTAATTAGACAATTGCCACTGTGAGAATAATCATTTAATTTGTATGGAAGTAAGTCTTTTTCATATTATTTGACTTGGTATTGTAAACTTTTCTTTGTAGGATTCTCTCGGCGGGAACAACAAAATTGTGATGATAGGTAGAGTTGTTTCTTAACTCCTTCCCTTGTTACCCCTTGGTTGTTCTCAAGTGTAATGCTTTTTCTATGCATCTTACAATATATATATGTATGAACAGTTATCTCTTATGAAGCATGGATAACCTTTCATGGAATTTTTGTTGTAATTAGACAATTTCCATTGTGAGAATAATCATTTAATTTGCATGGAAGTAAGTATTTTTCATATTATTTGACTTGGTATTGTAAACTTGTATTTGCAGGATTCTCTCGAGGGGAACAATAGAACTGTGATGATAGGTAGAGTTGTTTCTTAACTCCTTCCATTGTTAGCCCTTGGTTTTTATCAAGTGTAATATTTTTTCTATGCATCTTGCAGTCTGTATGTATGATCACTCATCTCTTATGAAGCATGGATAACCTTTCATGGAATTGTTGTTGTAATTAGAAAATTTCCATTGTGAGAATAATCATTTAATTTGTATGGAAGTAAGTTTTTTTCATATTATTTGACTTGGTATTGTAAACTTGTCTTTGCAGGATTCTCTCAAGGGGAACAACAAAACTGTGATGATAGGTAGAGTTGTACAACACCATAAATCATTTGGCATTATCAATATATTGCTTATAGAATACTCAGTGCAAGTAAAATGGAATGTGCAATGACAATTGGTCTCAAATTCAAATCTGAATATAAGTACATTATACACAAGAAGATGGTATCTATTCTATGATTTAAAGAACCCCAAAATAAAAAAATTAATAGGTTCCATTTTTTTACTTGCTCTTAGACACTTGTTTAATCGACAAGACCCTCAAAATGTCTTGCTGATAACCAACAGTGTTCAAAACTCCTGAAGAGGTCAGATCACTATCACATTGGATCTGTCTTGCTGACAGAAGTCATCAGCAAGACATGGACTATTGGAGCAAGCTTTCTATCCTGTGTCGATGATTGATCTCTCACCGATGGATTGGCTTTGGTGGTCATTGCCAAGAGTCTCCATGATGGTACATTTCAACAAAAAAAAATTTAAAATGCATTGTTTCATCGCAATTTTGACAAAAACCACCGATGAATCACCAAAAAGGTTCGACGAAGTTGCTACAGCTGCGACGAAGCATTCGTCGTAACTCCTTTCCCAAGTCATCACAATTTTGACAAATTCCACCGACGAATCACAGAAAAGGTTCGACGAAGTTGCTTAGCTGCGATGAAGGCTTCGTCATAACACCTTGCCCATTTCATCGCAATTTTGATGAAAGACACCGATGAATCACATAAAAGGTCTGACAAAGTTTCTTAGTTGCGACAAAGGCTTTTTCGTAACTCCTTTCCCATTTCATCATAATGTCGATGAAGGCCACTGACGAATCACATAAAAGGTTTGACAAAGTTGCTTAGCTGTGATGAGGGCTTCATCGTAACTCCTTCCCCATTTTGTTGCAATTTCGATGAACTTCTGGTGTTGTTTCGACGCTTCAGAAGAGCCATTGCAATTGCATTTTGGTTGTAATTCGTCGGTGGATACATGAAGTTTTCGTCGATATTATGACAAACATCTGAGTCATTTTATGATGCTGACAACTGACAAATCTAAGTCATTATTTCGATGTTTAATTCATCATTGGAATTTCATTGAAAAAATAGCGACAAAATATTTTTCATCAATTTGTCAATTTTCTGACAATTTTTTTGTTGAACGACTGACGAACGTTAGTCAGAAAATGGAGCCAAATTCAGTAGTGACACCATCAACCAACAAACACCAAAAGGATTCTTGAGGTTTAAGGCATAGTGGTAGTCCAAGATAAGTAGAGGGTAAGGATTCCAATCTACAACCAAGGATTCTTGCAATCTTGACCTGTCTATGCTCAGGGGTATTACAGAAAAAAAGGGAGCTCTTTTATCTATTGACCATCTACCCAGTCGCCTTCTCATACACAACCATCATTCAACATTACATTTGTTGACCATTGAGGAGATTGTTGAGAGTATGTAATATTATTTTGTTGTGGTGCAATTAATGTCAACCCATTGTATAGTTGCAAAAGATTTGGATGAAGAAGATCAAGTGGTTTGGATAATTTCCAAAGTCTCAAGTATAGTTTTAGTGGTATAGTGAACCAATTTTGTGGTCCACACTACTCCACTATGAATAATTTTATCATGTGGTTTTAAGGTTTTAATTGTGCATGTTGAAAGTGTTCAAATGTAAAGTTTCATGGTTTTTTTTCTTCTACAGTTGAAGATCATATTATTGGTAGAGCATCGACTAGGTTATGACAGTGAACTAGTGGTGGAAAAGTGTGTGTTGGAATGCTCTGGATTCCATCATGGATGAATATTATATTATGAATATTTTTTGAAGTTTTTATAAGTGTCATAGTTGTGTACATTCCATGTGCCAAGTGTTCGGATAGCCTATGTGTCATGGCATGGATGAACAGTTTGTTCATTTAGATATTACTTCACTATTTTTGCTATCTAGTGCTGACCTAAGTGTTTTGGGGTCATGCAGAGTTGAAATATGTAAGGAGCGGATTCATAGGAGTGATTCTAGGTCATTCCAACCTATTTTAATATGTTACACATTTTGGTTCATTTTTCCAGGCATGTATGTTATTTTTTGGGATAATAGATTATGTGTTGCATGGTACATATAATTAGTTTGATGTAATTGATGTTTTGGATGGTTTTGGTATATATACAAGGTTTATTATTTGTGTGAATGTAGTGGATAGAGTGTGTAGAGTGTTTGTGTGTGTGTGTGTGATTTGGTACAAAGAAAAGAGTGAATCTTCATTGTGGTGAAATATGAAGTGTGTTAAGTATTTTTTCTAAGCTTTCACGGAATAGTATCTTCAACATATGTTAGATGGATTGTTAGTAGTTCATAATTTTTAGTGAGCCACCCTTTCTCTTATATCTTTCTATTTTGGGTAATGAGTCATTTGGAAGTGAGCCACTGGAAGTGATCCTTTCTATTTTTATACATCGAGTCCTTAGACAATGATTCCACCATTATGTATCAAATATTTTAACTAGTTATAATATATTGTGAGCTAATCCTCGTTGTGGTTTTTGGGTATGTGTAGGATCATGATGGGCCAAAAAAGTGGCAATATGATGAGTATGTGGCTGATGACTATTCTTTTACCCAAACTTGATGAAATGAAAAGGGACTTTAAAGGAGTTTCTCAGCTTTCCACCAATATAAATTATGCTTTACTTTGAATTTAATAAGTAATTATTACTCATTTTCTATTCAAATTATGACTAAAGTGCTTATTGATAAGCTGATAGAAAAACATATCTATAGCTTTCAAACGATATCATATTTTTTGAATCCAAAACATGTGTCCCATTCTATGCTTCACATAATATAGGATTAAAAAAAGAAAAATCGAATTTCATGAAGTTTTTACCAAGTTAAGGTGGTTAGACATACAATTTTTTATATTTTTTAAAAAGTTGTAATAAAAAAATCATAATTAATTATCTATTGGGACAAAAATTACAAAAAAATATGCATCACATTGGGGCATGAGTCCTTTACTTATATCTAAAATATTATAAAAAAATATTATCATTTTATTGTGGTTAGGCTGGTCAGACAGACACCTACTTCTTATTTTTTCCCTGAAATTTAAGTACCACTGCAATTAAATTTCAAATTTTCACCAAATAGATTTTTTTCTTTTTAAACAAACTTAGTAGTTTAGAAACAACATTCAATTTGATAAAAATTCTATTCTTACATATTTTTGAAATAATATAGATAACTTATTCAAATTTTTACGTGAAGTTGCCTAACTCTAATTTTTCTGAATTTTTTGCCACTTAAGGGCCTAGTTTTTCCATGATGATCTTGCACATGCCCTTTTCCTTTTTTTATTTTTCCACATAAAATATAGTGTTCTTGTGTCTATTAATGTTATGCATTATTTTAATGTTCCTTTCACTATTTCACATTGAATGAGATGTTATGAAATGCATTTTATGTTAATGAATTTTAGGGAATACAAATTTTCCCCCCTCTCTATGTCCTGGGTTTTCAACATTCAAAATATTCATTGTATAGCTTTGTCACAACTTGAATAGACTTGTCTTATAATCTTTCCTTTTCATAATAGGGGGGTATGTGTAGGATCATCATGGAAAAAATAGGCCCTTAAGTGGAAAAAAAATCAGAAAAATCAGAGTTAGGAAACTTGATGTAAAAATTTGAATAAGTTATCTATATTATTTCAAAAATATGTAAGAATCGAATCTATAGAAAATTGAATGTAGTTTCTAAACTACTAGGTTTATTTTAAAAATAAAAAAATCCATATGGTGAAAATTTGAAATTTCAATGCAATAGTACTTAAATTTCAAAGAAAGAATAAGAAGTAGGTGTTTGTCTAACCACCCTAACCACAATAAAATGATAGTATTTTTTTATAAGATTTTAAATATAAATAGAGGACTCATTTCCAGATGTGGTATATTTGTTTTAATTTTTTCCCAAGTAAATAATAATTATGAATTTTTTATTACAACTTTTTAAAAATATAAAAAAACTCGTATGTCTGACCACCTTAACTTGGTCAAAACTTCATGAAATTCAATTTTCATTTTTTTAATCCTATAGTATATGAAGCATAGAATGTGACACATATTTTGGACTCAAAAAATGTGATACCGTTTGAAAGCTATAGATGTTTTTCATTCAACCTATCAATTAGAAATTTAGTCGTAATTCAAATAGAAAATGAATAATAATTATTTATTAAATTCAAAGTAAATAATAGTTTATATTGGTGGAAATCTAAGAATATCCTTTAAAAACCCTTTCGTTTCATCAAATTTGGGTAAAAAAAAAGTGATAAGCCACATACCCTACAAAAACCCATCATATTGCCACTTTTTGGCCCATCACGATCCTGCACATACCTAGGGGTTATCCCCCTTTATAGGGTTTGTTTCTATCACATGTCTTTATATTTTCTTATTTTATGGTCTCTATCTTTCCAACCATACCTATCAAAATTGTCTTTTATTTGATCATATTACATCATGTCTAAAATTTTTATCATGTCTATTTTTCACTTTTTTGCCTAACATGTTTATTTGCAGCTAACATGTTTCAAGTGAGATTACAATTAGCTTTGCAAGATAAGAAAACATGTTTCCTCTTTGTGCCTTGGCTCAACCTTCCAATCACATATATTCTATCAAAGACCCACATCCTCTTCATCTTGGGTATATTCTCTTCAACCTCTTTCTTTCTACTAAAGCTCACATATGTTAGAATACACATGCTCGCTAAAGTGGGGGAAATATGTAATACCAAAAATTGTACCTCATGCAATTTTTCATTCCATAACCTCCCCTTTATGATAATTGAATTCAATAATGCAATTCCCATTTTTACTAACCTTAATTATGTCCCTAACCCCTTTAATTTTGATTATTATTTAAGTGAAATTTTATCACACATACTAGTCTGACACCTACACATCTGTGCACTACACATACATCCTAAAAAGATTCCTCCCTACATAGCCATTGAGACATTACAATTATTGCTTTCCCACAAATTGTAATGCCTCTACGGCTTGTAAATATGCCAAAAATTCCCAGTTGCATACCTTTTCTCCATTCTAACTTCTCATTATTTCATTCATTTAATTTGCCTCATTCTATTCAATATATCTATCATTCTACACCATTTTTTACAAGCTCTCTGACATCTTAGCTCTCTACACTAGCACTTTAGTTCTCTTGGTACATTTAGGATGTTGCATGCTCCTACTTTTGGCATTCTTATTAGCCAAAGGAGGGAAACTATGATCTCTCTCTCTTTCATTATCTTCTTTCTTTTGATAACTATTATTATTCTAACTTTTCTATTAGCTTGTCTTTCTATTTCTTTATTTATTACCTTTTATTCCTATCTATCTAGCTATTTGTGGAGGTGGGACCACCTACATGGGATTTTCATTGAGGAAAGCCCCTAAAATAAGCCCAAAAATTTTCCCATTTCTATGTGTGCAAGTTAGCAAGTTGCAACATTGTAGGAGGCTTCATTGTGTCGACCTCTTGTGACTTCTTCCCTTCCTTTTCATCTTGTCATTTAATTTCATTTTGTTTATTCTATACATTTTTTATTTTTTATTTTGTTATTTCTATTGTGTTGTTATTTTAGCATGCATTTAAGATTTTAGTCACCAAATAGCTATTTTGCTCTTTGATCTTTCTATTAGCATATTTCTCTTAGTTTGTTAGATACTTGTGGAGCAATTTTCACTCTAAATATGTTAGCCTTTTTCTCTATATTCTTTGGGCCCCAAAGTATTCCAATTTTTGAATTTTGTTGTTCACCTTGCCACATGTCATACTGGCACATTTTTTTGGAGGTCATGGGTTACATTTTGCTAAAAAGCATGAGATGGATCCATGTAGTAGCAACACAAATTTTTTGAATATCGCACTACTTTCGGGCATGGAGAAAGACACATGGAAACCCTACGGGGTTTTTCCAAAAGCTACTCACACAAAATTTGAAGAACACCTGCCAATTGCCATGTCACCCATTTTTTTTTGGGAAATTTTCTTCACTATTGGGAGTGGTGTCTTTGTGGTTGCTTCCGAGTCGCAATGTGTTTTTTCTCCTTCAGAATCTCAAAGGCTAGTATCTATTCCACAAATATTTGTAGATGATCGGATCATATTTTATAGATACATTTATTTTTCTGATGGGAGGGGTCTCCTCATAACTCCTATAGTATCGCACTTGTAGGTTTTTATACTAAAAAAAAAAGGTCAACTTTTATTACTAGGATTTTCATAATCAAATCTACTATTTAATTGAATTTTGAGGCTACATTTTGATGCCACCTGTTAGGGATTTTTATTTTGGTGTTGGGGAGTGCTATCTATTTGTATTTTTCCCTTTTTCTATTAAAGGTAATTTCCATTAGCTCTCCAAATATAGAAGATTTTTTACAAGACTCTCATTGCTCTATAGTAATTTTGTAATCAATTTCAAGATAGCTATCTGAATCAAGTATCTAACCTTGAAATTTTGTATTCTTTATCAAGATCAAGCAATAAAAGGAAGAAATTTTATTAGACTATGCATATGTGGCCTTTGTTCTACATTTTATTCTCTATTCATATATACTAAATGCTCTATGTCATTTTTCCCTTTTGGATATTATCTCGATAATTGGTTCTTAGTTCTACTTTTATGATTTTCTAAATTAGATTTATAGGGATTGGACGATGTTTTGATACTCTTTCATTTCCTATTAATTAAAATTATATTAGATTTCATACTATGTTGTTAGGATAGGGGTGAAGCCACATAAGTGGTTTACACTTTTGAAGAGGAAGGAAATTTTGAAATTTCCCCACTCTTCATAAAAAACAGGTTCGGCCGAACCATATGGCTCAGCCGAACCATTTAACTGGTTCGGTCGAGCCATATGGTTCGGCCGAACCCGTGGCTCGGCTGAACTAGTCACCGACCCTAATAAAAAATCATATTTAAGGTGGTTCGGCCGAACCTGGGTTCGGCCGAACCCCTTGAATATGACAAAACCAAAAAAAGTGCTTTCACTTTCACATTTTCACTGTGAATTACCAGTCAGTTACTGTCCCTGTGCACGGTGAACATAATCCGAATGGCGACCCGACAAAATTTCTCACTGGCGAAAGCAAATTTCGGGTCCTCTCTTCAAACTTTATCATTCCAATTCACATATCGACCACTATTGAGCACGAGGTATTTAAAATTCCATTTTTTTTAGTTCAAAATGCATGTATTTGTTTAATTTCGAAGCCCTATATGCAAATTTTTTTAAATTTGTTGAATTCAAATTGCACTTGTTTGAAAGTTTTTAAAAAAAAATTAATATAGTATTTTGCTTCCCCGTTTTGCATAATCCAAGGGTTTGAGTAAGGAAAAACGAGTTTCCTCTGAAAGTTAGTGCAAAAAAACATTATAATGGCTCTTAACATAGTCTAAAAAATGGAGATAAATACATTCCTAAAGACTAGAAATGTAGGGTCAAACTCACAAAATAATTTTAAAACTACAAATTTAAGGTCAAACTTGTAGATGAAAATGAAAATTTCATACATGTAGGAGTGAACCATGAAAGTCATAGCTTGATTTTTTAAGGTGTTATAATATTAAATCTTATAAAAAATCAAGAATCATATCATTGATTACGTACATTACAATAAAATATCTCCATATAACAAATGAAGCTAAAAACCCTAATCTTCTTTGTGAATTATATAGTGTGTTTGCTACATGAGTAATTTTTTTAATGAAAACCATGTTTAGGAATGAAAATATCCAATCCCTTATGCTTCTAAACTAAAGTTTGCAATGGTTATGGTTCTTTTGGCCTTATAGATTCTTCAATCATTTTATAATATAAAACCAAAATATAACCTACTTTGGCTCTAATAATTGTAAACCCTTTAGGAATTCTAAATTGTTGCATCTTGTCTTCATTTTCCCACCATTTTTATTCCTTTTGAAAATTTTACAAATTAGGCAAAGAATCCTTGCACTTATATAGAGGATCCTTATGTATGTTCTTAAAATTATTTAAGGTTAAATGACTTAATCTAAAATAAAGGCATATACGGATCTCTTGCAATTGTAACCTCTTTACTAGTGTTCAAACATATTTGATACCTTAATGGCATGACATAGATGATGTTGCTTGATATTGCTTTATCCATGGATACCCAAATAAAATATGAGATACATCTAAAGAAGAAAGAATATGACATAGAATAAGAACTTCCCTCATCTTTTAGACCAAAAAATTAAGGTAAAATAATGTATCCTATAGTTTCAATCAACATATCATTAGTCAATTTTAAATAAACCCTCAAATATGCATATGCTTGTTGATAAAATGATGATAAAACAAAAATTATTCAATGCATACATTTTATTGGTGAGTAAGATCAATAAACACACCCTTACATGGTTCATGATCCACACAAAACCAAATGACCATTATAATTATTTGGTAATATCTCACAATGTGAAGAATGTGTCAAAAAAATTAGCATACCTAAATCGTAAATTGACTTGTCATAAAGTGGGTGGGTAACTTAGTGGTGGAGATTTGCATCCTAACTAGTTCATGGAAATTTCAACATGAGGAGAATTAATAGTAAAATAATAATATCTTTTGACAACATAGGCATCCAAGTACTCATTCCAAGATTGTTGAAGATACAACATTAATACATTAGGATTTCAATTAAATATCACACTTTCATATAAAAAAATCCCAATTGATCTATCTTTTGGTAGTGCATTTAGTTTGATATATTTTTCTTCCCCATACTTACAAGATTCCTTTATTATCGAAGCTTATTTACTCTAGTATGTTATCCTTGGTTCTCATATGAACTATATATATATATTCAATCAAGATCATCTTATCATTACAAATTTAAACTTAGCTTATTTTTTCTCCCAATTTCTTCTTAATGAACATATGGTCTTTCTTCCTCTATTAGCCTACTCATGCACCATCACCAACCATGAATGAATCTCCATGAAGCTAAATACCCATTTGTACTTGGTTGGTGTAAGTTGGGATTAGTGTTCCATTCACTTAAAATCTTAACTTTAATGTTGTTTTTTTCTAAATTCTTTCTAAAGGGCATAAATTACAGTCTAGAGCTTTGATTTTAATATTTTCTTAAAATTAAAAATATTAATGAGCTTGACATGCATTAAGCTAAAAAATGTTCACTTGGGATTAGGGTTAGGTTTTAATTAAGGTTCAATTAATGTTAGGTTTTGATTATGGTTACATATAATAAAATTGATTAAAGATAGGGTTATTTATGGAATTTATTTTTAATGTTATATAAGTTATATAATGGGAACTTAATTAGGATTATGATTCTATTAGCATTAAATTAGGTTTGGAGTTAGGGTAAAGATTAAGATTTAATTATAGTTAGGGTTCAATTAAGATTAGCTATAGGATTAAATTAATATTACTATTAAGGTTAGGGTTCAAATAAGGTTAGGGTTAAATTAGGGCTAGGGCACAACTACAATTATGGTTAGGGTTAAATTTTATCATAAGTTTTTAAATTAATATATTAAAACTACCATACTATATTTAACAAATTAGTGTTAGGGTTAGGTTTAGGGTTGAAATAGAATTATGATTCAAGGTTATCATTAAGGTTTGATTACACTTATGATTGAAATTAGTGTTTAATGAGGGTTAGGGTTAGGTTTATAATTCATTTAGGGTTTATAATTAGGGTTAGGGTTGGGGTTAGTAGTAGTGTTCAGGTTATCATCACAAATAGGAATTAGGGTTAGGGTTAGGGTTAGGGTTAGGGGTTAGGGTTAAGGTTAGGGATAGGTCGAGTTAAAATTGGGAATGGGGTTGGGGTTATCATCACAATTATATTTATCATCATGAATAGGAGTTAGGGTTATCATCACGAATAGGGATTTTGGTTAGGGTTAGTGTTAGGGTTAGGGTTATGGTTAGGGTTAGGGTTAGAGTTAAAATTGGGATTAGGGTTGGGGTTATTGTTATGAATAGGTTTATCATTGTGAATAGGATCAGGGTTAGGGTTAGGATTAGGGTTACTGTAAGGGTTAGGGTTATGGTTATAGTTATGGTTACAGTTAGGGTTATCATCATAATGAAGTTATTCATCACGAATAAGATTAGGGTTAGGGTTATCATCACCAATAGGCTTATAATCATTAATAGGATTAGGGTTAGGGTTATCATCATGAATAGGGATTAGGGTTAGTTTTAGGGTTAGGATTAGGGTTAGGGTTAGTGATTTCATTAATATTATTTGGTATATTGTATGTTTGATTAGACTTAAAGTGCCTCACCATTAGTTGATACTCCTACTATATATATTTACCTTGTTTGCAATAGTTTAGTCCATGTCAATAGTTGATTTGCACCCTTAATAACTTGGTGGGAATATCAAGTATTTTTTATTAAATATAATCAATAATCATTGTAAAAGAAATTTTAAATCAAATATTAGTCTAGAATGATTATTTGAGTGCTAGATAAACCATTTAAATTTAACCTTCATAATATTACTCTAAATATGTAGTTTTACCAACAAAAGGAATGATATTTATGTCTATTACATGACAATTACAAAATCATGACTATAATTCTTTAAATTATACTCATAATCTAATTTAATACTCATAAGATATTAAATCATTGTTTTTCTCAAGAGACGTGTAATTAAATATCAAGAATATTCTTTAGTTTATTAGTCCACAAAATAATTTTAATATAGTCCATAACATTCAATTTTAAAATTCATCTAGAGTTGTTGGGATATTATCATATCACTAGCTATGGAAAAATTTAGGAAAGGGTGGGATATTACACTACCCCCTATATTTGTGTGTTTTAGAGAAAATTAGCATGGAAGGTTTGCATTTCTCACAAATAAGAAAAAATCCTAGAATAATGTACAATATTCTACTATATGTTTTCATATTGTTGAGTTATGCCTTGCAAATTAAATGTGTATTTGTTCCTCTACAACAATCCATTTATACATAGAACTATGGATTAATGGTTTTATTATATTATGATTGAATTATGCCTCGTGTTGGAAATTCCTCTATCTCTTCTTTGCTAAAATACTTTGGAACTAATAGGATTCAATTGTGTTTTATGACATAGGTCTATATTACCACAATGATGTATGTATAGGTGTACATTTTAACTTGGTTAGCTTTCCTAGCAAGTTCTTCATTACAACAATCACTCCACCTTGTCACTCAATCAAGCCCACTAGAACATATATTGGAATTTAACCTCTTTCATACTAAAAGAAAAAGTAATCATTAATTATATTTAATTCACCATATAATTTGATATAAGTAATGCATTTTATAAGATCTAATTGGTGTATTTACAAAAACTATTTTGTGTTTTGGGCATAGGTGGTCCTAGAAAATATGCATAAATAATAAGATAGACTATGGATTATCTTTTAAATATTGTTCACGGTTTTTCATGTCATATTTTTATAGGAGGTCCTCATAATTGGTATTCTTGTATGGTATTAGAGCCAAGCTAGGTGCATTTGACACCTATGTTGTGGCTCAAGGGAGTGTGTTGGAGAAATGATACACACCTAAGCCATAAAAAGACTCATCACAATGTGAGCCATTAGCTCAATAGTAGAGCATCCTAACACCAAATGGGAGGTCCTAAGTTTGAATACTAGTTAGTCCATAGAAATTTATATAAAATTCAATCACTAGTACATAAGAAGAAGAATAAGTACCCTTATAATTTTTATTAATACCAACAAATTATCATTCCTCACATACATAGGTGAATCAATGATTT
Source organism: Sequoia sempervirens (assembly GCA_007258455.2). NCBI lineage: Eukaryota > Viridiplantae > Streptophyta > Pinopsida > Cupressales > Cupressaceae > Sequoia > Sequoia sempervirens. The sequence continues at coordinate 233,648,241 of VDFB02000015.1, forward strand.
CAAGCTCGTCAACATGTATATGTACCTCAATCTCATGACCCTCATATAAAACCATTTTATTAGATTTATTTAGTGTAAAATATTTAAATTTTCATTAGGAGGAACAATTGAAGGATTGACCCCAATATTAACCCCCTCAACCTTTTTTTTTTTTATCAATCAAATCCTTAATCAATTATTCCTTAATCCCATAAAATGTTGAGTATAATTACAATTAACTCTACAATTTAATAACAAAATTATTTCTCATTATATCTTTTGGGAATAACTTTAGATTTATCTAATGGCCTAATAGGAGGAAGTGTAATCATGCAAGCACTAAGTAAATTTTGAAGCACATTTTACAAAGGAAAAGTTGGAGGCTTTAGAGTCATAATTATATTAGAAACATTTATAATGTATAGTTTGTACAATGGTCATTTCCATTATTTTTTACTATCCTTTTGGAAATAATTTTTCTTTTCAAATTTACAAGGGTAGGATGATGTAGATGAAGCATTAGAAGATCCATAATTAAGTGTGGTAGCCTCTAACAACTTTAGTTCTTAACATTCATCTCACTTGCACATGCAAATGTTAAGAATGTATATACTTTGTAGATCCTTGTTTACAATCAAAAATCTAAAATAATAAACTTCAATCTAACATTCCCAATATTTGCATTGGCCAATTTCAATATTAAAAAATAGACCCAAATGGAAGATAATACTTTAAATTTCATGGGAAGAACTTAGCCAATAACTTATCATCATACACAAAATCCAAATATGTAGCACTAAAGAACCTTGAATGTGTCATCCAGGATCTCCTTTAACATTGTGCATCTCAAATCTAGGATCCAAAAATCCAACAAAAAATGGATATGTAAAATTGTTAATAGAAATTGAATTGTTTTTTATTTTTATATGTATGTCTTTTTTTGTTTCCATTAGGTAAGGAATCAACATTACTTTTCATCTCAACAAGAATTTAAACATTAATGTCAAGGGTAGATAGAGGCACATTGAAATTCATTGGTTCATGTGAGAAATTTATAACAAGTATGCAATAAAGTCAAACTTTATTAGATTTGATTCAAGTAATATGACACATTTATTTTGCTTTCCAATCTATAATTTTTTGATGTTCTCAAGGCTATATAATTGAAGTTCATTTATGTTAACAACTATTAGATTAAATATTTTTATCCCCAATTATTTTCAAATGATTTTATACTTTAATCTTTGTATTCTTATTCTTTTCTTTCATGGGTTTCATTTTAAAATTTGAACCATTTAAAGGATGTTATGTTATAGATTATAGTTGTCTTCCAATTCTTTTTAAATCCAAGTTAATAGTATGAAAATATTATTTATTGATGAGTAGATGAATTAAATTACAAGTTCTATTATTTTAGATTTGTATTCTTTTTATCTAGATATATTATTTACCAAAGTCTCATTATTTTTTTAGGTGTACTGTATATATATAACATGGAAAATGTAGATCATGTTTCACCTATGCTAGAATCTTTGTTTGCAAATACTAGTAATGAGATAAAAAATTAAGAGATTCATTAGCACAGGGTGCAAACCCAGGGATATATAGTGAACCATGCATGTTAATATTGCATAGTCTAGAAAAACTAAAAAATGAACTTGAGAGGACTAGTGCATATTCCCAGATAGAGTGACTGCTATTCTTTCCCGCATGCGGGAAGAAGTACATGGTGACGTTCCCCTTAAACAAATACAAGATAGTGTTACCAAAGAAATGATAAAAGCCACTTGTTTCCCATTTTATCAAAATGTGCGTAAGGTTAGGGGATACCAGGTCACTAGATGTGTTGATCATGCTATGGCCTCATTGATCTACCCATGATTTCTAGCAGCACATGGTATATACCCAAACAATGACCAGATTCCATTGTATTTTGTTCAGCAGTTGTATGCTGAGGTCCATTTGGGCCTCAAAGTTAATTACCTGGACATTCCACCATATGTTGGTCAGGGGCGTGGTAGGATTGATGATAGGCCCACCTATCGTCGAGTAGATAGACCACACCCAATTTTTAGGGTATTGGTTGGTGACAGGTCTCCTGCTCTAACCCTAGTTCTAGCCCCCATAGCAGATGAGGTTGTTGTTGCTTCCCAAAAGGAAGCAATTGACACTATAGGTGACATTGCAGCTGTCATCACTAGGATATCTGATGATCGTGTAGGTCAGTATTTGATATCTAGACATTCTTGATCCACACCATTTTTAGCACAGTGGACCACCATGGATCCTTTTACAATGACTAGCATCCCTCCTCCTACACAGCTTGATGCACTTACAAGAGATATGTCATGCATGACTCTACATTGTTTGGCTGAGGACCTATTGGAGGCATATGCCCACATTGCATCAGACAATGGGATCGGTATAGAGCATGTTAGAGATCATTTGAGACATAGAGGTCGTTCTGTTCTAGGTCGTTCAGTTCCAGGATCCCATCACTCTCAGCCGAGCACTAGTGTGCATCAGAATCCACCTACAGTTCATACGGTAGCTGCACAGACTATGGGTTTTACTGATATGTTGATTGGTTCTGATTCATCATCACCGGTGCCATCTCACCTTCATAGTCCTCTACATTCATCATTTCTGGCATGACATGGGATAGATCAGATGGATGCAGATATTGATTCGTCACTTGATCGTTTGGTTCATATGGTGGAGGCGACTGTTTTAGAGGACTTAGGTCATCCGATATCAGATGATGTGCATGTTTCAATTCTTTTTTCATTATTTTTTAAATTTCTTTTTAACTAGATATTCATTTAAGTTGATATATATGTGTGTATATATATTGTTATAGGTGGACATACCTCATATAACTCCTAGCCTTGGATGGATTGGGTGGGATGGCAAATATATATTTATGTATGCATGAATAAATACAAGTTGTAGATTGATATTTAAAAATACAAGTTCATTTAAAAATAACTTTCATAAAATTTATTTAATAAAAATTATATGTATTTAACACATCTTGTACACAATTTTATTTGCAAGGCTCAACACATCCATCAGAGCAGGACCGTTCTCATTCAGATGGACATTCATCTAGGAGTAGACATTCTTATTAGGCCATGCATTCTAGATTTATGATCTTTATCACATGTGTATTTGATTATATATGATGATCTTTAAAATAGTATTTGATATTTGATGATCTCTTACACTTGCTTATATGATCTAGACATACATTTGCTTGTTTTTTGATATTTAGTATTTGACATTAGAATATCTTTAATTTACATTTTTCTTTTATGATATATGTACATATATTTTCTTATATGATATATACATACATTTGTCGCTTTGCTTATAATATGTGTTATGTTTATATGTATTGAATTCTTTTACATATATGTACATGTGTTTGCTTATGGTTTAAGCATGTTTACACATAATATATGTATGCGATTGCTTTAAATATTCAATATACATACATGTTTTCTTTTTTTATGACCTCTTACAACTTACATTTCCTTATATTCAATATACATTTGATCTCTAGTACAATTTTAGGGAGAATCAATGCCATTTTATAATTAAGTTCATTCATGTTGATCACAATAAATATTTTTTAAAAAATGACTTAAGCAACATGAACCATTGAGTTGAGAACAAGATATAATATTTTTGACAAGTAACTTGAAATTCAATTCAAATTATATCAAGCTATTATACGTTTCTTACAAGTAACTTGAAATTCAATTCAAATGTTTAATTAAGAAAATTTAATTCAAATTATACAGTCTCTATTATACATTTTCGACAACTAACTTGAAATTCAATTCAAATATAATTAAGAGAATTCAATTCAAATTATACCTCTAATATTTATACATTTTTTGACACTTTACCAAAATTCTAAAATTACTAGATATGTTGTACATACCTATGAATTAAATAACAACAAACTCCACAATTAAATAACTTGTTTGTTTACTACTTGATTCACTTAAACTAGAGGATCTAGTTATTCCATGTACACTTGAATAATTTTGATTCACTTGGAGCACAGATTTTGGAGAAGTTTTTGCACATTTATCAAGGAGGAAAATATTGGAGCTGGACAACTTTTCATTTTTATCAATCAAGGAAAAATTTGGAGGATAATTTAACTAAGTTGGTAGAGGACTTGTTTAGGGTCATATTTAAGTTGAAGAAGAAAATGGGACAACAAAGGAAAAGAAAAAATGCATCTCAACGAAAATTGTCAAAAGAAGAAGAACAAAAGAGGCATGATCAAAACTTGGAAAATTATCATAGAAAGAAACAAGGTACATGCTTGTTTCTTCTTTCTCTCACTCTCAAGTGTGTTTAGGACTTTTACTTTGAAGTTTTCTAACCATCAGTGCACTTGAATGACTATAAATACTTTTAAATATCCTCAAGTCATCTTGGTCATTCAGAAGTTGCAATGTTTATATGATCCTTGACTCCAATTCCTTAAGCCGTTCTTTTGTTTCAATATTCTACAGGTGTTTTGTGTCTTTCATTTTTTATTTTCATCACTTCAATGTTCTCAAATTATTTTTATGTTTTATGCTCTAGGGATTCCTCAAGCAGCAGTCGAGCCAAATCTAGATATTGGATCAAACGAATCCGTTGACGAACAGATGGACCTTGAAGTTAGGGAGGAGACCCAAGTCCAGACAATGCTTGTTGGAGAGGGGTCAAGATCACTTCCTTCTATTGGTATGGATGAGCATATAAAAATAGCATAAACTTCTCTCACTTATAGCTCATCATGTTTTATCAATTTTTTTGCTTGCATACATAAACTTCACTTATATATTTAACATCATCTCTCATTTTTGTTTGCAAAATATTTTGTGACACATGTGTAGGAAGGGCTCAACAAGCAGGAAGTTTTCATGCTCAAGTCGAGCCAAATGTAGACATTGGATCAAATGAATCCGCTCAAGAATGCAGGGTCCTTGAAGATAGGGAGGAGGCACAAGTTGAAACAATGCATGTTGGAGAGGAGTCGGGATCACTTCCTCGTACTCCAGGTATGGATGAGCATATAAAACTAGTTGAGAAGGTGGGTAAACAAATTTATCATAGAAATTTAGATCATTTGCAAATGGATATGGAGAAATAAATATTATGCCAACCAGCCTTATAATAAAGAGAAAGGGGATGGTAAATCTGTAAATGGAATGATCAATCATCATTTCGTCGCATCTTATTACACTTAGAAAAAAGCAATTGTTATCACATTTACTTCTTAAGTGATGGCTCGGAAGTGTTACAATTGTTGGGTGTCATTCATGTAAATATGAAGAAACACGGCGGTTACAAAGGGATATTGTTCAAAATGTTAAAAAGGGTTTAGATTCCATTGGGAAAGGATCTCGAACTGTGGATAAGGTCACTACAAGAAGGGTGATGTTGACATCTATTGTACATCGAGATATAGCAAGAAAAAGAAAAAATGTTAAACTCCGGTGGTTATAAAGTAGAGCCACGATGATAAAATATAAGAAAGAGAAAGTTTTTGGATGAGAGTTTAGAAGGCAATTGGGGAAGTGTGTGTAGAGCTCCCCATTACGTGAGTTGAAGATGTTGTTAGGAGCTTTGATTATAAGTTTTGGCATGTCCGAGACTTGTCCATCATCAAATACTAGAGATGTTATGAGACATAGGATTGGACCTAGTATTTATGAAAATCATATCAAACATTGGCTAGAAATAACACAATTTGAGATGTATATGAACTTTTGTAATGCATATCCTCATATAAAGATTGGGAAAACAATGTTTCAAAGGTTAAAGCCATATTATGTGAAGATAAACAAGTTTTTTGAAGCTTGTTGTTGTCGTTATCATATTGAATTTGATCTCTACTATC